>LNAC01000013.1:3217444-3565105 GCA_002007465.1 Ailurus styani | reverse complement strand
TTAAAAAAAAAAAAAAAGAGTGGGACAGAGAAAGAAGGGAATATGAGGATGGAAACGTAAATAAGGGAAGATCAGCAGAACACTTCAGCTACATTGATTTGTTTTGTTTTCTTGTTTTTTACTGACAGGTCATTTACGCCAAATATTGCCACGTATGGTTGAGGACGATCCTTTAAAACACAGTGAGTTTAATTGTTACAAATCTGAATTCTCCAACAACTGAAAAGACCAATACAAAAAATTATTTTTTAGTGCCCCGTTTACTCCTGATAAAAGTAGGTATTTATTTTTAAAAGGCAGTACTTTTCCCTCGGAAAAGCCTGATGTCAAGCTTTAGAAACAGCTTCTCTTGTTTCTTCCATAAAATGACCAATACCACCTGAAGCTACCCTAGAGGTTGTGTACAGATTGGAATAGAAAATGAGTTCTATGTTAAAAAGGCATGAAAATCAGCCTTTGTCATAACCTCCCTCCCAACCCCATTGAACATAAAGCAAAGGAATGTCTTGCTAAAAGGAGTAGAGGAGGAACCTAAATATAAAAGAAGGGAATTTACCAGTCTGGATGATGAGAACACCGGATGGGGAGTTTGGGACATGTTTTTTACTCAGTCTTGTATTTGTATTTAAGGTTGTAAACATTTTGCAGCCTTTTCCTTACTTTTAAAATAAAGGAGCTAGATGATCCTTGAAGATTTTTCCAACTCTAGAGTGCTATAATTTCAATATAAATGATCTTAATAAATAATATATAATTGCCAACTATAAGTCTTTCATCTGTGACCAGATAGATGATCTATCCTAGTTACGAATCCTAATTATTCCAGGAATGAAAAGCAAGACTTAAACTTTCTTGACTCTTTATTGAGGGATGGAGGGTGCATTTTGGATAATTATATTATTTAACTCTGTCCTCTAATAATCACTTGCGAAAAATTAAAATGTCTACTTATTTCTTAATCAATTAAGCAACTATTTGTGGACAATCACTATATGTCAGATATTATTAAGTGAAGAGGATATATGGGTGCAAATAAGCCTAATATCTTGTTTTACCTTTGCTTAATTTTCTTGATTTGGTATGAAGAAATCATTTCTTTTCCAAGCAGCCTGAGCCTATGGATTTGAAAGCTTTTAACATGATAAATTCATTTACATGTAACCTATAGAGGGTGGCAGTCTGAAGAATGTGAAAGTTGTTCTACTTGAGTTACTGTGGTATATCACCTATAGAAATGTTTTATGTGTCATCATATTTCAATATTTACCACAGAAAATCTATGAAAAAGCAAGACCTGTCAATCGCTAGTATTTATGATAAACTTTAAGAAAGGAAAATAAGAGCATTCATACCAATTTAAAGAACACCACATTTCCCAGCCTATGCAACAATAATGATTTACATCTGTTATTATCTAAAGTCAGATGGCTACTAGAATCTTATACTGATTGAGTGTCATCACAGAAGACAACATAGAAACAAATGCCCAGATCAAATGGTTAAGTGCTGTCAGAGACACTAAAGGTCTTTGACAGATTGCAGTATCTGAGCTAAGAACACATGTATTTAACTCCGCTTAAAGAACCGTGGTGCCCATCAACCGATCATTTAGAAATATGAAATATTTAGAGAAGATATGAGCATTTAAAATGTATTTTACACATCTAAAAAATCTTACTGAAATAACTGAAAATTTCTTATGCAGCCCATAGATTAAAGAAACGAATTAGAATTGGTTGGCTTGAAATGCACTAGAATAATTCAGGAGAATTGGGGCTTTTAGAACTGACATAAATCAATGAGCATACTTACTCAGGATTATCTATGGGCAGGAAACAATCAATGAGTTGGGTGGAATGCTTTCTGAAAGCACAGCACCTTTTCTTAGTTTACGGTCTAATATTAGTTTCTTTGAAAAAGGAGATTTTTTAGACAAAGCATTTTAGTCTCAATTTTTAGTCTAGCTGAGAGGGGAGAAAATAGCTTTTCCCAGGATAACTAGCAAACACTTATTACATTTCTAGGCCCAAAATGTGTAAAGTGCAGAGAGGCTTCAATAAAACCCTTGTCAAATCTTTCTCTCCTTTTCTTTAAGTCTTTCCTTGTAGGTTGATTTTTAACTAAGAATTGATTTTAACTGACCTAGCTGTAGGGTTGGTCACTGAAGGTGGGTCACTGGGGCTAAAGGATTCCCAGAGAGGTGAGGAGGATTTTTAAAAATGGCCCTTGGAGATAAAGCACTGCAAATATCAGAATGAGTCCTATTTTACAAATCAGTGCTGACTAGTAGCATCTTCCTTTCTCCTCACATTTCCTTTTTGACTGCTTTTTTTTTTTTAAAGGTTGCTTGGTGTGTGTGTGTGTGTGTGTGTGTATGCTATTTTACCTTATTAGAATAATTTGGTTTAACATATCATCAGTCATTAGATCATCTATGTAAGGCCCAGTGTTCACTAGCATCTTCAACACCATTTGATATGTTATTTTAAAAAGCAGTCAATAGAAGTATTGTAACTTTTGCTTTTCTTGGGTGTTCCCATTACATATTACTACTCAACATTTTACCCTAAAACCCAGAAACTCAAAACAGCTATTGATTTCGATTATAATTTTTGGAGTCAGGAATTGGGAAAGGACTCAGCATCAGTAGAGGTGGCTTGGGCTGAAAAATCCATTTTCTTCTCTCTCTCTCTCTCTCTCTCTCTCTCTCACACACACACACACACACACACACACGCGCGCGCGCGCACACACACACACACACACACACACACACACACACACACACACAGACGTTTCGAGCCTTGTTACTTTGTGGACTTGCTCTCTCTTCTCATGCATCTCATTCTGTAGGATCTCTCCACCTGACTTGAGGATCTTGAAGCTTGGTGATCTTAGGAAAGTCATGTTTTTTATATGATGGCTACCTTTCCCCAGAATGGGTGTTCCAAGAGACTTGGCAGAGGCTCCAAGGCTTATGACCCACCCTTGGAGGATATGCAGTGTCATTTCTATCATATACCATTGGTCAAAAGGGGTCACAGACCCAGTACAGATTTCAGGGGAGGTAAAAGTAGGCTCATCATCTCTATAGAGAGTCTGGCTATGAACTCATGATACTTTAAATCTATAAAACTGATATTCAAAGTTGCTCTCCCATAAAGTTTTCTAATTGGCTTTCTTGAAATAGGTGCTTCCCAGAATGTAACTTTTGTTATAGTAGAAATAGTATTTTTGTTTTAGAATAAAGTTGGAATTAAATCCTGTGTAAAAAAGAAAACTTCGGCCAGGTCCTTAAACTAGGGCTTAATACTAATCTAATTGAAGTTTTAACCTCCCCCAGAAATGTAGTCTTAGCTAGTCAGTCAGGAATTTTCTGATCAATGCCAATGAAGTAATTTGTCACTGAGGCCCTCTCCATTCTCCAAAGGAAGAAGAGGTAATCTGTATAAGACCCCTTGTAGGGAAAGTAACCTTGCCTGGAACAATCCTTTTGTTTTGCTAATAACTTTCTTGCCCAAACCTTGTTCCTATGAAAACCTTCCATTTTGTACAACTCCTCAGATCTTCCCTCTACTTGCTAGATGGAATGCTAAATGATTCATAAATTGTTTAATAAAGTCAGTTAGATTGTCAAATTTACTCAGTTGAATTTTTTTTTACATCTACTTCTTGCTCTCTGTGTAACTTTCATTATTTAAAATGTCTGAACCTCAGATTTCTCATACAGAAATGTGGATGAAAACATTTTTGAGAAAGAGAAGGAAATCAGAAAATGTTCCTGATGTATGTAATGTAGTGCCTGGCAGTAAAAACAAGACAAAACAAAACAACAACAACAACAAAAAAGTAAATTTCAGTTTTCTAGTCCTTTTCTTCTGGTTTTTTCCTCAGATGAGTGGTTTTCCCTGATAGAAATGACAGCTATAGCTTGAAAACTCTTACTCCAACCTGTCCTGAATGAAATCTGTCCTGAACACAGCTATTGAGGACATCTTTCTAAACTATTTCTTTAAAACGTGACTCATGTTTCAAAATGTTTTGTTATGCTATATTGAAATCTAATAAAACCTAATCTGTCTGGACAGTCAGGACCCCCCATAGTCTGTCTCCAAGTTGTCTTTTACAGGCTTACATCCACTGCTATCTAGCATGAGCCGAGAACAACCCTGTCTACTCAGTTCTCAGTCAGTAACCATTTCTCAAGCTCATGCTAAGTTCCTAAAACTACTGTAAGTTCCAGAGATATAAATATGAATAAGACATATCTTTCCCTATGCTACATTTTTGCATCTTATGTTCTTAGCTGAAATTCTGGCTAACTCTTGAGCCTAATGTGGTTACCACCCATATATTATATTCAAGAATTAATCTAAAAGCTGAGTACCTTCCTAGCTCTTCCTACCTCCCAATTATCTTGACCATCAACATTTATGTGAATTCTTTTCTTATGCTTCCACCTCTCATTTTACCATCTTTACTTGTTTAACTTTTACTACTGTCAGCCATGTTTCTACCTCTATTTCCTAATGAGACAGCTGAAAACTAACTTTGATCCTCTATTCTCCCAGTCAAAACTAGTCTTCCAGTCACTTCATATTCAGGTACTGTTCCAAGGATAATATTTTACCTGGTTCATTTCATCTTCAAGGGGAGAATTCAGCTATTCTATTCTCTCCCTTTATCTTATAAGTACCTAGCAAAGGCTTATATATATATCTTTTTCCCTAGATAACCAAATAAAAAATAGTATTTCCTTTCTCTGGAAACCACCATAACTTTGGATCATTGCCTTATATTTTAGTTATTTGTATACATATCTCCTATCACTTATATTCAAATCTAGCTTTTTTTTTGTATTTGAATCTCTTGTAGTAAAAAGTATATTAATATGTACAATTAATATGTAACAAAAATATGAATAAACCTTTTCTACAAGTATAAAATAAATAAGGTAAGTTAGTTAACAAATTATTTTTGTCATTTTTAATTTTTAATATTTTCATTTAGATATGACTTGCACACAATCAATAATTCTAATCAATTTATATGATATAGCAGTAGTTAGTAATAAATTCAAAACAGTTAGTAATTAGGAGAGACATTTACTTTTTCTTTCCATTTATTTTTGGCTCTAAAAGGATTATAGTTTGCTTTGCTATATGAAAACATATTTTATAAAATGTCTTAATTTTTTTTCATTAATTTCAGCTCTTAATCACTAATCTCCTTTTTGGTAAATAAGTTCTTATATGGGGTGCCAAGGTGACTCAGTCAGTTAAGTGTCTGGGTTCAGCTCAGGTCATGATCTGAGGTCCTGAGATCAAGCCCTTTGTCAGGCTCTCTACTCAGTTGGAAGCCTGCTTCTTTCTCTCCCTCTGCCCCTCCCTCTGCTTGTGTGCCCTCTCTCTCTCTCACTCAAATAAATACATAAAATCTTAAAAAAAGTTTTATGCATTTGGTGTGGTAGTTTTTACCAACTTACTAAATCACTTATGTCTCCTCAACATTTTTTATTATCCTGAATCTATATTGCTTTCAAGAATGCTTTCATGCTTAAGGTTATCTCTGTAGAAGAGAAAGTATCTAAGGCCATCTCACACTCAGAAAGTTTTCTAGCTTGATGAAATAAAGGATTAAATATCCTTTTCTAAGTGGTATGTGGGGTGTGTGTGTGTGTGTGTGTGTGTGTGTGTGTGTATTTGGACAATGTTTAAGAAAATCTTAAGTACTTGAATATAAGGTCAGGGTTGAGTGGATACTTCACTCTATTTATGAGGGATAGAATATTTCTCTCAAGCATGCTTCCATTTAAAAATTGTCATGGACAAGGGAGAAGGATAATTCTTAACAACTATGGTCAGTATATTTCAAGTATAGCTAGAGTTAGGAATAATTTTTCAGTATGAAGGGCTCTGTGTCTCTTCAGTCATACCATATAGGAGACTTTGTATTCTGCTTCACAGATTCTACCTTTACGGATTTGTAATGATCTGAAATTTTGAGTAACTTGGAGGAAGTAAGGGATATTGTGGTAGAATCACTGCAACAGGATAAATCCCCTCTCATCTACTCATTTCAAAACAGACTATAATGCTTAAAGAGCATGAGATCAGACTTATTATTTAGCTGTTCCTTGACACAATAATTTATTCATTTACTCATAAATATTCTTTGAAGCCTACTTTATATAAGGTACTACATTAACTCTTATGAGTACACAAAAATGTATCTAACCTTTTAAAAAGCTTATAGTCTTATAATAAATAATTCTATGCCATATAGTCTTTGTTTTGAATTATAAGATTTTAATTAACTTATTTCTATAACCATTCATTAACATATATTAATGATAATCTCTGTTTATCTTGATATTGTAACATAAACATTTATAGTATATTCCTTTATTTTCTAAAGTATACCAGTCTGGAGGCTAAATTATACAAGTGGTTCTCAGAGTGTAGCCTGGGATCCCTGGGAGTTTACTGAAGTTGCTTTCATGGGGCAGCAGGATCAAAATTATTTTCATAATATACTAAATTTTTTTTACTTTTTCACTTTTATTTTCTTACAACTGGAGTTTTCCATAGACTATACAATGTGTGATATTGCAGCAGATTAAATGCAGAAGCAGATCTGAGAATTCAGCTCTTTTATAAGCCAAATATTAAGAGATGATATGATTGTAAAACAATGCCATTTCTCTTACTAGTTGTTTTGTTTGGGAAAATGTATTTAATTTTTTTATTAAAGTATATTATTTGTGGTAACATGTCCTAGGATTATTTTGCTTATATTATTTTTGAATGGATTTACAAATAAACATATATTTTCATTCTCAGTTTTAATATCTAACATGGCAAATATTCATAAATATAGCCCACATAAACATAAACCCATTGGGGCTCTCAATAGCATTTAAGAGTGTAAAAGCGTCCAGAGGCTGAAAAGTGTGAGTATTGTGTTGCTATAATTTCTTTTTCCTCTACCATTTCAATTACCAGTTTGGGTTTATTTTAGTTTCTTTTAAAATCATGTAATTTTATTTTTCCAGGTGTGAACAGACTTTCTCTCATTAATTCATAGATTCAAGAGATACTGTGGGCCTATTACTGTGCTAAAAACTGGAGATACTAAAGTAAATTATATAAATTGATTATATGGGAAATAATTCTTTTTTATGATTTTATTTTATTTTTTTATTAACATATAATGTATTATTTGTTTCAGGGATACAGGTCTGTGATTCACCAGTCTTACACAATTCACAGAGCTTACCATAGCACATACCATCCCCAGTGTCCATCACCCAGCCACTACATCCCTCCCACCCTCCTCCCCCCAGCAGCCCTCAGTTTGTTTCCTGAGATCGAGAGTCTCTTATGGTTTGTCTCCATCTCTGGTTTTGTTTTGTTTCATTTCCCTCCCTTCCCCTATGATCCTCTGTCTTGTTTCTCAAATTCTTCATACCAGTGAGGTCATATGATAATTGTTTTTGTCTGATTGACTTAGTTTGCTTAGCATAATACCCTCTAGTTCTATCCATATCATTACAAGTGGCAAGATTTCATTTTTTTGATGGCTGCATAATACTCCATACCACATCTTCTTTATTCATTCATCTGTCAATGAACATCTAGGCTTTTTCCATAGTTTGGCTATTGTGGACATTGCTGCTATAAACATTGGGGTGCACGTGCCCTTTCAGATCACTACATTTGTATATTTGGGGTAAATACCCAGTAGTGCAATCCTGGATCATAGTGTAGCTCTATTTTCAACTTTTTGAGGAAACTCCATACTGTTTTCCAGAGTGGCTGTTACCAGCTTGCATTCCTGCCAACAGTGCAGGAAGATTCCCCTTTCTCCACATCCTCATCAACATTTGTCATTTCCTGACTTGTTAATTTTAGCCATTCTGACTGGTGTGAGATGGTATCTCACTGAGGTTTTGATTTCTATTTCCCTGATGCTGAGTGTGATGTTGGGCATTTTTCATGTGCCTTTTGGCCATTTGGGTGTCCTCTTTGCAGAAATGTGTATTCATGTCTTCTGCCTATTTCTTGAATGGATTATTTGTTCTTTAGGTATTGAGTTTGATAAGTTCTTTATAGATTTAGTTAGAGGGATTAGATAAAGGGATACCAGCCATTTATCTGATATGTCATTTCGAAATTGACATTTTGAAATGTCATTTTGAAATATCTTCTCCTATTCTGTCAGTTGTCTTTTGGTTTTGTTGACCATTTCCTTTGCTGTGCAAAAGCTTTTTAACTTGACGAAGTCCCCATAGTTCATTTTTGCTCTTGCTTCCCTTGCCTTTGGCGATGTTTTTAGGAAGAAGTTGCTATGGGTGAGATTGAAGAGGTTGCTGCCTGTGTTCTCCTCAAGGATTGTGACAGATTCCTAACTCACATTTAGGTCTTTCATCCATTTTGAGTCTATTTTTGTATGTGGTGTAAGGAAATGGTCCAGTTTCATTCTTCTGCATGTGGTTGTCCAATTTTCCCAACACTGTTTGTTGAAGAGACTGTCTTTTCCATTGGACAGTCTTTCCTACCTTGTTGAAGATTAGTTGACCGGAGAGTTGATGGTCCATTTCTGGGCTCTCTATTCTGTTCCATTGATCTATGTGTTTGTTTTTGTGCCAGTTCCATACTGTCTTGATAATTACAGCTTTGTAATAGAGCTTGAAGTCCGGAATTGTGATGCCACCAGATTTGCTTTTCTTTTTCAACATTCCTCTGGCTATTTGGGGTCTTTTATGGTTCCATACAAATTTTAGGATTATTTGTTCCAGCTCTGTGAAAAATGTTGATGGTATTTTGATAGAGATTGCATTAAATGTGTAGATTGCTTTTAGTTAGCATAGACATTTTCACAATATTTGTTATTCCAATCCATGAGCATGGAACATTTTTCCCATTTCTTTGTGTCTTCCTCAGTTTCTTTCATGAGTACTTTATAGCTTTCTGAGTACAGATTCTTTGCCTCTTTGGTTAGGTTTATTCCTAGTTATCTTATGGTTTTGGGTATAATTGTAAATGGGATCGACTCCTTAATTTGTCTTTCTTCCGTCTTGCTGTTGGTGTACAGAAATGCAACTGATTTCTGTGGATTGATTTTATATCCTGACACTTTACTGAGTTCCTGTATGAGTTCTATCAGTTTTAGAGTGGAGTCTTTGCTGACTCAGATGTTTTTTATTTCTTTTTGTTGTCTGATTGCTCAGGCTAGGACTTCTAGTACTATGTTGAATTGCAGTGGTGATAGTGGACAGCTCTGCTGTGTTCCTGACCCTAGGGAAAAGCTCTCAGTTTTTCCCCATTGAGAATGATATTCATTGTGGGTTTTTCATAGATGGCTTGTATGATATTGAGGTATATACCCTCTATCCCAACACTGTGAGGGGTTTTGATCAAGAAAGGATTTTGTACTTTGTACTTGGCTTTTTCAGCATCTATTGAGAGTATCATATGGTTCTTGTTCTTTCTTTTATTAATGTGTGGTATCACATTGATTAATTTGCAGATGTTAAACCAACCTTGTAGCCCAGGAATAAATCCCAGTTGGTCGTGGTGAATAATCCTTTTAATGTACTGTTGGATCCTATTGGCTAGTATTTTGGTGATAATATTTTTACCCGTGTTCATTAAGGATATTGGTCTGTAATTCTTTTTGCTGGTGTCTTTGCTTTTGGGATCAAGGTAATGTTGGCCTCATAAAATGAGTTTGGAAGTTTTCCTTTTATTTCTATTTTTTGGAACAGTTTCAAGAGAATAGGTATTAATTCTTTAAATGTTTAGTAGAATTCCCCTGGGAAGCCATATGGCTGGCGTGTCATTGCTCATAATATGTTCTTATAATTGTTTGTATTTATTTGGTGTTGCTTGTGATCTCTTCTCTGTCATTCATAATTTTATTAATTTGGTCCTTTCTCTTTTGTTTTTGATAAGTCTGGCCAGGGGTTTATCAATCTTATTCATTCTTTCAAAGAAGTAACTCCTAGTTTTGTTGATCTGTTCTGCTATTCTTTTGGTTTCTATTTCATTGATTTCTGCTCTGATCTTTATGATTTCTCTTCTGCTGGGTTTAGGATTTCTTTGCTGTTCTTTCTCTAGCTCCTTTAGGTGTAGGGTTAAGTTGTGCATTTGAGACCTTTCTTGTTTCTTGAGAAAGGCTTATATTGCTATATGCTTTCCTTTTAGGACCGCCTTTGCTGCATTCCAAACAGTTGTGTTGACATCTTCATTAGTTTCCATGATTTTTTTTTTAAATAGTTTACCGATTCATTCTTTAGTAGGATGCTCTTTAGCCTCCATGTATTTGAATTCTTTCTAACTTTC
This sequence comes from Ailurus styani, assembly GCA_002007465.1. Classification (NCBI taxonomy): domain Eukaryota; kingdom Metazoa; phylum Chordata; class Mammalia; order Carnivora; family Ailuridae; genus Ailurus; species Ailurus styani. The sequence continues at coordinate 3,554,759 of LNAC01000013.1, read as the reverse complement.
CTCTTGTAATTGAGTTCTGGTTTCAAAGCACTGTGGTCTGAAAATATATGCAGGGAATGATCCCAGTCTTTTGGTACCAGTTGAGACCTGATTTGTGACCCAGGATGGGATCTATTCTGGAGAATGTTCTATGTGCACTAGAGAAGAATGTGTATTCTGTTGCTTTGGGATGGAATATTCTAAATGTATCTGTGATGTCCATCTGGTCCAGTGTGTCATTTAAAGCCTTTATTTCCTTGTTGGTCTTTTGCTTAGATGATCTGTCCATTTCAGTGAGGGGAGTGTTAAAGTCCTCTACTATTATTGTATTATTGTCGATATGTTTCTTTGATTTTTTTATTAATTGGCTTATATAATTGGCTGCTCCCATGTTAAGGCTATAAATATTTAAAGTCATTGGATCTTCTCATCTCTTTTAGTCTTCGGCTTAAAATCTATTTTGTCTGATATAAGGATTGCCACTCCAGCTTTCTTTTGATGTCCATTAGCATGGTAAATTGTTCTCCACCTTCTCACTTTAAATCTGGAGGTGTCTTTGGGTCTGAAATTAGCCTCTTGCAGATAGCATGTCGATAGGTCTTGTTTTTTTTTTTTTTTTTTTTTTAATCCAATCTGATACCTTGTGTCTTTTGATTGGGCAATTTAACTCATTTACATTAAGGGTAACTATTGAAAGATATGAATTTAGTCACCTGGAAGGTGACTGTTACTGTATATTGTCTCTTTTCCTTTCTGGTCTAGGTTTCTTTTAGGCTCTCTCTTTGCTTAGATGGATCCCTTTCAATATTTCCTGTAGGCCTGGTTTGGTGTTTGCAAATTCTTTTAGATTTTGTCTGTCCTGGAAGATTTTTATCTCTTCTTCTATTTTCAGTGACAGTCTAGCTGGATATAGTATTCTTGAGTGCATATTTTTCTCAGTTAGTGCTCTGAATATTTCATGCCAGTCCTTTCTGGGCTGCCAGCCCTCTGTGGATAGGTCTGCTGCCAATTTAATGTTTCTACCATTGTAGATTACAGATCTTTTGTCCCCAGCTACTTTGAAGATTTTCTCTTTTCTCTGAGACTTGTAAGTTTTAGTATTAGATGATGGGGTGTTGACCTATTTTTATTGATGTTGAGGGGGGTTCTCTGTGCCTCCGGGATTTTGATGCCCTTTCCCTGCCCCAAATTAGGGAAGTTCTCCAGTATAATTTGCTCCGATATACCTTCTGCCCCTCTCTTTCTTCTTCTGGGATCCCAATTATTCTAATATTGTTTCATCTTATGGTTTCACTTATCTCGAATTCTCCCCTCGTGATCAAGTAGTTTATCTCTCTTTTTCTCAACTTCCTTATTCTCCATGATTTGGTCTTCTATATCACTAATTATCTCTTCTGCCTCATTAATCCTAGCAGTTAGAATCTCTGTTTTTGATTGCATCTCATTAATAGCTTTATTTTGACTTCATTAGATTTTATTTCTTTTATTTCTCCAGAAAGGGATTCTCTAGTATCTTCTATTCTTTTTTCAAACTCAGCTATCTTTATAATTGTCATTCTGAACTCTAGTTCAGACATCTTACTAATGTTTATATTGATTAGGTCCCTGGCAGTCGGTACTGCCTCTTGTTCTTTTCTTTTCTTTTCTTTCTTTCTTTCTTTCTTTCTTTCTTTCTTTCTTTCTTTCTTTCTTTCTTTCTTTCTTTCTTTCTTTCTTTTCTTTCTTTTCTCTCTTTCTTTCTTTCTTTCTTTCTTTCTTTCTTTCTTTCTTTTCTTTCTTTTCTCTCTCTTTCTTTCTTTCTTTCTTTCTTTCTTTCTTTCTTTCTTTCTTTCTTTCTTTCTTTCTTTTTGAGGTGCATTTTTCTTTTTTGTCATTTTGTCCAGAGAAGAATAGATGAATGAGAGAACAAAATGCTAAAAGGATAACAGGACCCCAGAAAAATATACACTAAACAGATCAAAAGAGACCCAAAACTGGGGGGAAAAGAAAGGAAAAAAAAAACAACAAAGAATATGATCAGACTGGTGAATAAGACAGAACTACACGCTAGATTTTGGGTGTATTTTGGTTTGTTAGAAGAAACTATATCCCAAAATTTTAAAGAAAGAAAAACTTACATATATACAAAAATAAGAGTAAGTATGATGAAAGGATGAGATATGACTATAATGATGAAAATGAAAAGATTTTTAAAAAGGAATTGATAAGATAAGTTTGTTGAAAAAAGAAAGATCAGGGAAAAAAAAAGGAGAGAATGTGATCAGGTGGGAGACTGGAACAAATCTATACACTAGATTTAGGGTACATTTTTGTCTGTTAGAAGGAACTGTATCCCAAAATTTTAAAGAAAGAAAAACTTATATATATACAAAAAATAAGGTTAAATACAATGAAGTGATAGAATATGACTGTAAAAGTGAAAATTAAAGAAGATTTTAAAAAAGGAATTGATAATATAAGATATTTGAAAAAGGAAAATTGAAAAATGCAAAAAAAATAGAAAATGAAAAAATAAAGAAAATCTAAAAAATTAACTTTGAAAAACTAAAGAATCATGGGGAGAAAGCCATGAATTCTATGTGCTCTATTCCCCCAGTGCTGGAGTTTTGTGGTTCTTGTTTATTGGTAAACTTGGTCTTGGCTGGATGTTCTTTCTGATCTTCTGGGGGAGGGGCCTGTTGCAGTGATTCTCAAATGTCTTTGCCTCAGGTGGAATTGCACTGCCCTTGCCAGGGGTCAAGCCTAGAATCTGCTCGGGTTTGCTCTCAGTAGCTTTTGTTCCCTGAAAGCTTTCTGTATAGCTTTAAAGGATAAGAATGAAAATGGCGGCCTCCCAGTCTCTGGCCCTGCAGGAGCTGAGAACATGGGGTTTCACTCTTCAAGGAGCCCTCAGAGAAAAGCAGTCAATCACTCCTGTCTCCCTGGTCTTGGCCCATACTCCATGCTCAGCTAGCCTGTTACTGAGCATTTCTGTCTCTGGCACACGACCCTGTTTGGAGTCTCCAAAGTCAGCAGATTCCTGCAGTGTGCTCCTGTGTGGCTCCTCCCAGGAGAGAAAGGGAGTCTCTCCAGATCTGCCATTTGTTGGGTCCCTGCTTGAAGAGTAGTGGCTCAACTGTGCCACAGATCACAGTTTATGACTATCCTGAGCTGGGAACCCCCTCGTTGGCTCCATCTTTGTAGCCAGCTTCCCCAGTCTGATACCTGGGAGCTCTGTCATATTCAGGCACTCCTGGTCTTTCTGTGACCTTGAGGGTCCTGAGACCACACTCTCCCAGCAAGTGTTCCACCACCTACTTAGCCTCTGGAGCAACATGCCTCAGTGGAGCAGACTTCTAAAAATTCTGATTTCATGCTGTGCTGCTCTATCACTTGCTGGTAGCTGGGTGATGTACGCTCCCTCCCTGCTGCAGTCTATCTTCCCAAATATTGGCTTGGATTCACCTACCCACATGTTCTACCTTCCAGAAAGTGGTCACGTTTTTGTTCATAAAATTGCTGTTATTCTTTTCTTTGATCTCCTGTTGAGTTTGTAGGTGTTCAGAATGGCTTGATAACTATCTAGCTGAATTCCTGGAACCAGGTAAAATTTAGGTCTACTCTTCCACCATCTTACTCCTCCCCTAGGAAATAATTTTTTTTTAAAGATTTTATTTATTTCTCTAACAGAGAGAGAGATCACAAGTAAGCAGACAGGCAGGCAGAGAGAGAGGGGGAAACAGGCTACCCACTGAGCAGAGAGCCCAATGCGGGGCTTGATCCCAGGATCCTGAGATCATGACCTGAGCCGAAGGCAGAGGCTTAACCCACTGAGCCACCCAGGCGCCCCCTAGGAAATAATTTTTAATCAGGTGTTTAAACATGTAAAATTCATCTGTGGCAAGCTACAAAGGAAAACTACATGGGTTATATCTTCCTATAATATCCTGATTTGACCTCAGTGGGGAAGACAGGAAACTTTCCCCTGGGAAGTTACATTTGAGCTGAAATATGAAGGATTCATATCCTTCAGAATGGATAAGAAAGACCCATGGAAGATGAGTCTGGTACAAAAATAGGTATAGTAGGGTAGATGGAACCAAGATAACAGATTCAGGTAAAGAGGATAGTAGGGAAAGAGTTTTTCCTTAAAAGAGCAGAAAGTTTAAATCAGGAGGGGGGTCACCAGGGAGACTTTTGGTTCCATGATTTGGTCTTTGGATATGCAAGTGAGTGTAGCTGTGAGATGATGAAGTTTGAACCTGGTTGGTAATTTTCTAGAAATAGAGAAATAGGGGTAAAATTGATGTATCTTGTCAATGGATAAGATATGGGAAGGATGATAGGATTATGAACAGATTTCTTTCATTAATTCATGCATTTAAGAAACATTTATGAATTTAAGAAATTGCACTTAGAGATTTCTGCACTATGCAACTAGCTGAATGGTGAGATATTTCACTTGAGAAGGGGAAACACTGACATGTAAAGGTCTAGAACTTCCTTGGGCTGATACACATGGGCCTACAATCCTACAGTGAAGAATAAAGATGATGAACAGTAAACTTCAGGCTAAATGAGACTAACAGGCCAAAAACATCACTCTCACTGAAAAGTGTTGTTTTATCCTCCTGAAATAGAAACATAAATCAGGCTCAATGGTTTTGACATCCATTGTTTTTAATAGTTCTTCCTTCACCTTTTTCCCCATTCTCTGTGGCCAAACACACCAAGAATCATAAATTGTAAATTTTCTCCCTCAAATCAGTTCTTATTGCCTTCATTTACTTAGTCAGCAAGAATGAGCATTTAGAATGTAGTCTGTTACTTGAGGAGCTTTTATTGTGTGTATGTGTTTTTTTTTTTTTTTAATTTTTTGTGTTCATGTAGACTAACAACAGTATCAGTAAGTCCCCATCAGGTGTCCTTAAAGAGTGTGAAAATGGGGACTGCCAGGCCTGCGCCAGGCCAACTGATTCATATCTGGAAAAAGATTCACCCAGGTCTAGGAAGACATTTGAATCAACTCTCAGGCACCTCGCCTGTCCATGAAGGTTGAAGAAGTCTGTGAAAGAACCTGTGGAGAAATGTTGGAACCTGGGTTTTGTGGATTATGGAATCCACAATGCGTTAGCTATCCACACTGGAAACTTGGAGCCAAAGTTGCCTTTGGAAGCTTTAAGAATTCTATTTTTGTTATGGCTTAATGACATTTCATGGGTTGAGTTGTGGTGCACAGGATGTGAGAGCCTCAGCCACTCTACAAGTGGTTGGACTTCTTGGTTGAGAAGTTGAATGTGATTGACTTTCTTAGGATTCTTGCATTGCAACTTGCCCTCTTCTTGTTTTTAAGAGAATTTTTTACTTGATAGCCCCACCTGTTTAACATCATAATGATAGATTCCTTTTTTTATTACTTTGTTACATGTGTAACAACCTGGTATTGTACTTTTCCGTTTGAGGAGAAAACTCACCCTGTTACCAGTTAGAATGATTATTTTAGATTTATCCATGACCAGTAATAGTTGCAGCAATTAATTCATTTGTGTTAAGGAATTTTAATTGATTGCATGATGATGGTTTTCAGAGTATATAAATCTTAGACTCTGGGACATATATTGTTAACATTTACCTTATCCCCAGTCTTTTCAAATGAATGTTTAATATTTGAGTTAAATTACTGTATCTATTTACCTCATTTTGAGCTTTACTATAAATCAACAAAAACACATTAAATTAAACTACATGGGATTGGAATATAAAGCAATTTATATACTTATTGATTTGAAAACATGAAATGATGGGCCTTTTAACTTAAAATATATTACAAGTGATGTAAGCCTACTGCAAATTAGATTCCTTAAAATTAACTTACCTGTTTACTTGTTAGAATTGATTTATGTCTTAGTTCTTGATGGGGCCAGTACTGGAGAGATATAATATTACTTGTCTTACAAATATTTTATAATTAGAACTCTTTAGTCACTCTGTCAGGAGTTTTGCACTATCCTCTTTTATTCTGAGTAGTGTTTATTATTCCTTAGATGACTCTTTTTTCTACCTGCATGGTATCAATTTTAATATCACAAAAGCAAAAGAAGCAAGTTGATTTAGTGATCTTTTTAAGGAAGTTTTTGAATCCACATTTCCTTCATTTAATTGGAGGTATATTGTACCTTATAGCCCCACAGATGTTATATCAAAATAACCAATAACAAGACATTTAACAGTAGTCATTTTATAAATATCAGTTTGAATCTATGTCAAACTTTATGATTGCCTTCAGCCTTCTAGCTATTCATACACATGTGTTAGCTTATAAGAAACAATTATTGTATTGAAGATTGTGTCTGCCAATTTTTTTCTTACCTGTAAGTTGATGGAAGTAAGAATGTTTTCAAAAGAAACACACACGCAAAACAAAAAACAATTATTAGCTGGCTTTTCCTTTGCAGTAAATGAAGCAAAACATTAGTTTACAGAGAAGATGGAAGTGACTGAAAAGACTGTTTAGACTTGAAATCCTCTGCATGAAGGCCATCCACCCCAAGCCTATCAATCACATATGACTACAAGCCAATCTTCACAGGCTGTAATTTCTCTAGCAAAAGATAAGGCAATGCAGCCATCCCAGCTTTGATGAAACTTTTATGAAGGAAAATTTATACTAGTTGTATCTGATGCTCAGTTGGGAGCTGATTAAATGATTTATATTTTGCCTGATCAGAAAGCCAGGCAGATTAAAAAATTGTGGCAATCCCCTTTCAGAGTGCACATTGTTGTCTTCAGGTCATTGCTGAGAGAAATTGTGAATGTGGTTCAAGGACAGCTCAGCACTTTGTACTTTCTGAAAGCAAGTCATTACTTAAGTGGTTGGATGTGTATTTTAAGAGCAATACTTTGAAAGCTGACTTTCCCCTGTAATTACAGCTCTGCCAAATAAGATGTTAATTTAGAATTGTTTGGAGTTTTAAGAGACAGGACATACATCGAATTTACTTAAATATCTTCCAGAAGTCTTAGCTTTCAATTTGAAGTCACACATAGCTTCAAATTAGGATTTTGAGGATGCCAATAATTTGCTTGGAAACTGGAGAAGAACTAAAACCCACCAGCAGAGCAAATCTGGTGAAATGAAGGCAGCAGTAGGAGAGCCTAGTTGGGCAGGAGGAATCTGCTACATATTATGGGCCAGGAAGGCAATCATTGAGTCTAGAAATGCAGAAAGGCCTGAAGAATTTTTTCAGCTACTGTCTATTTCTTATTCTGATACATTTCTTTATTCATCAACAGTGTTTAAATAAGTCATTTAAGTGAATATCAGTAATAACACTTTTTGGGCATTCACCTTATACAAAATTCAGTAGGTTTGGAGCTTTAAAGAAATAAATTATAATAGGCCTCAGATTTGGTGTCAGGAGGGTTCTTTTGTTAGAGATAGATTTGGGGAACTTTCACTAAGGGAACAGGACAAAAAAATAGTTCACACATAGTTCATCCCTGTCTTCACTGATGATGTTTCCATTGTTGTTTGCATATATTTGTAACTCTACCCTTAGCTCTTTGGATTATGATGGTGCTGCTGCTGCTGCTGCTGCTGCTGCTGCTGCTGATGACATCTCTACCTCACTACATGATTGGTTTTATTAATTTCTATTTCCAGTGTCTACAACACTGCCTGGAACAAAGTAGATTCTCCATAAACATTTGCTGTGTGATTGGAAGAATGAATAAATAAAACAAATAAGTCATTAAAGGTCTTAGTAATCAGAGGTGATAGATTTTCTAGGGGATTGGAATCCAAGTGAGGAAAAAAAAAGATTTTAATTGAATCAAGGTAGGCATCTTACTCATTGGACCTGCTACAACAGGATACTATAGATTGGGTGGCTTATAAACAGCAGGAATTTATTTCTTATAGGTTGGGAACTTAGGAATTCCAAGATCAAGGCGCCAGAAGATTCAGTGTCTGGCAAGAGTACTTCTTGGTTCACAGACAGCATTTTTCTCACTGTAAACTCACATGACTGAAGGGGCAAGGGAACACAGCAATGTCTCTTATTAAAGCATTAATCCCATTCATAATTTAGTCACATCACAAAGGCCCCACTTGCAAATACCTTTACTTTGGGGATTGGTTTCAAAATATGGATTTTAAATGACACAAACATTCAGTATATAGCAGCTGGTGAGAGACTCCACAGTATAAACCACCTACCAGGATGGTAGGAAAAGTACAGTTGTACTTTTTCAAATTGGGATATTTGAGTACTTAAGGCTATATAGTAGTGTAGATGGATTTATTTGACATGTCTGGAGTATTTGATGACATTTCCCAAACTGTTAATTTTTCTCAATAATCAGTGATTAAAATATGCTCAAATTTGACCATACCTGTTAAATAGAGCAAAATAAAAAAAGATTTATGAACTTATAAGTTAAAATGAGAATTTAATTAAATTTCTCACTTGCAATCATCTCCTTGGGCTGTACCTCTATACTTCTTGTGGACATAAGCTCATTCTTCTCTAACATTAGGTATATTTCATCTATCAAGTATTTATTTATGTGGAAACTACAGTGAAAATGTTAGTAAGGACACTGTACTATGATTCTGATACAGACTGAAGGTCTTGGTAGCCTTGTGTATTCTCTGTAGATTGGGGTGTGGGGTTAGTTAATGCTGTCAAGTGACTGATTTGGGAGTCATGAAAAGTGGGTTTGGAAATTGAAGGCAGAGTCTAATTGCTTGTTCTTTCTCTCATGCATTTCAGGAAGTTTGGGACTCAATTTAATAATATGATTTTGTTTATTTGCTGGTTTTCTTCAATTAACTTGGACTACTGGAGGTATTTTTAGGTTTTGTTTGTCAGCCAGTAAACACCTCATCTTTCCCTACTCTGTTCTGTGCTCTAGTAGAGGTTAAATTAATAATGGTGGTCTTGTAATCATACTAGATAATATCTGAAGAATTTATATCTGGTGGCCACTTACATTGTACCCCTGCTATACCTCAGTTACCCCTGAGAGAAGAGCGTGAAGAAGAAAATTAGTTATATTTTTGGGGTAATTATTCTTCAAAATTACTTGTAAAATTAAGCAGGAACAGATTTAGTGATTTAGAATGCTGTCTGTTTTTGCATTGGACAATTGAGAAGACACTCTGGTAGTTTTGCTCGCTTATAATATAGGTCTTATTTATGTCTTAATGGAGTGTATATATATATATACACACACACACTCATATATACATATATATATATATATTCATATATTCAGGATTAGCAGAAACCTGTTTGTTTCAAAAAAGGGAGAACATAAATGGGCTATCATGCTATAGGTTTCTAGCTCAGTATGGGATGTCAACTTTAAGAGTGCTGTAAGAGCTGAAAGAGATTAGGAGCATCTGGAAATGGGAGGACAGGATTGCTGCCTGGATTCCTGACATGAGGTACCAGTTACATTGTATACTGGTGTTTTTTTATGGGCACCATCAATATGTTTAGTCATGAAATTGAAATGGTGTAAATGTTATGCAAGAGTCCTAGAGGATGCCATATTGAACCAACAGATGGATAAGATGTATTTAAGAGGCTCAATGAAGTGACTTCCAAAATACTACATTTGAGAACTTTTTAGAATTTTTACATTTTTCATACCAACATTTTATTTGTAAATTCATATTTCATTTGGAAATAAATGTCATGAACAATTTGATATTGATAAATGTTATTTTCATTTCTTATTTTCCCGTACATAGCATATAGTAGAGGTATAATGAGGAAAAATTGGGAAAAGAACTCAGATGGAATATATGTATGTATGTGTATATATATATATATGTATTTTTTTTTACAATATTCACCTATTGTTTTTAATTGAAAATATGTTTACCCAAACAGTACGGTGTCCAGATACACAGTGGGGATAAGTTGACTCTGAATTCCAATATTTTCTATATTAATGAAAGCTATTCATGGTCAACTAAACAATTTCTTTCCTTTCCTGTCCTTCTTCAGTACCTTTGGAAGCCTTTGAGTTAAAGCAATGTAAATGGCATATGCCTTTTGTTATTTGAGTGATGAACAAGTTCACAGAGGTATGTTTGGATAGTGTAGTAGAGAATGCCTTAAATGATAATATTGATGCATCAATTTTCAAAGAACTATTAGAGGTAGCATTTAAACAGTTCTCCTATAGGGTACATCTGGCTGGCTTAGCTGGTAAATGTGACCTTGGGGTTGTAAAGTTTGAGGCCCACATTGGGTGCAAAGATTTCTTAAAAATAAAATCTTTAAAATAATAATAATAAAATAAATAAGCAGTTAAACTTCTCATACAACTTTGAAAACTATTATCTATCTATCATCTATCTATCTATATCTATCTATTTATCTGTTTCTGTTCGCTAACATACAGTGCAATATTGGTTTCAGGAGTAGAATTCAGTGCCTTATCACTTACATATAACTCCCAGCACTCATTGCAACAATTGTCCGCTTTAATACCCATCACCCAACTAGACCCTCTCCCACCCAACTCCCTCCTTCACCGCTCAATTTGTTCTCTATCATTAATAGTCATTTACAGTTTGTAACCCCTTCTTCTTCCCCTCACCCACTCTCCCATATGTTTATGTTTTCTTTCTTAAATTCCACATATAAGTGAGATCATGTAGTATTTCTCTTTCTCTGACTGACTTATTTCACTTAGCATAATATACTCTAATTCCATCTGCATCATTGCAAATGGCAAGATTTTGTTCTTTCTAATGCTTGAGTAATAGTACGTTGCATGTATATATACATATATATATATGTATATATACACACCACACCTTCTTTATCCATTCATCACTCGATGGACATTTGGGCTCCCCATAGTTTGGCAATTGTTGATAATGCTGCTATATCCATCAGGATGCATGTACCCTTTTGAATCTGAATTTTTGTATCCTTTGGGTAAATACTTAGTAGTGCAATTGCTGGATCATAGGGTTGTTCTATTTTTAACATTCTGAGGAAGCTCCATACTGTTCCCTAGAGTGGCTCCCCCAGTTTGCATTCCCACTAACAGTGAAAAGGGTTCCCCTTTCTCTGCATCCTTATCAATACCTGTTTTTTCCTGTGTTGTTAATTTTAGCCCTTCTGGTAGGTGTGATGTGGTATCTCATCATGTTCTGATATCTTTTCCCCTGATTATGAGTGATGTTGAGCATCTTCTCATGTGTCTGTTGGGTATCTGGATTTCTTCTTTGGAAAATGTCTATTCACATCTTCTACCCATTTCTTAACTGGATTATTTGTTTTCTTGAGTGTTGAGTTTGATAAATTCTTTATAGATTTTAGATACTAACCCTTTATCAGATATGTCATTTACAAATATGTTCTCCCATTCCGTCGGCTGCCATTTAGTTTTGTTCATTTTTTTCCTTTTTTTGTGCAGAAGCTCTGTATATTGATGAATTCCCAATAGTTCATTTTTGCTTTTGTTTCCCGTACCTCCAGGAATATATCTAGTAAGAAGTTGCTAAGGCTGAGGTCAAAGAGGTCACTGCCTACGTTCTCTTCTAGGATTTTGATGGTTTCCTGTCTCACATTTAGGTCTTTCATCCATTTTAAATTTATTTTTGTATATGGTATAAGAAAGTGGTCCAGTTTCATTTTTCTATATGTTGCTATCCATGTTGTTTTCCCAACACGGTTTGTTGAAGAGATTGTCCTTTTTCATTGGATAGTCTTTCCTATTTTGTGAAAGATTAGTTGACTATAGAGTTGAAGGTCCATTTCTGGGCTCTCCTTTCTATTCCGTTGATTTATGTGCCTGCTTTTGCGCCAGTACTATACTGTCCTGATTACTACAACTTTGTAATGTAGCTTGAAATCTGGAATCTGGATGCCTCCAGTTTTGTTTTTCTTTTTCAGAATTGCTTTGGTTATTGAGGGGCTTCTGGTCCATCACAAAACAGAATTGTTTGTTCTAGTTCTGTGAAAAATGGGTGACATTTTGATAGGGATTGCATTAAATGTGTAGATTGCTTTGGGTAGTTCAGACATTTTAACAGTATTTGTTCTTCCAGTCCATGAGTGTGGAATGTTTTTCTATTTCTTTGTGTCCTGTTCAATTTCTTTCCTAAGTGTTCTATAGCTTTCAGAGTACAGATCTTTTATCACTTTAGTTACATTTATTCCTAGGTATCTTACTGTTTTTGGTGCATTTGCAAATGAGATCAATTCCTTGATTTCTTTTTCTGTTGCTTCATTAGTGGTGCATACAAATGCAACAGATTTCCACACATTGATTTTATAGCCTGCAACTTTGCTGTATTTATGTATCTAGCAATTTTTGGTGGAATCTTTCATACATACACATTGTCTGCAAATAGTGAAAGTTTGACTTCTTTCCTGCTAATTTGGATGCTTTTTATTTCTTTTTGTTGTCTGATTGCTAAGGCTAAGACTTCTAATACAATGTTAAGTAGTAATGGTAAGAGTGGACATGCCTGCCTAGTTCCTGACCATAGAAACAAAGCTTTCAGTTTTTCTCTATTGAGGATGATATTAACTGTGGGTCTTTCATATATGGCCTTTATGATGTTGAAGTATGTTCCATCTGTCCCTACTTTATTGAGAATTTTTATCACAAATGGATGCTATATTATGTCAAATGCATTTTCTGTATCTATTCACAAGATCATATGGTTCTTATCCTTTTTTTCACAGTGCGGTATATCACCATGATTAATTAGCAAATACTGAGCCAGACCTGTGGCCCAGGAATAAATCCCGCACAAACATGGTAGATAATCTTTTAATGTACTGTTGGATTTGCTAGTGTTTTATTGAGAATTTTTGCATCCATATTCATCTGGGATATTGGCTTGTATTTCTCTTTTTCAGTGGGATCTTTGGTTTTGGAATCAAGGTAATGCTGTCTTTGTAGAATGAGTTTGGAATTTTCCTTCCATTTCTATTTTTTTGGAATAGTTTGAGAAGAATAGGATTTAACTCTTCTTTAAATGTCCAGTAGAATTTCTCTGGAAAGCCATCTGGCCCTGGTCTTTAGTTTGTTGGGTGATAATTGATTACTGATTCCATTTCTTTGCTGATTATGAGTCTGTTAAAATTTTCTATTTCTCTTTCAATTTTGGTAGTTTGTATGTTTATAGGAATTTATCCATTTTTTCTGGGTTTCCCAGTTTGTTGGCATATAATTTTTCACAGTATTCTCTTATAATTGTTTTGTATTTCTGTGGTGTTGGTTGTGATCAGTCCTCTTTCATTCATTATTTCATTTATTTGGGCCTTTCTATTTTCTTTTTGATAAGTCTGGGTAGGAGTTTTTCAGTTTTATTAATTCTTTCAAAGAACCAGCTCTGTTTTGTTGAACTGTTCTGGTTTTGTTTGTTTCTATATCATTTATTTCTGCTTTAATCTTTATTATTTCTTGTCTTCTGCTGGCTTTAGGCTTTATTTGCTGTTCCTTTTCTAGCTCCTTTAGGTGTAAGGTTAGGTTGTGTATTTGAGACTTTTCTTGCTTTTTGAGGAAGGCCTGTATTCAATATACTTCCCTCTTAGGACAACCTTTGCTGAAGTCCAGAGTTTTGGACTGTCATGTTTTGATTTTCATTTTATTCCATGTACTTTTAAAATTTATTCTTTAATTTCCTCGTTAACCTATTCATTCTTTAGTAGAATGTTCTTTAACCGCCATGTATTTGTGGTCTTTAAATTTTTTCTTGTGGTTGACTTCAAGTTTCATTGCATTGTGGTCTGAAAGTATGCATGGTATGATCTCAGTCTTTTGGTATGTGTTGAGGGCTATTTGTGACTCAGTACATGACCTATTCCAGAGAATGTTCTGTGTGTACTTGAAAAGAATGTGTTCTGCTGCTTTAAAATGAAATGTTGTGAATATATCTGTTAAGTCCATCTGTTCCAGTGTGTCATTCAAAGCCATTGTTTCCTTGTTGATTTTCTACTTAGATCATCTATCCATTGCTATAAGTGGGCTCTTAAAGTCCCCTACTATTATTGTATTATCATCAATAAGTTTATGTTTGTAATTATTTGATTTACATATTTGCTCCCAAGTTGGGGGGCATATTTATTTATAATTGTTAGATCTTCTTGGTGGATAGACCCCTTAATTATGATATAATAATCTTCTACATCTCTTGTTATAGTCTTTGTTTTAAAATATAGTTTGTCTAATATAAGTATGGCTACTCTGGCTTTCTTTTGATGTCCATTAGCAGGATGGATTGTTCTCTATCCCCTTAGGCAGGTGTCTTTAGGTCTAAAATGAGTCTTTTGTAGGCAGCATATAGATGGATTTTTTTTATCAGTTCCGATACTCTATGTCTTTTGATTAGAGCAATTAGTTCATTTTCATTCATAGTAATTATTGAAAGATATGAATTTAGTGTCATTATGTTACCTGTAGAGTTGGTCTGGTCCTTTCTAGTCTTTGTTACTTTTGGTCTTTTTTCTCCACTCAGAGCATTCCCTTAATAGTTCTCGCAGGGCTGGTTTATTGGTCATGAACTCTTTTAGTGTTTGTTTGGGAAACTTTTTATCTCTCCTTCTATTCTGAATGACAGCTTTTCTGGATAAACTATTCTTGGCCACATATTTTTCCCATTCAGCATGTTGAATACATCCTTCCATTGTCTTCTGGCCTGCAAATGTCTTGTGGACAGATCTGGTGCAAACCTAATCTGTCTTCCTTTTAACCTTCTTAGGTTAAGGACCTTTTTCCCTTTGCTTTTTTCAGGGTTCTTTCCTTGTCTGTGGATTTTGTGAATTTGACTATGATATGCCTTGGTGATGGTTGGCTTTTGTTGAATTTAATTAGAGTTCTCTGTGCTTCTTGGATTTTGATGTCTGTGTTCTTCCTTCAATTAGGGAAGTTTTCAGCTTGAATAATTTGCTTGAATAAACTTTCTGCTTCTTTTTGTCTCTCTTCATTTTCTGGGACTCCTATGATATGAAAGTTATTCCATTTTACTAAGTCACTGAGTTCCCAAAGTCTACCTTCATTATCCATTAGCTTTGTTTCCCTCTTCTTTTCAGCTTCATTATTTCCCATAATTTTATCTTCAGTCACTGATTTGTTCCTCTGCTTTGTCCATTCTTATGTTTATGGCATCCATTCCAGTTTGCATCTTGGTTATAGCATTTTTAATTTCAGCCTGACTAGCTTGATTTAAATTCTTTTATCTCTGCAGTAAGGGATACTCTAGGACTTCTATGCTTTTTTCAAGCCAAGCTAACATCCTTATAATTGTCGTTTTAAATTCTGGATCAGACATCTTACTTATATCTGTATTGATTAAATCTCTGGCCATAATTTCTTCCTGTTCTTTTTTTTGGGGGTGGATTTCTCTGTTTTGTCACTTTGGAGGGAAAAAAAAAAGAAAAGTAAAAGAAAGAAGGATAAAATAAAAATTGTAAAAAATTAAAAAAGAATAAATAAATAATGTAAGCTAGATCCTAGGTGTGTTTTGGTCTGCTTGTTACAAGAAGCTTGATAGAAAAAAGGTAGAAAGAAAGTAAAAGAAAAAGAATTCAAAAATTAAAAAAATAAAGAATAAAATTAAAAAATAGAAAAAATAAAAATGTTCTTTCTATATCCAAAAAATAAATAAATAAACCAAACAAAGACAGAACAGAAAGAAAGAGAGAAAGAAAGAAAGAAAGAAAGAAAAGAAAGAAACCCCAAGGAAGCTATAGTTTGTTTCCTCTGGAGCTGAAGGTTTCCAGCATTCTATGATTAGTAGATTTGGTGTGGTGAGCGGTTTGTGCTGGTCTTCTGCTCTGGTTCTCAGGTGGAATTGCCCTAGTGAGGATCCCAGCACATGGTACAGGGGGGCAGAGCTTGGTACAGCGGCTCTGTTTTCCACTTGGTGGCGCTGTTTAGCACACTGAGGTCAATCAAGCTCCTGGTTGTGGGGAGAAAATGGCTTTGCCACCATCTCTCTTCTGGAACAGGAAATATGTATCACCTGTTTTAAGGAAGACCTCATAGATGGGCAAAAAATGACCCCTCCTGTGTCCCCGGTTTCTGTCAGATCCCAGCCTTCAGCCTTTCTGTGTCCAAGCTGTTCACCTGCCAAAAACGGTTTTATCTCAGGTGGAGCTGTGTTTTAAATCCCCACATTTTAGAGACCACCCCCCCCCCGGCTCCCTGCACCCTACCCAAGCATGCATTGTGCTGATCCTCTGGGGATGGGTCTTGTTGTGCTGTGGTGGGTGTTTGCTTGTCCCAGAAGACAGTTGTAGGACTACAAACGGGTTCTGAGTTTATGATAAATAGCAACACACAGGGTGCCAGGATTGCTGCCGTCAGCTGGAGTCTTTGTTCCTATACTGGTAAGTAGGGCAGCTCAGTGGTGTCCACGGGTTCCTTTGCTAGTGGGGAGGCAGTATCACTTCTACCAAATGCACTCCAAGCAGGGGAACTGCTTCTTCCTGTGTGACCCTGGAGATGCTTAGGCTGCCTGCTGCTGGGCCTCCTCCCTGCTTCCCCACTGGAGCACTGCTCAGCATCTCAGTCATGACCCTGATAGTGTTGCAGACCTCTGAAACTTCAGACTCTGTGCTCCAATGTTTATTAAAAAACTGGCTGTATTGTAATCCTCTCTTTTTTCCCTGTCAGTGGTTTTGGTAAATTGTTTTCTTGTGCAGTGCCCTGCACAGGTTCTCTCTCTCTTTTTTTTCCCCCTGCACTTTCTCTCTCTCCTTCTCTCTCACTACTCCCTTTGGGATCAGGGCTCCCTCCCCAGGGAAGTGTCCAGGCCTCTTTTCTCCCGCGAATCACTTCTCCACAGTTTCTACCTTCCATGGGTCCTTTTTCAGTTTGTAGATGTGCAGCTTTGTTCTCTAAGACTTCCAGTGGATTTCTTAGGTGTTCGGAATGATTTGATATTTAACTGGCTGTGTTCAAAGGAGGAATCAAGCTTAGGGTCACCCTACTCCTCTACCATCTTACCTCTCCCCCTACAACTTTAAAAACTTAATAATTGTCTTTTTTTCCTGTTGTTTAGAAGTTATTGAACCAATTGTTACCACTTACAGCAGCTTATAACAAATACAGGCACTCTAGAGATAATTTTTACACACTGAAAGTTTTTCATTCAGTGTTATAAAAATCAAAGCCTAAGTTAGTTTGGAAAGAATCTGGTTTAAATATAAAATTTGACTGTGAATTTATGAAGTTTGTGATTAACAACTTCCCTGCTTTTTTACATTGGAAATTACCAAACTTTCAGTCAGCTCTGTTGAGGTTATTATTTGGCATAATATCTGTGTTTGTCTCTTTTGATTCTTTAGTTTAATTTTTAGTTCAATTTATTATGTATATACACCACTGTAATGAAAACTGACATAATGGGCTTATTCAAAATTAAATGATTCAGGAACTTAATATAAACATGTAGGAAAATAAACTTCCAAGTGATGCAGCAGAGAAAAGACAAATTGCTTATGACTCAATTTATTTTAAAAAAAAAATTAAGGGAAGAAGTAATTATTTCTTCTATATTTTCAGGCAGTTTTTTTTTAAATATAGCTAAAGCTTTCTTACCAGTCTTATTCTTCCTGTCTTCCCTCAAGTCCTCCTAGCTCTCTTTATCTTTTATTGCTTCTCTGAAAAATATTGTTTCTACAACATGAAATGATAAATCAAACGTGAACCAAGGTTACAGTTCAGTATGATCACTTCTGTAACATTTGTTTGTAAATTGGCCATCTCATGAGTCCATGAAAATGACGTCAGTGCCTCCTACTTAAGCAGCCTTTTATTTAGGCATCTTCTTGCATAAATGGTAGAGTGACTGGAGTCATAATGTACCCAAACCCACATGAGTTCACTCCTTGGTGAGTCACTGATACATCAGGTGGAGTGGTCACACAAAGTAAATTTTATTTGCAGCAAATAAGGAGATGTTGAGGAATAACTTCTAAAACCGTGACTCTCCAAGCAAGGGTGAATGAATTTCCTTTAATTAGGGTTGGGATGAATATTGATAGGGGAGCATTGTCATTGTATGTAGAGGCAGGCATAAGACCATGCATGTGCCTTAGGGAAACATGCCTATACACACATTGTACATTATGTAAATGAGGCTAGGCTCCTTGGGGGAGACTTTAGTATTACAAGGAGGGAAAGATAATTGTCAGTCATCCTAGAGGTCACTCCATGGTCCATTCACTTAGGGGCAAGTCAGGTGTTCTGCTCAACCTGATATGGCTGGTCTGGGCTGGATGGAGGTTTTGTTCAGCTGTCACTGGAGGGGCAGTTTCACTTTCCATTGCCTGAGTTAAGAGATAAGATGGAAAGAATAGCTTAAGGAAGAACGTGGGACAGAGGTCAGTGAGTACAAGCAGGTGGGTAGTGAAGGTCAGGTCATAGGGTCTAGCTGGTGACCTTAAAGGAGGGTATATAAGAGCATTTCCTGGGTGGTATACAGGAGTATGTGGGGAATCCATCTAAGACTAGGTCTCTGAGGTATTCCTAGTGAGACAGGTTTGCAGACATGCTTGAGGAAGGTGGTCACTGCCTGTGGTAGCAGCCATTTCTTCAAGTTTCAAGGATAGTCACAGCTATTATTTTTTCCTTCTTTTATAACTAGAAGAGAGGCAGAAAAAAGGGAGGAAAGAAGGAAGGAATGAAGGGAGGAAGGAAAAAAGGAAGGAAGAAAAGAAGGTAGGCAAGGAGGGAGAGAGGAGAGAAAAGAAAGAAAAGAAAGATCTAGGTCCATCTCTAACACAGAGCTTTTCTCCCAATCTATAAATTTCACATGAAAGATGTATATTAGATACAGAATTCAATCCAGTAAACTTTAGTGAGTAACTACTATGTATTAGAGGCTGGCCTAGGAATTCTAGTATGTACTATTATATAAAGTATGACTATTTAGGGGGTCAGCAAACTTACTGTTAAGAACCAGAAGATAAATGTCTTGCTTTTGTGGTACATACGGTTTCTGTTTCAACTGCTCAATTGTGCTTTTGTAATGCAAAAACAGTTATAAACTGTAGAAACTAAAGAGCAGGAATGTGTTCAAATAAAACTTACAAAACAGGTTTGGGCAGGATTTGTCCTACTGGACACAGTTTGCCTACCCCTGATTATTCTGATTGAAAGTAATTTGAATAACTGTTATGTCTCTGGATTAGAGATACTGCATTACTTACATTCAAATCGTATCTCAATTATGGGTTTTAGATTTTGTTTTGTTTGGGGGAGCATAGGTTAGATTTTAATTATATGATGTCTAATGATTTTATGATGAGGGACTACAAAATGACTAAATTCTGCCTTGGTCTAGTCATTCATTTGTTATGTGAATCTGTGGGTTCATTATATACAATGAATAGTACCAGCTAGGAGGCAGGAGTATAATTAATTACTCTTGTGCAGAGTTCTGTGAAACTGGATTTGATGCCCATGTCACAGTCCAAAGCAATATGAGTGACTCTGCAACCCCTTAAGTCCAAATCTGTTTCTTTTCTTGCTGGCCATATGATAAATGAAAGTGAAAGAGTTAAACTCAGGTTTAGGCACAACCAAACAAACCCAACTCTGTGAACCTGCCTGCTAGTAAAGGTAGGCCAGTGTTCTTTAATATTACTAAGGAGAAAAGTATTCTCCCCCTTGGCAAGAACAAACAAGAGTGGGAGAAGAAAGACTAACTTTCTGGGTATGGAAGTGGTAGTGGGAGCTACCCTCTCTTCAAAAAGCCTGGAATTTATTTATTTATTTTAATTTCTTTTTGCTTAAACAACAGAAATTTATTTTCTCATTCCTCAGCTTGGAAGGCTGAAGTCCAAGATCAAGGTGCCAGCAGCCTTGGTTTCCTCTGAAACCTCTTGGCTTGCAGATGGCTGCTCTTCTTTCTGACTCTTCACATGGTCCTCCCCCTATGCACACACACGCCTCTGTTGTCAAATATATTGGAATAGAGCCCTGCCCTAAAGGCGTTAGTTTTACTGAACTACCTCTTTAAGAACTGTATCTCCAAATACAGTTACATTTTGAGGTACTAGGAGTTGGGACTTCAACATATGAATTTTGGGGGGGACAAAATTCAGCTCGTAACACCTCGAGTTAGGGTAAAGTGCCCCCTGATGGCAGGGATCTGAAGTTCTAGCCATTTGTCCTCTTTTGTTTGTTTTATTTATTTTAGATTTTTTGAGGGATTATTGAGGTATGATTAATAAAGAAAAATTGTATGTATTTGAGATGTGCAATGATTTCCCATTATAAAGAGAAAACTTAAGTCCTGGAAACTGACTACCACATATGTTTACCAGGATTTAATGGGATTTTATCCAAGTTAATATGAATATAAAATGTTGAAGTCTACAATATAGAAATAAAAGAGCCTATAAGAAACTACATAGTACATGGCAGTATTATAAATTTGAATGCTATTTCTTACAGAAGACAAACAAAAATAAATGGTATCGCATAGAAAATGCCTGACTTCCAAAGGCAACTGAGTGAAGGTGCCTTTGCAGAAGAGCAGTAATGTTGCTCACATTTGATTGTAAGATACAGGTCTTGAAGTTCATGTCACTGACTAGTCATATTAATAATAACCAAAAGAAAAGGAACAGCATTGATTGCTGAACTAATTGGACATTGCTTGAAACTTGACAGTGCCAAGCCTGGCTCCTCTCAGAGAGAGAGACCAAACACTAGCATAATAGGTTTACTATTCCCTTTGGGTTGTTATAAGCAGAATCAATATGTACTAATGACTGCAGCAATAAATTTGGTCATACTTCATAGGGTAACATTCCGCACTTACCCAGTTGTTGGTTTGACATAGAGTAATAGAGTTTACCCTTTTTAAGTTGTAAATTACTATGAAAATGCTGAGCCTCACAGTAAAATGCATTTGGGATGTTTTTAAGCTTAGGAAATATTGGTAATACTTCCACTAAGCATACTATTAAAATAAATAAATAGTATTTATTGCCTGATTCCCAGCTGCAGCTGGATGAAAAGCAATGGGAAAGGAGAAATAAGGCATACATATTTATCAAATGCACAAGGCTCATGTTTACTTAATTCACTTCCTTAGAGTTGCTTACACCAGAGAACAAAAAGAGAACTTTCTTTTTATTTCTGAGTTTCACTTCAATGAAGATGATATGAAGATGGTACTAATAGTTATAATTATGTTAATTAAAAACTAGTTGTTATAAAATATTACCTTTGACTTTTGCCCAGCATTAATTTACCACTGCTTTGTCATGCTTTCTGGTTTAAGCTTCATCAAGACTTCTAGTTGATGTTTTGGTCTATAAGGTTAAGTGAAGAGTTAGTCTCTCAGGATAAAGTAACATACCCACACACGTACACACGTGTGTGTGTGTGCATGTATATGTATGTGTATGCATATACATATACCCATATATGTATATGCACATATATACCCATATATGTATATGCATATATGTCTGTATTAAATTAGTTTTACACATGTTGTATATATAAAATGGTATATTTGTGTGTGCATGCATGTACATGTGTGTTTTCAGAGATACCATGAAATAAAGTAATTTTCTGCCTATGTTTCATTATAATTAAAAATTACATCACACACATTATATTTAGGAAACTTGTGTTATCTTTGGTAAATAGAGACATTGATTTGTATGGATTTAATATATTACAAAAACGATCACTCAGTCATACATGATATAGTGATCTATATGATTGTAGAATGATATGTGTCTGTGTATGTATAGACAAACTAATCTGTTAGTTTTTTATAACTTAGAGAAAAACTTTAAATCCTTTACTTTCCTTGAATATGTGCATAATATGGGGAGCAAAGCCAAGAGTTTGCATAGAAAATAGGAAATAATAAAGAGAAGTCAATTAGAAATAAAATTGATTTCACTGTTCTCCATCTCATCTTCCTCCTGAATAATTTTCATTTCATTTACTCTTTTTCTCACAAATTGGAAATGTGACCACATTCTTTTCCTGGTACTATATGATGGACATATGTTCTTAAGATAATATCGTGAGTTTCTTCAAAGCCTAGAAAAAGTTCTATTTTCTTTTTAAATTCTCAGATAACTGGCACAATGTTAGGTCTATAAATGTTTGATAAATGCTTGTTGAATTCAAAATTATAGAACAAATAGGCAAATTATTTGGATCTGACCTTAAGCATAACTAGAAAAGTTAAAGAGATTATTGAGGTCAGTTAAAATGAAAAAGAGTAAGATATGTATATTTGGTTTATTCCTAATAATCAAAATTCAGTGATTTTCTTTCAACTTTTTGAGAGATGTACTTATTTTAAATAACAGGTTAATTTTTTGTTTAACATATTACACTTAATTATGCCATCTTGATAACAAAATAATATCAAAGTTATGTATTATTTTATGTAATGAGCTACATATAAGAATGCTGTGGGAAAAAAAAGAAAGCTGAATTGTTTCTGCCCTCTGATGAACCTATTTTAAAACTTGTTCCAGTTGTCTTTTTTGAAAATGAACTCATTCTCATGAAGTTCTAACCAAGCTATATGTTTTTATTAGGCACTAGAATATCTATTGATACACTAAGTATCTGGTTATTTTGAGATATGGCTTAACCAGACAGAACAAGTATTTTTTCCTATCCAATCCACTGGTTATCTACAAAATAATTATTTCATCATTCTGGTCACCATGCATACAAAATGAGGTTTTGCATTCAAGTGTTGATACTTCCTCATTAATATAGGGTCATTTGAGACTGAAATTGCAGGTGGAGTGGTGTCTGTATGTGGCACTAAATGTTGACAGATCGCCTCCCTGTAATGGGAGAGTGGAGTGAAGACAATGTGCTGCCAATTGAATTGGAAATGCACATACTGAATCATTAATGGTTTTAGAGTGTAAAGCATGTGATCAATTTAATTTTAGGAAATGTATGTTTTTATGGGGATCAGACTCTCATACTTGCTCTTTAAAAACATTCAGTAAACTCTGTATCTCATCTGACAGAAACACTATTTTGTTGATTTTTTTTGTCTTAAAATGAGAAGCGTTCCAAACCAGGAACTTAAATGTCTGAATGCATTAGCTAAATATGTTCCCAATCCTCTCAGACCTTATATGTATAAAAGAGATGTAAAATCTTTCATATAGATTGTGTGGCCTACCTGTAAGCAACTTAGTATATATTTAGTAACAAGAGATTAAACAAAACAATCTCCATTAATATTTGGTATTAAGACCTGGTTTCTAATTATTCCAAGCTATTGAGGGAAATTTGCTCATGGTTATTTTAAGGCAGCACTATTTCTGCTAAGATGTGATGAATAACCAAAACACTATAAGAAAGTAGTGTTATCTAATGCCTGCCGTCATTTTTCCTATTATAGTTGTTTGTATGCATACTTTACTCTTAAAATATAATATACCACATATAATACTTCATTTATCCTAACTCCATTTCAGAGTACCTAACAGTGCCATGGAAAAAATAATGACATTATGACATTAGAGTCAGGGTATCTGTATTTGAATTCTGGGTTTATCACTTTGTGGTTGTACAAACTTGAGAAGCTCATTTAACTTCTTTTGTGCAACATTATCATCCCTAAATCTAAGATAATAATATGTACTTCAAAAACTTATAAAAAAAGTAGAGAGTCTACAGAAAAGCATATAAGCTTTGTAACTACAATATGCAGCACAAATTAGAGACACCGGTATTATTATTGACACACAGAAGGCAGTAACTACCTGATAAATTACATATGGCTCTCAGGGGTCAGTGAGTTCTGCAGATAGTAAGTCTGCTGACTTAACCATTTTCAATATTGAGGCTAAAATATGTAATGTCACTGCAACTTGATTATAGTGGTATATGGGCCCTACTTATTTGACACTGTGGTAAATGGCATTTCTGTTTAATCTGGGGAGACTGTCAGAGAACAAAGCCAGTTCTATGCCTACAGCAACCCCCGACTATGAATTAATGGTATATCTATAGTACTAGCATGCAGTCTATTTAAATCGGATGGATGGCTGCTTTTCCTGCAACCCATCCACAGCAGTCTATAAAGGAATGTAATTCAGCTGAATAACATAAATCTCCCTCTCCTGAGATCCTTTGTTCAAGTCAGTTGGTATTTCCGCTTGAGGCTGGCTATTAGACAACTCAATCTATCACTCATGTTTATTCATATATTAATGCTATCTACATGCTTACTTTAAAATTTCAAAGTAAAAATTGGTCTTTGGTAGCATATATTTCTGTTATAAGAGAAATAATTTATTTGCCTAGGTCATTTCTAGCATGATATGCAATTTATAGAAGCTTCTAGAAAAGCTTTGCAAGGGTTATGGAGTTGTTATGGCAGCACCACTTGATTAAGACTATACACATTTTTTATTTATTTGTATATTTTTAAATGAACATACAATTTCCTAACAACACAAAACAAAACTTCCTACTTTCACCATGCAAAGAATCCAGTGATACACTTCTTCTGAATTTGATTTCTTTACTTATTTTTAAGGATTTTATTTATTTATTTGTCGAGAGAGAGAGAGAGAGAGAGCGCACAAGCAGGGGGAGCAGCAGGCAGAGGGACAAGAAGGTGAGCAAGGAGCTTGATGCGGAATTTGATTCCAGGACCCTGGGATCATGACTTGGGCCAAAGGCAGATGCTTAACTGACTAAACCACCCAGGCATTCCTGAATTAGATTACTTATAACTCTCTATGTGGAATAAGAAATTGCATAGAAAATTAGTTACTGTATATTAAAAATCTACCTTTTCCTTCTTGGTTTATGACTTTCCATATCCTGAGTATCCCTCCATAAAACTGGATAGCCTGGAATGATTGCATAAATCATTCCCAGTAGGCATGAGCCGGATTCAAGTCACCCAAGATTTGTTTCTCACTTTCTTCATCAGTAAGTTAATGGGTGGTAGAGCTTAAATGAACTGAAGTATGTACTACGTACTAGTACATAGGAGGTCAAGTAAAGTAATGAAATTTATTTTTACAAAGGTAGTCTGTGGACATCACCATGTGGAAAAGAGGTTTGGGGTGATTTTGGGTGTCAGAGAAGGCAATTATTTTTGGAGGAAATTATATTAGAGGCAGTTAAAGGAATGAAAGATATAATTTTCTATAGTAGAATTTCATCTATAGAATTATTTTATATAATATAAAAATCTTTTTATGAAGTTTAATGTGTAAGCTTGCACCTTAATTTGATAATCTAAAAAATTGCTATATTTAGCATTAAGATTATCTAAATGTGCAGTTTCTCTAAATTAAGTTCACTAGATAATTAACAGACTTTCCTTAACATGATACTATATATCGTTTAAACATGATGGGCTTATTAGGTGGAGGCTTTCTGTGGATACTCATAAATAAACTGGGTGAATTATAAGTCAAGAATATTTTTCTTCACATATACAATTACTTATAATTTTTATTTATGTCTGAAATAATATGCTTCTGTCATCTTTTGGCTTTCTAAAAAGAGAGTGCATTGGCTCAAATCAAATGGGGAGACCACTAAAAGCCAGGGAGCAATATAAATATAATGAATATACTCCATTTACCCAACAGGGAACAAAAAAAAGATAAGATTGTCAACCACCAAACTGGAAAGCAGCAGACATTCTCAAAATTGCTTAGAGCTGGGATCTGGGTGGCTCAGTGGGTTAAAGCCTCTGCCTTCGGCTCAGGTCATGATCTCAGGGTCCTGGGATCGAGGACCGTATCGGGCTCTCTGCTCAGTGGGGAGCCTGCTTCCTCCTCTCTCTCTGCCTGTCTCTCTGCCTACTTGTAACCTCTCTCTCTGTCAAATAAATAAATAAAATCTTGAAAAAAAATTGCTTAGATCTATAGTGGTACTACTTCCAAAAAGCACTTAGGAATCACTGAGTGGTTTTTTTAGTTAACTTAAATCCCTTGCTGAGGTGGAGGTTATGTGACTAACCTACCAACTTACTTTCCTTGGTAATTATTCCCAACTCATCACATCCCTCAACTTCAGTCATTACTAAACCAGAGAATAGAATTAATTCCTATCAAGCACTTACTGAGAAGTATCATCCATGGGCCATTTTGTCCATCATCTTTTCAACTTCTCAACCTTTCTGGATTGTTTATATTTCTCTGGCTTATCTAAGACAAGTAAATTAAAACCACTGGGAAAGATTTATCAGAAAGCACTCCAGGGATATAAACTAGTTGACTTGGATCTTAATGCAAGAAGCAAAAAATAACAGAACTTTCCTTTAATTGTCCAGGACAACAAGGTGAATTATGATGACAGAGTCCACATAGAATGGTTCTTTTTCCTTTCTAACCCATCTTTTGGAATATGTTACATTAGATGAACTTGCAGTATGTATCATATTAATGCCTTTGCATTTTCAGTGATTGTGTTGCCAGACATGAGTTTCAAAACCAATTTTGTATTCATCACTCATCTCAATAGGAAATAATTTAGTAACTAAAAGATTCAGGAGTAATAGGAATTGACTGGCATCTCTCTCTCTCTCTCTCTCTCTCTCTCTCACTTTAATATTGAACGATGTGAGGAAAGAAAGTTGGGATAGGAACAAAAAGTAATCAAATCAAGAGTTGATCATTTCCTTGACCTGTTAGTGGTTTGTATTTTATGAAAGTAAAGCTTTATAATTACTCAAAGAATTAAATTTCAAGTGATAATTCCATCAATGAAAGGCAATTTAACTTCATGCCTTTACACAAGAAATCATATGATATGTTGAATCAGTATGAACAGAATAGGGTTACAATAAATAAAAACTAGACAAAAGAAGATTGTAATTTTTCTTGAACTCCTACAGTACTGTTCATAATAAAAATCTGAAGAAACAGTTACATCCAGGGGGATAATGTGCCTAAGATCTGCTTAAGTGGAACAAAAACCACTGACAGCCATAGAGGTAGGACAACTTCACTGGTAATTTTAGTAAATTGCTTCTGAAAACTCAGTATGAACAACAAACATGAGAAACTCCTGGAGGCTATAATCACAGGGATCTCCACATTTTTGTGGACTTTCTCTCCAGTAACCCCACCAAGTTCTCACAATGAAGATCCAAGAAAAATGTCTTCAAGGCCCTGGGAAGGGGAGAGGAAAAGTAGCCAACTTGTAACTCTCCCAGATTCTTCTCCATAATAAAAGCTCCCTCTCCAGAGAGAAAGGCTTCCCACAAGGCCATGCTGAAACATCGTTCTACCTATTTTCCTCTAATTCTTGTCACACTTAAGGGGTGAGGAGAAAAAAAACAGTCAACAGGAGATAGGGATTCAATGAAATAGTTTGGAAACAATACCTAAGGAAAGGAGTAAATGGTAAGAAAGCAAAACAAAAAGACAAAAACCAACTCTGCTCCTGGAAAAGAAACAGAAATGCCTGTGAAGTCTGAAACATCCCCAAAGACACAAGCAATTCTGAGACTGAAACTTAATCAGAAGATCAGAAGATTAAGGAATATCTTTTCTCCTCCTCCTCTGCCACTATACCAGTGAACCTTCTGTATTAAAACTGGATTATAGCTAAAGGAGCTTCAACACAAAGACTTTCCCTGAAGAACAGTACAAAAGGAAGCTCCAAAGCCAAGAGGGGAGCCAAAAACAAGGACATTAGAATTTGAAGGCTCTGGAACCTGCAACTGCAACAAACATTAAACATAGCCCAACTGCTAGCCAGATCAGTACAAATCCTTTCACTAAAGGCCTACTCGCCTCAATATATTTTACCCTATACAACATATGCTACTTTCAACAAAAAGAACAAATTCAAAAAGCAAGAAAAAGCAGCGTGAAGAGACAAAGCAAGCATCAGAACCAGATTCTGGTATGACATAGATGTTGGAATTATCAGATAAGGGGGATAAAATAACCATGATCAATCTGTTAAGGGTTCTAGTGCAAAGAAATAGAAAACATCCAAGACAAAAAAGGCAAGTTCATCAGATAAATGGAAATTATAGAAAAAGAATTCAAAGGAAATGCTGAAATGAAAACCACAGTAACAAAAATAGAGTATGCCTTCAATGGACTAATCTGTGGACTCCACATAGCCAATGAAAGAATGGAAGATAGCTCAATGAAAACTTTCCAAACAAAAAGGTAAAGAGATAAGATGAATTTAAAATCCCTAGAAAGGGCGCCTGGGTGGCTCAGTGGGTTAAAGCCTCTGCTTTCGGCTCAGGTCATGATNGTAAGATGAATTTAAAATCCCTAGAAAATCCAAAAGCAGTGAGGAAATATCAAAATATGTAGCATATTCACAAAATGAAAACCANAATTAAAAATTAAAAAAAAAAAATAAAAATAAAATCCCTAGAAAATCCAAAAGCAGTGAGGAAATATCAAAATATGTAGCATATTCACAAAATGAAAACCAGGAGAAGAGATAATGGAGTAGAGAAACATTTAATGTCTTTTTTTTTTCAAAAGACTTTATTTATTTGAGAGAGAGAGAGAGAGAGAGAGGACAAGCACGAGCAGGGGGAGGGGCAGTGGGAGAAGCAGACTCCCCACTGCGTAGGAAGCTTGATGCTGGGCTCTATCCCAGGCCCCCCCAGATCATGACTTGAGCTGAAGGCAGATGCTTAACTGACTGAGCAACCCAGGCAGCCCTGAAGAAATAGTCTTTTTTTTTTTTTTTTTAAAGATTTTATTTATTTTATTTGACACAGAGAGAGAGATTACAAGTAGGCAGAGAGGCAGGCAGAGAGACTGGGAGAGGAGGAAGCAGGCTCCCTGCTGAGCAGAGAGCCCGATGCGGGCCTCAATCCCAGGACACTGGGATCATGACCTGAGCCGAAAGCAGAGGCTTTAACCCACTGAGCCACCCAGGCACCCCCTGAAGAAATAGTCTTAAAACTTTCCAAAATTAATGACAGACACAGAACCACAGATTCAGGATATTCAGAGAACATCAACAAAAAAAAATTAAATAATAAGAAAATGAACAGTTAAAAATAAAAACACCCAGGCATATCATATTAAGCAAAGAGAAAATCTGGAAAAAAAACCAGAGGGGGGAAACACCTTCCCTACAGAGGAGCGAGGATCAGAATTTTGAGTTTAATCGTAAACCTTGGAAGCAGGAAGAGTGGAATGAATGGGATAGAAGAGTAGCCAATGCCAATAAAAGTAAGCCAAAACCTTATTTCATGAAAAGGTCACATTGAATTTAACGTGTTCTTGTAACTTGTAATAAAATACTAATAGAAAACTAAATATTAAGTTTTTATGAACTGAAAAGTGATAAGAAAATATTGATTGACTTTTTTGACATCAAATAAAATGTATATTTGCCTAGCATGTTATATTTATAAAATTATTTAATTTTATTTGTCAGGAGACTATGTATTAGGGAATATAGAAATAATTACCTTTGTCAGTCTTTATCCCCTTGTTGGATGCCATCTTACCTAAACCTGAGAGTGAGGTGTTATGAGTGGAAATGACATAAAGGAATGAGCACATTTTCATGTAATACTAGAGCATTTATAAGGTTCTTGTGTACAACCTCTCATCAATGCCACTCAACAACCGCACAATGCAGCCATTACAGCAGTCCTTCTTTTCTAAAGTAAGAAACATAGAAAATTTATGTAACTTATACAAACATAATGGAGTTGGAATTCAAATTTAGAATTTTGCCCAGAGAGTTTCTCAATGAAGGTGTCATAATCTCAAGGCTCTATGAAGAATATTTACATGAACTAAAGATTAATTGACCCAATTTTATCAAGATTTTCCATATATGCTCAGATGAAAATTATGTATCAGAGAACTGTACATCAACATTTGAGTCTCAAAGTTTGGAATGGCTTGCTTAGTGTAGAAATTTTTGTGTATACACAGCTGGCTATCTCCTTGTCATCTGCTTTTCATCTCAAACACTTCTCAGGAGGTGGAAATGAGACATTGCCTGGGAAGTGCTCCTTTGAAAAATATGAATTCAGCAATTACCATCAGGGTGGACCTTTTGAACAAGAATATAATAACTCTTTAATCACCAATGACTATAGTTAGTTAAAAGGAGATGAGAAATTCAGGACAAAAACAAATGGAGGTGTTTAAATTTGATAATAGTTTTCAATGACATACTTGTTTAAAAAATGAATAGTTGATGTGGTAAGAGCAATAATAAAACCACTACCAAAGAACATCAAGAAAGATTATATTAGTTCTAGGAGTGTTTTGTGTGCTACACTTAGAAAATGTGTTTTAAGAAAGAATAGAAAGTTGACCAGATGACCATTATATGACAGAAACCTAACTGTGGATTAAGAAATAACAAGCCACATAACTGAAGTCCTGTTCTGGAAGAAATAATACACTTAACAATTTTCTGAGAAAGTGTAATGATAAAGTGAATATTCAGAGAAAATGACATCTTTGAAAATATCTAGGGGGTGCAATAATTAAAGACAAAGGCAGAGAGAATAACATCCAACCACTTATAGCCCTTCAAAGAACTGCAACACCAACAGTTGCCAATTGGTTCATTAATAGAGGAAAGCTTTATTATGAGGAAGGGACAGAATTGGAGTTTTGGCCAAAAAATAGACATTTGTCATGATCTCCAACACTCTTGTGTATGTCGATCTAATGTTTTCAAAGCAGACATTAGTTATTTCATCCAACTCAGAAAAAAAAATGAGTTGGCTGTATATATACATCAATGTCTTTCATGTTGAAATGTTTTCCTTTTAAATCTGAAAATCAATATGTGAAATATAAAAGACTGCTTTTATTTCATGCCAAAAATCAGTATGATTTAGTAAACTAAAAAAAATATCAGTAATGTTAAAAAAGTATAGTGCAGCCATGGGTAGTTAGATTATATGGAACTGAAATTTTTAGCTGATTTTATGTGGTAAGAAAGAAAGTACTCATGGAATATGCTATTCTCAAGATAACAGAATTACTGTTTTCAATACTATTGGAAAACTATAATACTGTTTATATATTATAATATATAATAATATTGGAAACAATATTGGAAAATGTTCAAAAAATTTATGGAAAGAATAGAAATACATAAATACACTATAAATTTAGCCTGTTTAGGGGGGTGATGAGAAAATTTCAAAAATCTACCATTTGTTTTAAAGTAAGAAAACTATTCTCGTGGTTTTTATGAACACACATAATCAACATTTGCATGATGCTAAAGTGTTCACAAAATGCTTTTCTACATTTATCTCATTTAATCCTCACAATAATCCCAAAAGACAGAAATGAAGGACATAATCACTCAGAGATATTAGTTAACTTCCTCAAGGTAACAGCAATAAAGGATGGAGTTGAGATTTGAACTCAGGTTTTTTGTTTGTTACTAATTCTGCTTCTTTCAGTCTAATACTTCTTATGCCCAGTGCTTTTATTTTGTTTACAGATTAGTCAAATTTAACCCATGGTACTAGATCACCTTCAAATTGTTTCTGTGTATTTTTCAACCTAATCTCCCATTTTTAAAATGTATGTACTCTGCTTCAGTCAGTGTTTGCTTTTTACTATCTTATGATGATTCCCTGCTACCATCTTAAAATTCATTAATTAGCTGCATCACATGGGTTGATTTATGAATATCGAACCACCCCTACAGCCAGAAATAAATCCCATTTAATTGTGATGAATAATTCTTTTCATGTACTGTTGGATTTGATCTGCTAGTATCATGTTGAGAATTTTTGTATCCATGTTCATCAGGTATATTGGCCTATAATTCTCCTTTTTAGTGGAGTCTTTGTTTGGTTTTGGAATCAAGGTAATGTTGACCTTGTAGAATGAATTTAGAAGTTTCCTTCCATTTCTATTTTTTGAACAGTTGAGAATAGGTGTTAATTCTTTTTTAAATGTTTGGTAGAATTCCCCTGGGAAGCTCTCAGGCCCTGGACTTTTGTTTGTGGGGAGATTTTTGATTACTGATTTCTTTTCTTTGCTGGTATTTTCTATTTCTTCCTGTTTCAGTTTTGGTAGTTGGTATATTTCAGGAATTTATCCACTTTTTCCAGGTTGTCCAGTTCTTTGGCATATAATTTTTTTTTTAGATTTTATTTATTTATTTGACAGAGAGAGACACAGAGAGAGGGAACACAAGCAGGGAGAGTGGGAGAGAGAGAAGCAGGCTTCCCGCTGAGCAGGAAGCCCAATGTGGGGCTCAATCCCAGGACCCTGGGATCATGACCTGAGCCGAAGGCAGACGCTCAACGACTGAGCCACCCAGGTGCCCCTGGCATATAATTTTTCATAGTATTCTCTTATAATTGTATTTCTGTGGTGGTGTTTGTGATCTCTCCTCTTTCATTCATGATTTTATTTATTTGGGTCCTTTTTCTTCTTTTTGATAAGTCTGGCTAAGGGTTTATCAATTTTATTAATTCTTTCAAAGAACCAGCTCTTAGTTTCATTGATTTGTTCTACTCTTTTGTTTGTTTCGATATCATTTATTTCTGCTCTAATCTTTATTATTTCCCATTTTCTGCTGGCTTTAGGCTTTATTTGCTATAGTCATCAAGACAGTATGGTATTGGCACAAAAACAGACACATAGATCAGTAGAACAGAATAGAAAACTCAGAAATGTATCCACAACTATATGGTCAACTAATCTTCTACAAAGCAAAAAAAAAAAAAAAAAAAAAAAAAAAAAAATCCAATGGAAAAAAGATAGTCTTTTCAATAAGTGGTGGGAAAACTGGATAGCAACATGCAGAAAAATGAAACTGCACAACTTTCTTACACCATACACAAAAATAAATTCAAAATGGATGGAAGATCTAAATGTGAGACAAGAAACCATCACAATCCTAGAAAAGAACACCTCTTTGACCTTACCCTTAGCAATTTCTCACTGGCATAGCCTCCAAGGCAAGGGAAACATAAGCAAAAATGAACTATTGGGACTTCATCAATATAAAAAGCTTCTGCACAGTCAAGGAAACAATAAAACTAAAAGGCAGCCTGCAGAATGGGAGAAGATATTTGCAAATGACGTATCTGATAAAGTGTTAGTATCCAAAATCTATTAAGAACTTATCTGACTCAACACTCAAAAAACAAATAATCCAGTTAAGAAATGGGCAGATGTGAACAGCCATTTTTCCAAAGAAGACATCCAGATGGCCAATAGATGTATGAGAATATGCTCAACATCACTCATAATTAGGGAAATACAAATCAAAACTACAATGAGCTACCACATCACACCTGTCAGAATGGCTAAAATTAACAACAAAGGAAACAACAGATATTGGTGAGGATGTGGAAAAAGGAGAACCTTTTTGCACTGTTGGTGGGAATGCAAACTGGTGGGCCACTCTGGAAAACAGTATGGAGGTTTCTCAAAATTTTAAAAATAAAATTACCCTTTGACCCAGCAATTGCAATACTAGATATTTACACAAAGGATACAAAAATACTTATTCCAAGGGACATATGACTCTGATGTTTACAGCAACATTATCAACAATATCTGAATTATGAAGAGAGTCCAAATGTCCATCAACTGATGAATGGATAAAAAAGAGGTGATACACACACACACACACACACACACACACACACACACACCAATCGAATATTACTCAGCCATCAAAAAGAATGAAGTCTTGCCATTTGCATTGACATGTATAGAGCTAGAGAGTATTATGCTAAGTGAAATAAGTCAGTCAGGGAAAGACAAATATCATATGCTTTCACTCATAGGTGGAATTTAAGAAACAAAACAGAAGAAAACAGGGGAAGGGAAAAAAGAGAGAGAGGGAGACAAACCATAAGAGATTCTCAACTATAGAGAACAATCTGAGAGTTGATGGAGGGAAGTTGGGGATGGGTTAAATGGGTGATGGGTCTTAAGGAGAGCACTTGTGTTGAGCACTGGGTGATATATGTAAGTGATGAGTCACTGAATTCTACTCTTGAAACTAATATTATTTTATATGCTAACTAAATAGAATTTAAATAAAAATTTGAAACAAATAAATTTATTAGTTGCAAACTTAAAGTGGCTTTTAACAGGCCAATAGGCTAGCCAAGCTTAGTTTTCTTTAGATTCTTCTCCAATTGTACTTGAAGAGAAGGATCATATTTGTATGTTTTTATTGCTATCTCCTATGTTACTTTTCCATATATCCTGCATATAGAAATCCATGAAAACTGGCAGTATACCTTAAGTATGGAATAGTCTATTTCTATTTAGAAAAAAAAAAAAAGGTAAAACTATCGCTGCATATGTCTGCATAAAAATCCTATTCATAGTTTTAAGATATAATTTTCAAAAATATAAAATTGTGACTAATAAAATAGAAAGTTTATAAAATAAATTTTATACTCACATAAATCTCTTATAAAATACAAAGTTAACATGTACATGCCAAAGATTGTATTCAACTTATTAATTGATAGGGTAACCACTAACATGTTAAAATCTGTCCAAAATAGAATTTTAGTATGAATATTTATATTCTCTACCAGATTACATTTATTTGCATTGTCAAGAATAAGATTCATTTGTATTGTTGTAGACAAAATAATAATCTAGTTAATAGAAATTCACTCAAAGGTATACATCCTTTTAGAATCATGAAATACTCAGATACAGTCCACTAAAAAGTGCCCAGCACTGAGGAAAGGATACTCAGTATATTCTCTTAATTATTTCAAGTCTTGAACAATAGTACAAAAAACACTCAACTTTTTACATTCAAACAGTTGCATTCAGATATTCTAAGGAATTATAGATATGTACTTGGTCTATATTATCATAACTAAGACACAGTGTGGGTCCTTTTTTCAGAACAAAAAGGACACCATCACAGATTTCAAGATTAAAGAATTTTAAGAAACAGATATTGGCCACAATTTAAAATAATAGCTTTTTTTAAGTTAGTTTTAGAAATCTTATCTTTTATACTTAGTCAAAAATGTGGGTTTTACATAGGTATACTCTAAGGGAAACAGATTTTAAATACTCTTTCCTTTTAAAAATCTGCAGTAGACTGTACACAGGTGATGTGTACTGCCAATAGAGAGAATATAAAGAATAGACTGATTTATGTCATGTTCGTGTAACCTTAGTTCCATTATCTATCATATCTATTATCAGTAATGTCAATTATAAACAGTGAAAAATATAATTGCATATATAAATGTAGGATAAAAGACATAACTTCTCTGGTTGTGTGGAAATAAAAATGGAAAACTGTAATTTTTGTTAAATTAGAAACTAAATTAATTGGAGATTAATCTTTTCCCTTTGCCTCATAAAATTTTAGTTTTTAAAAAGGTAATTACTCAGCAACTTGTTTAAAGCTATCATTCGTAAATTGCGTCATAGGCAATATATTTCTCTAGTATTCTTTCCACATTTTAAGAGGCACTGAATTTTGTTGTTTGTTTTTACATTTTTATTTCAGCAGAATGTTATTAGCCATCAGTCTGTGATTTATTTTATCATCAGTGCATGATTTTTATTCTCTCCAAATACTAAATAATATAATCATTGCTAGCTTGCTCACATAAGAGCATATTTTTATTACTATTGCTGATGAAATGCATTTTAAGAATATTTCAGGCCATGTTTCTAGTATAATTCAAAGTCTAATTTTATAAATTTTTATATATGTATACATATATCCATACATGTATACATATGCATATATATTCATATATGTGTATATATGAAATCAATTGAATCTCTTTATTTGTAGTAGGTATGTTCCATAAGTTTCTGTGAACACTAAATTATTAAGTACTAAACCATTGCTCTTTTTTTTTTTTTTAAAGATTTTATTTATTTATTTGACACAGAAAGAGAGAGATCACAAGTAGGCGGAGAGGCTGGCAGAGGGAGAGGGGGAAGCAGGCTCCCCGCTGAGCAGAGAGCCTGATGAGGGGCTCAATCCCAGAACCCTGAGATCATGACCTGAGCCGAAGGCAGAGGCTTAACCCACTGAGCCACCCAGGCACCCCTAAACCATTGCTCTTAGGGGAAAAGTGTGTGTGTGTGTGTGTGTGTGTGTGTGAGAGAGAGAGATACCTCACATAGATTATGATCTTAAGTCCTAAAATAACTCATCCTCATAGATTCTGTTTTCTTGATTTTATAAAAGAGAAAACAAGGTTCACAAGGGTTAAGTAACACATACAACTGGAACTACCCTCCTAACAGTTACCAGAGTTACCAGAGTTGGGATTCAAACCCTTCAATTGCCTAGAGCCAGAGTTTTTGCATACATTATGCTGCCCCTACCCACTCTTCCTCTGATCCTATCTGTATGAAAGCCAAAACAAGGCAGAGGGTTGCCTTATGGGGCCTCAGTTGAGAACATGTGCATCAAGAAACTCAAATTTTCAGTTCTGAGCATGTTTGGTAATAATCTGAAAGTACTATGAATACTGATTTTAGTTTTCCTATGAATTTAAGCATGTTGGCTAATTCACAATTGAATCCACAAATAATAAGAATTGACTGTATATATGCAAATTTGAGTTATTCAAATTATCAGTATTATGAAATAGATATTTTCACATGGACACAAGTGTGATTGGTCTACTCTATATCGTCTGTCTACAATAATAAATGTTCACAATTGTTTTATGGAGCATAAAGAAATCTGATTGCATCACTCCTGCTCCCATAGACTTGATTTCAGTTCTTTTCTTAATTACACTTTTAAAAAGACATTCATTTGTTAAATCTAGCATCAGAATAATATACAAAGCACATTTAGTGAATCAGAATTTTAGTTATTTCTTTGCCCTCTCATTAATTTTTAATACAGTATTTGATATTTCTTATTAAGTTATCCCATTATTTATATAAATTACCAGAATAAAAATAATTGGAAAGCACTTAGAAACATATTAGGTGAAAGTACTTCCTTCATACAATAATTTTATTTCATAGCATAAAAATGTGGATCTGTCGTAAATGTTATTAAAATCAGGAAAAGGATGTTTTAAGCTTTGCTTTGGATTTCCTGTCATGTATCTTTTCTCAGGAATTTCAAAATAAGCAGGTGGATTCTCACATTTCTGTTATAAAATGCATAAAAATATGGAAAATAAGTACATATATACACATTTTTATTTACCCAATAATCCATTATCATTTCCAGGTAGGGGCTTAAAGTGTGGAATGGCAATTCCATTTTTATTAAAATTCACCATAGTTTCACCATATTTCATGTAGAAATAAAAAAAGATCTAATATGTTTAATAGCACATTTCAACCATTTCCATAAAATTAATTTGAAAAATTTCATTATCCCAAAACAAATGGATTGTTTTGTTGGATTATTGAGCTCTGAAATGAGAATAATCTTTCTTAGGTATTGTCTCTCTCTTTTGCCTTATACATCATTACTTTTTTCCAGGTCTTTTAATTTAGCTTTCAAGATCCCCCAAACAAGTTGGGGGAGGTCTAAATTGATAAGAAAATGAATAAAGTAATAAAAAAAATACTTGTTTATCAACCATGTTAGATATGTGTAAGAAGATAATTATGATATCCTAAGTTATGTGTATATATTTAGCATTATTGAACATATACAAACAATAACTTTCATTGAAATAATGACCTATAGATACTAACATTGCATTTTTAGTGGTATGACAGAAAATTCCCTCACTTATCATCCCAATAAAAATGATTAAAATAAATACATAAATATTAGGCTTATTAGAAATAAAATCTAAGTAAAAACAGACACTCTTTTGGGACTACTCATGTGGCTATAGGTTGAGCTGAGGACTGGGTACTGTACAGAGGTGCATGATTTTTGGGGACACCTCATCATGTAGATTAACTATGTTTTTTGCTTCTTTTTGATCCTTAACATAAGTCTTCCCTACCCAACTTTATGATTACATGGTAGATCTGACAGAACTGACTACTTGATGGATAGCTCTGGACACAGTCATGTGATATTCTATAACCAAATGTATTTCATCTGTGCCAGAGACCAGTAGCACATAGGAGCTGTTATTCTAGTGGTGTGTAGTTTTCTGCTGCAGAAAGCATAACCTTGCTCCAGAAACCTAGGATTTACACATTGTGATTCTCTTATCAAGGCATGCCATGAACTCCATTGGGTGTCTTTTGTAGCAACAGATACCTCTGGTACCATAGACCCTGCTTTGTTTTTTGGCCTAAGTAGAAGAATGGTTTTTACCATAGCCTAGATATGGTGCAGAATCCTTTCCTACCCAGGCCTCACTCAAACCTGCTGTCATCCATGTCACTGGGTGAATGGATCAAAGTAGTATTCCCATGTGTGAATTTTAATGCCTCCAGAGTCCAAAGAATCTGAACAGGCTATTTGTTTCCTTCTTTTTTTTTTTTTTTTTAAGATTTTATTTATTTATTTGACAGAAACACAGTGAGAGGGGCACACAAACAAGGAGAGTGGGANTTTTTACCATAGCCTAGACATGGTGCAGAATCCTTTCCTACCCAGGCCTCACTCAAACCTGCTGTCATCCATGTCACTGGGTGAATGGATCAAAGTAGTATTCCCATGTGTGAATTTTAATGCCTCCAGAGTCCAAAGAATCTGACCAGGCTATTTGTTTCCTTCTTTTTTTTTTTTTTTTTAAGATTTTATTTATTTATTTGACAGAAACACAGTGAGAGGGGCACACAAACAAGGAGAGTGGGAGAGGGAGAAGCAGGCTTTCTGCAGAGCAGGGAGCCCGATTTGGGGCTTGATCCCAGGACCCTGGGTGCATGACCTGAGCCAAAGGCAGACGCTTAACGACTGAGCCATCCAGGTGCCCCATAGTTGTTTCCTTCTTAATAGTAGATGATACAAGATGCAATGATTTGTCCTTTACTTCATCAAGCGTGTCCCAGTATGCTTCTTACTACTGTACTCCTAAAACCTTTTACTGATGTGGTAGGACCCTGAGTCATCTTTTTTTTTTTTAATCTTCTGGAGAACGTGGATCTTATTATTATCTCCAACATATTTTCCATTTCTTGTTCATCTAGTCTGATCATCTAGTCTATAACTGCATTGGTCACATGCCTATGAAGTCAGTCCTGATTTTATTCATAATTAATAAAATGTTATAACTACCCAGATCAGCTGGTGTACCACAACATGTGGTACACCCTGCACAATGAATACTACTCAGCAATGAAAAAACTATTTATAAATGCAGCATCATGAATTAATCTAAAATTTGTTATGCTAAGTGAAAGAAGCCAGACACTAATGCTTACATATTGTGTGATTCCATTTATATTTCTTCCTGTGAAAGGTAAATTTATGGGAACAAGAAAAAAAATAGCTTCTAAGAGCTGATAGAAGGGAGCAAATTGACTACAAAGGGGGCATGTGGGGAACTTTGGAGGTGAATGAAATGAAGTGATAGTTACATAGATATGTATTTATCAGAATTTATTTTTAGACAAAAATTCTTCAGTCCCCTGAGATTTGTTGAGAATTCCTTTATCATTAATTTTTGTAAATGTATGAACTTTTAAAGAATTACAGTCTTTAGTTATCAGGTACATGGTGCTGTATTATGCCTTTCACCCAGCCTTATTCACTATTTGTTAAATTGTTTTATAACGGAAGTTTTCAAACATTTGTGGGTGTCTTTAAACTCTTAAAAATTATTGAGGACCCAAAGAACTTTTGTTTAGGTGAGCTGTATCTATTGATATTTATGTTATTATAAATTAAAATGCAAAATGTACTACATATTTAAAATAACAATAAACTATCCTACACAAATATAAATAACACATTTTATGCAAATTATCTATATTTTCCAAAATAAACCAATTTAGAGAAAAGAGTGAAATTGTTTTACATTTTTGCAGATCTCTTTAATGTCTGGTTTGATGATGGAAAAAATTTTCCTATCTGATTTTGCATTAATCCTAGTAGGCTCTGTTGTTTTGCATGAAGTAGGGAAAAAAAATCTAACCTCACATGAATATGTAGTCCAAAAAGGGAGGGATACTTTAATAACATTTTTATATAACTGTGGATAAACTTATTTCATACCATATCACAACTTAGCAAGTGGTGGTTTCATAAAGGTTAGTTGCTATGCAGAATTTGAAACCACATCAGTGAAATTTTCAGTTACATTAAAATCCATTCGTCTGTTTTTGCTCTATTAATGGGTCCTTGCCCATGTATGACTTTAAAACATTATGCATTTGTCATTTGAAGATATTGGTTATACACAGATTTTCTGAATGTTGACATATTCCATTATAAAATATCCAAAAATCATACTTGTTAATAACACCAGCAATTTTATCATAAAAATCTTTAAGTATTGGGAGCTTTTGAGGCTTGTGATGTTATATACAAGTTTCCCATTGACAAAACATATTGACAGTTGTTTTCCTTCAAATGATAAACTCAATTAATTTGTTTTTGAAAAATGTCTGTTATATACTCAAGTATAAATGACAATACTTTGTCAATCATTTTTTTTAAGTAAATGGTGCTCCATGATTAGTGCAACTTCTAATTCAAACAGTTTCACAAGTGTTTTCCTTTAGATAGTAATCACAGTTTTGTACATGGCAGAAATCTTTACATATAATTCATGTTTTAACATAAAACATTTGAAAATGTGCTCAACAGATAAGATTTAATAAAATTAATAATATTTATTGCTCATCAAGGACATTTTTAGGTGAGAATGTCTTTTTTATTTGAAGATATGTGGCAATAAAAAATACAAGACTTTTACCACAGTTTGCTGCTATAAAGTGGTCTTGGGGACCCCATGGTTCACCAGATTACACTTTGAAGACCATATCTGATTTGTTAATTGAGTTATCAAATTCTTCATAGTAGTATCATGTTAAAATCCATCAGAACAGCTTTTTGGTTTGCTTGTGTGTTTGCTTGTTTTTAAGTGTGAGGGAATGATAGTGAAAAATACAGTGACTCCTAGTACAGCTTGATGATACTTCTCTGATTTTGTTATTGAGCCACAGTTTACTCATTTTTGCTTTTGTGTCATCAGTACTTATGTCAACACTGTATAAGTCAAAAGGCAAATAATATCTTGGAATTATTACAGAAATCATTTCAAGTCCCAGAACTTCTTAAATGTTCTCCTGAGGAGTCTACAAAGTCCTATAGTCCTACAGACTATAGGAACCACTCAAAGTGTTATTTTATTTTTCTAAAAAATATTGTTAGGGAAACAGGCATTTTAAAGATTAAATTTTATTTATTTGAGATAGAGAAAGAGAGAGGGAAGGAGCATGCTGGGGGAGAGGCAGAGGTAAAGGAGACGGAGGGAAAAAATCTCAAGCAGACTCTGTGCTGAGCATGCTCTCAATACGGGACTCAATCCCACAACCCTGAGATCATGACCTGAGCTGAAACCAAGAGTCAGTCTCTTAGCCGACTGAGCCACCCAGTTGCCCTAGGGAAACAGACATTTTAAAAATTGATTATGAATTTGGTTATTTCTAGTTTTAGTTCTGTCATTATTTTGCTTCATAACTTTGAAGCAATGATATTTTTTTGCATGACTAGTTAGAATTATTACATACCTCTGACAAACTTATTATAAAATGTACTTATTTAATTCTAATAATACCTTTTGTCCTAACATATTCTTTGTCTGAAGTTAATATATCTATGCTAAATTTCCGTTAGCATTTACTTAGTGTAGTCTTTTTATCCTTTCACTTTCCTTCTTTCTGTATTCTTACCTTTCAGATATGTCTCCTATATACAGCACAAGTTTTCTTTTCAATCCAATCTTGTCTGTTTTGTCTTTCCATTTGAGTATTTAGAACATATGAGAACCCTTCCAGACTTCTCTCTCTCTGTGTCTTCTTTGGATAGTTCGCTAATTTTGACTTGATTCCTTTTGCTGTTGTAATACTGTAATGTAAAACTAGGGTGCTTTTCTGAGTTCTGTGAGTTGTTCTCGTGAGTAATTGAACCTGAGAGTGATGTGGGATATCCCAAATTTGTAGCCAGCTGAACAGAAACAAGTGTGGCCCTGGAAACCCCCAACCCTATGGCTGGTGTTTGAAGTAAAGGCAATCTTTTGGAAGACTGTGCTTTT
Source organism: Ailurus styani (assembly GCA_002007465.1). Classification (NCBI taxonomy): domain Eukaryota; kingdom Metazoa; phylum Chordata; class Mammalia; order Carnivora; family Ailuridae; genus Ailurus; species Ailurus styani. Next base: position 3,512,686 of record LNAC01000013.1, on the reverse strand, counting down.
AATCTTAAGTTTGGCTAACTCTGGGTGAGTGGTTACTTAGAAAGGTCCTGACTTATAAATTATACTATTAAATAATTTATATTTAAATAATATATAATTCATAATATAAGTGTTAAAGTTAGAATACCTATTTCTATATAATCCCTTTTTCCCAACTTGTATGCTATTGTTTTTCTGTATTTTAGTTCCATGAATGTAGCTTAAAATTTGACATTGTTATTATTTACTTAGATGTAGACTTATGTTTACTTTATTGTTGTTCTTTATTTTTTTGCACTTAGAGCTTTAATGTATTTAAATTAATCATTAAAAATTAAAAATAGATTGCATAACATTAACTAAAGTAGATAAATATAAATGAATGAAGAAAAATCAATCAAAATGAAAGAATAGGAAAAAAATTATATGGAAAAGATGGAAGAAATTGGAATCATAAAAAAGATGGTAGAATATATCCCCAGATTATTACTTGCTATATTAAGTATAAAATAAATTGTTTATTAAAAAAGACAAAGACTGTTGGAATATATTGAAAGTACTGTTTATACCTAAATGACAAGACTACAGAAAGACTGAAAGTAAAAGAATAGTAAAAGATACACAAAGTAAGAACTAAACAAAGGAAAGCTGGTATAAATATATATTTGGCAAAAATAGACTTTAAAGCAAAATCTACTAAGCATTAAAAAGCATAAAGTTGTCTCCAGATAATGATAAAATGTTCAACAGAAAAAATTATAAGTCCTATTTATAAAATAAGATAGTTTCAAAATGTTTAAAATAAATATTGGCAGAACTCTAAAGGCAAGTTTGAAAAACCACCATTATTTTGATGATTCTTAATATGCTTCTATCAATAATTAATAGATTAAGCAGGTAGTAGATTTTAAAAACAAAATATTTAATCAATGCAAATTAAAAAATTTGGTCTAATAAATGTACACGTAACACTGAATCAACTGTAGAATATATATTCTACCCAAGGACACATATTCAAGAAGGTTGACCACATACCGGAAAATAAATCTCAAAAATTTGTCAAAGAATTTATTATTAAGAATAATCTTATACCATAATCCGTTTAAATTAGAAATCTGTAACAAAGAGATATTTGCAAAATGTCGTATGTCAGGAAATGGATAATTCATGGGCCAAAGAAAAAAAATCTTAAAATGCAAATTAAAATATTTTTCACTGGGTGTGCCTGGGTGACTCAGTCAGTTGAGTGTGCCTCTTGGTATCAGCTCAGGTCATGATGTCAGGGTGGGGTGATCAACCCCCCACAGGGATGTGTGCTCAGCACAGAGTCTGCTTGAGATTCTCTCTCTCTGCCCCTCACCCTGCTCACACACACAGTCCCTCTAAATAAATAAATAAATAAGTAAATAAATAAGTAAATAAAATCTTTTTGAAGAAATAAATAAAATATTTTGTGCTTTGAAACAACATCAAAATAGTATAATAAGAACATGTAATTCATTTGAACAGTAATTTGGAGGAAATTTAAAGCATTAAGTTCATCTATTAGGAACAAATGTAAGGTGAAAATAAAGTAGGCATCAACTTAAGAAGTTAAAAGAATAAATTGAGAACCCCAAAATTGTAAAGAAAGGAAAAAATAAAGCAGCATTATAATAAAATAGAAGACATAAATACAGTAGAGAATACGAATAAAAGTATTAGTTTTTAAAAGATACTATACTCTGGAAAGTTTGACCACAAGGAAAAGAAAGATGGTACAAAAACATTCAGGATGAAAATGTGTAACTAGAGATACAACAGTTAATTAAAAATATGAGTTATTAAAGATTAACTGCAATAATTTAAAAATGTAAAGTGTTTAAGAAACATATAAATCATATAACAATAAATCATAATCCTATAACAAATAATCCTATACAATTAAATCTTCTGAACATATTCACCATTATTTAAAAATTTTTAAAATTAAAGTCTTGCATACCACTTAGTTTCATTAGAAACGTCTCCCAAATATTCAAGAACAAATAATGATAATCTTAAGTGCTATTTCTTAGAGAAAGAGAAAGGTCATTTTTGTAATACTAAGATGACCTTGATTACAAAACTCTAACAACATTAGAAGCAAATAAAATATAAGCCAATCTCAGACATGAACCTAGATTCAAAAATTCAAAACTGTGTTAGCAAATAAAATCCCGCAGTGTATAAAATAAGTAAAATATTCTTTAAAAAAAAAAGAATCCTCTAGAAAACATTCTTTAGAAATCATTTGGCATCATGTAGTATTCGTGAGCCCAATTATCCTATGGCCCAATTCCACTCCTAAATATGTGTGCTAAAACCCACTGACTATTGGTGCCATGAAACATGCAAAATTGTTAGTGACATTATTTATAGTACCAAGAAAAAAAGTAAATCACCCAAATCCAATCAGACCATCAATACTAGAAAAGATACATTACATGTTCTATAGCCTTTTTTTTTTTTTTTAAGATTTTTTTGTTATTTACTTGAGAGAGACTGAGAGAACAAGAGCGAGAGAGGGCATGAGGCAGGAAGGGGCAGAAGGAGAGGGAGAATCAGACTCCCTGCTTAGTAGGGAGCCTGATGCAGGGCTGAATCCCAGGAACCTTGGGACTGTGACCTGAGCTGAAGGCAGACGCTTAACCAATCGAGCTACTCAGGCGCCCCTACATGTGATATAGTCTTATAATGAAATGAAATGCGGCCCATAAAAAGAACAATTTTGTTAATTTTATCAACATGTAAACAAAGATGATTCCCTGGGACAAAAAGTTGAGTCAAAAAGCGGTTATGGAAGGGTAGGTACAGTATAATTTCATTATGTAAGTTCTGAAAATATGCAGAACTAAACGGTATAATTTTAGAGATAGAAACATCTAGTCAATCTAAGAAAGGGGAGTAAGACTATAGTAAACACAAAATTCAGAAGAGTAGTGACAGCTAAGCAGAGTGTGAGTTTACACAGACCTATAAGTCAGGATAGTGTTCTTTTTTTCAAACTGAGAGATTGTTTAGTTGATTTTCATGTATTATTTTTTGTACCTTAAATATACTCTATAAATATTTGTATATACTTAATATTTAATAAGAATATATATATTTTAAAGTGCTAGAAGTCCCCAGGCTAATTGTTCATGCTTTATTAACACAGTCATCACAATATGTTATTTATGCAGGACATAGTCAAAGATTTATCTTCTCAGTAATGTGTTAAATTAGAACTGTGACATTAGAGACATAGACTAATGCATTGCCATTTCTCCTCTCATTTAGAATTGGGACTATCAGAAGATAAATTAGTTCTGTGGTCTCTCTTTAGACTCGTGCTAGGTAAAATGAGTTTCTTTTACCAACACACTGTCAGTTACCATCCCAAGTTTAGATTCATGATTATGCCATTTCCTCTAGCTTCTGTAATAATAGCTGAGAGAAAGACACCAGGAATGTTAATGTTTAGCCTTAGCCGTATCTAATGGAAGAAAATTTATTGCTTTAACTTCTTAGTAACTGGGATTGACTGGCAATTAGCCACCTCTTTCATATCAGTATAAATACAGAGATTAAAATGAAACCAAATATTCTAAAGGGTCATTTTCCCATTAAAAAAATCATTAAAATAAAACATGCTTACTACCAGAGCTTTAGAAAACATAGTGCAAAGCAGAAGAAAACGCCTAGAATATCGATAGCAACACTTTTGGTGGACTTCCTTTAGTTTTCTCTGTGTAAAAATATTATCATATTGGAAATACATTTTCTGCTCTTTTTTTTCCACTTCAAATTTCCTCATGTCATTCAAATACATGGTTTTGAAGCACTGCATAAAATTTCCTATGTGAATGATTAACGTACTTAATCTCTAACCTACGAAGTGCTGCATGTGAATCTTTCTTTGAACAACAACCTTTGACAATGTATTGATTTTTTTTGCGTGGCAGAACAAAATATTAATTTAGGAGTGTTCCTGAGTTTTTCATCAACCCTTCTCATGAAAGGAAATTTCAGCTTTTTTCCCTGAATGTATTTCTTTGTTTCTCTTAAACTGCCTCCCTCCCTGCAAGGTCTTTCCTTGTCAGATCCATTCATTTTTCATTTTGCTGGTGAGAATCAAGGAGCCAAGGAGGTAATGCAGATGCACCTGGACAAGTCTTAGTGGGAAGAGCTTTTTCCTGGAGTGTTGAAAAGGGGCAGCTTCACAGAGTAAGGGAGTAAATAGAAAAAAAGGGGGATTTTTTTTTTAAGAACTGCTAATCTGGTCTAAGATAAGTAACTCAATAAGAGTGTTATAAAAATAAAAGAAATTTCTTTGTTTTGAAGTTACCTCTTGGTTGCAGACTTGGTGCTTTTTTGGCTGTGACATTATTCTAAAACTGGACTATCGGGGTCATGGCTTCCTAAGCTTCATACATCTAGAAGGAAAAATCACTGTCCTCTTATTACTTGTCAAAATTGCTTTTTCCAAAGGTTAGGTCTATATATCCTCTTTACCAGCCTTATAAGGACTTTAGGACTGATTTTGTAAAACAATAAAATATTACTATTTTGCAAAGATTTTGGTAAACTTGATAGGTGGAAAATGATACCTGGTTATTTAGTTTTTCATTTCTTTGTTAGTGATGTTGGATATTTTCCAATTTCTTCATACTTTAAATCTCATTTGATTTGGTTATGATCATTGTTGATTCACTGGGTGTGAATAAATTATTTTTTAAATTAATTTGTAAATGTCAGTGTTTTTTAAAAGTATTGTCTCTTAGCTTTCATATTTGTTGCAGTAATTTTCCTTATCTTTGTCATTTAATTTAATTAATTAATTAATTTATTAGTTTTAAATGTTGATGTATTAAATTTTATGTTGTAAAATCAATTGACTTCTTCCTTTATGATTTAATTTCCTTCATGATTCAATTTATTGTTTCATTCTCAGAAAGTTCTTGCCCATTCTGAGTTTTCAACAACTATATGAATTTCCACCTACAGGTTTTATTTCTTTATATTTTTTAAAAAAGATTTTATTTATTTATTTGACAAAGAGAGAGACAGTGAGAGAGGGAATACAAGCAGGGGTAGTGGGAGAGGGAAAAGCAGGCTTCCCACTGAGCAGGGAGCCCAACACATGGAGCACAATGGATCCCAGGATCCAGGGATCATGATCTGAGCTGAAGGCAGATGCTTAAAGACTGAGCCACCCAAGCGCCCCTCACCCACAGGTTTTATTTTTTATTTTTTTTCACCCACAGGTTTTAATGTTCATACTTATTACATTTGTTTTGTCCACTGAGAATTTATTTGATGATAAGATGTGAAGAAAAAATTTAATTATTTTCTAAATGACCATTTGTTCCACTACTAAAAAAATAATTTTTTACTCTTATTATTGAAGCTGCTTTATTTTATATAAAATATCTCATATATGATACTCCCTGTTCTATGCTATTAATATGCTATCTGGCATAAATTTTATAATTAGAAATGTAGCTCATGTTTTAATATATAAGAACACATTTCAATAATAATCTTTCTAAAAATGTCTGCTATTCTGTTTTCCTTTCTTATAAAGTTTAGAATCATTTTACCTTACAAGTTATAAAAACAATTTCTGTTGGAAAGCTGATTAGAACTAGATTAAATCTCTAGATCGATTTGGAAAGATTTTCTTTCCATTTATCAATATGTTCAATACCCCAATAAAAGTTTCAATTTACTTTGTTCATTTATTCATTCATTCACTCAGTGTATCTTTGTGATGGGCACTGTGATGGGCACCTTGGATTTAATGACATACTGACACACTTCCGTGTTCTAAGTCCCAGTAATAGATGCCTTTTATTCATGAGGTAACAGACACAAAATAGAATAAATATTTTTATGCTGATGGTATCAGAAAAATGAATCATTCCATAAACTGAAGACATAAACTCGGTGGCAATGAAGATCAAATAGACATATTTAAAGTTTCGGCTGGACAAATTTGTAGAAATATGAATTCATAGCTAATTGTTGCATATCGACAATATAGATTTTAATTTTGGAAAATTTTTGTCACAAGATACCTAGAAATCTCAGACAAGAAAACCTTTTATTCTTGATGATGCGTCTTGAATATGGTAGGTATTCTATGCGTATACATAAGTTTGAGCTGATTGTAAATGAAGAAGAAAATAATACATAGGTTACTGTTCTTCTCACGCATAGGAAATCACCTTTCTGCTAGTGTGTTATCTATTTTGTCTCATGTAACTGCTTCATTCTATACAAACCGTTTTTTTTTTGTCCTGCAAAGAGACTAGATCAATAAAAAATTTTTTTTTAAAGCAAAGAAAAGATATTCACTCAAGAGTAGATTCCACTTTATCTTCTAGGTAGAATGATATTATCACCATGTCTAGAGATAATTTTAGCCTTTTTCATAGAATGTAATTTGTTGAAAATGTAGCCTCCAATTGAAATGTTTCTGATTACAATGTACTTGTTTCTGTGTAATTTTGGTATCTTCCATTATTTCTGTGAGTATACTCAAAAAACAATTTCTTTAAAGTTTTCATTTCTTTTGAGTTGCTCAATTGATTTTTATAGATTCTTTGGTATCAGAAAGATAAAAATCCCAAACAATTGCTTGCCTTTTCTGGGTTTGCTGGATTTATTTTTATCAGCAGTGTCGTGGTATCCCATTGTGGCTCTATGTTCATTGTTTGTTGCCGAAATAAAGTTCTCATCAATATAACCTTTTGGTACACTATTACTGTTAATGCAAACAATCATTTAAAATATATTACTTTCTCTGATCACATGAAACATATTTTCCATCCACTACTGACAAAGAAATTGAAGAGCAGAGAACTTTTTGTCATCGTATCGGAGCAGATCTTTATCTGAGAATTCCTTGTTACTTTTCTCACTACTAATTTAAAAGGTTAATGGAAAAATCTCCCTCTGTTAACACCTGCATTTATCTTTAATTTTCTTCTACATCTTTTTCTCTACAAAACTAATCACTAAATTTTTAGAGAATTGTGTTGTGGAGAGTTCATAAAATGCTTTTCACAAACAGGATGTCAGATGATTCTGTAAGATTGGTGGAGAAGGTTGTTATATGTTTGCCTGGATGAAGAAAATACTAAGAAATTAAGTGGCTTGAGTAAACAATTATTTTCCTATTATGCTCAGGGAAATAAAGAAGGAACTTACTATGTAAGGGTTAGAGAGACATGGGGCAAAACTGGAGAACTAGTGAGAGGCCACAATAGGAAGAAAACTCTAGTATATGACATAGTAAAAATAGCTAATGTAATTTGAAATAAATAGTACTTTTTCAATTTTGTTATAAAGGAAATAATACCCTGGAGCATCATTTATATGCTTCTAGTTTATGATTTCTAGTTTCTGTATTTTTCACTAGACACAGTATTCAGAAGGGCATATTGGTTTAATAAATGTGTTCTTTGAATCAATTTGCATCTTATGGAAGACTTTGTAAATAATTAGCTAGTGAATGATAAAATCATGTTGTCTGCTATTCGATGAGGGATAGTAATTGATACATATAATATTTTAAAGAAATAAAAAGCCCAGAAAAGTGTAAAGAATAATATGAAAACTCCAGTTTTTCTACCATTATGAATTTAAAACTATTAAGATTTTCTCATTTATTTCATCTTTTGTTAATATATGTATGAAACTATTTTAGGTAAGGTTGAAATGGCCAATTATACCATCCCCAAATCGTTTTTCTTTCTTCTTCCCCTAAACAACTGCTATCAAGATTTTGGTGTATATGGAACAGTATAATGCATAGAATATTTCCTTATATGTCTTAACATTTTGCCATTTTGCATAAATAGTATCAGCATTGCACACTATGTTCTGCAGTATAATTAGTCTCTTTTTTCCCTCATCAAATGAATATTTGTTAATACATATTATGTAACAAGTATCATTCGAGGTGGATGAGTAAGTACAAATTCCTGCTCTCAATGCACTTATATTCTATACAGATGGGGGAAGAGAAAACAAAAATGAACACGTAACATGTCAAAAGTTGATAAAAGTTATGGTGGAAAATAAAGCATAACAAAAGAATGGAATATGTCAAGTGAAAGTGAGGGACTAGTAGAGCTATTATAAATAAAATGACTCTTTACTGATAAGTTAAAATTTTATCAGATACCTTGAGGAAATATATGTAGACAAGGGTTGTTAGGATTCCAGGCTGAGGAAATAAAAGATGTAAATAAAAAAACCTTGAGACAGAAACATGCAGGGAGTGATGCTAATGCTGAATGGGTTTGAGTGAGAGGGGCCCAAGTTGAGAAAAGTGATGTCACAGGGATCGAATTTTACCAAATAACTATATATTGATCATATAACAGGTTACTTTTAGGAAAGAGGGAGTACTACTAATGACTGAGCTGGGACAACAAACATAAAATAGGACTCTGCTGGGCAAAATGGCATTTATAATCACCCTATGTTGAAAGACTTTTAACTCAAGTTGAGATGAAGAAAGCACTGGTTTTGTTCAGAATTGTTATAATCTAACCCTTAATTTAATGAGATCTCTCTGTTATGTTGAGAGTGGATTGAAGAGAAGACTAGAAGCTGGTAGATGAGTTAAGAGGCTACAGCTATGATCCTGGCCAAACCCGCCCCCCCAAACCCCCCCAAAACAATGGTGCCTTGTTTTAAAAAGATTGTAAAGGGGGTGAAAGAAGTTGTTGAGCTCTGGATGCTAGATTTACTGACACATTTTCCCATGTTATTTTTGTTTGCTGTTTGAGTCCGTGCGTGTGTGTGTGTGTGTGTGTGTGTGTGTGTGTGTGTGTGTGTACTGACTGGTTTTAATTCGAGGCAATAATTTCAATGGAGTAATGTAATTTTGATTTGTGGTTTTTTATCTTTTTAACATTTGGAATACTAATTCTTCATTGTTTATGTGGTCAACTTTTTCTACAAGCCTATCAAATATTCCAATTTTATGTATAGTTCCTTCATTTGTTCAAAAATGTATGTAAATTAAATGCAATTGAGTTAGTCAAATTTAATAATGATTTACTCTAAGACTATGTTTTTTGTATCTTTTTAAAGAAATAACAACCTGAAAATAAGGTCATATAGATTTATCTTTTATTTCAATAGTTTTGCTTTTAATTCTTTACTTCCTTAGCAATTTATTTTTGTTTATAGTGTATTCAGGTATTAGTGTATTTTTTTCTTTGTGGCAATTTACTTGTATCAAAAACATTTGTTGAATAATTTGAATGTCATGTTATATTTTCAAATTTCTTTATTAGTATTAGTATATATTTGCTGTTTTTTTCTCATTGAGCTATTTCTCTTTCTGTGTCAGTATACCACTCTAAATTAATAAGTTTTGATGACTTGTGAGTCAATTTTCCCTACCTTATTTTTATTTTTTAGAATTATGTTCATAGTTTGTGGTGTCATTACTCATATGAGTTTTAGTATCAGTCTTTCAAATTGTGTTAAAAAATCTTCTAGGATTTTCACTGACATTATATGGAATTTATGGATTTACTATTGGAAAATTGGCATTTAAAAATACTGAGCTTAGGGGCACCTGGGTAGTACAGTCAACTGTCTGGCTTTTATTTTTGTCTCAGATCATGATCTCAGGGTTAAGAGACTGAGCCCCATGTCAGGCTCCACACTCAATGTATCGTTTATGCCTCAGCTTCTTTATCTGTAAATGGGGCTCATAGGATTATTTTGTGGAGTAAGCAAATTAATATATGCAAAACCCATAGCAATTGCCTTACAGATCAATGTCATGTAATAGCTATTATGATAGTTGTAATTATTATTTTCATGTGTTGGCAAAGATTATAAATGCAAATGTTTGCTTTATTTTTCTTTCACAACCTTAGGAAAGGTAAATTCTCTTTTCAGTGTAATGATAGAGGCATTGGAGAAACCAGAACATATAAATATATTTTAAATGGTCATGGATGATGGGATATAAACATTAAGAAAGTCACCTGAAAATATTGAATAAAACCTTCAAAGATCATTTAAAGCACTGGAATATTTAAGTCCATAGAAATTATGGTGCCCTTTGTTGGCATTCTCAATTAGGTAATTTAAAATCATATGTTATCTTTGATTTTTTTTCTCTGTATAATAATCCAGTCAATGTTGTGTTGGTTCTTCCTTGAATGTCTACTTAACATTTTCCCTTCTTCAATATTTGCACTATCACTAGGCTTTTATTATCTCTCTCATGGATGATACAAGAGCCTTTATTTCCCTACCTCTAGTCTCTTGTCTTGTCAAATTTAGACTTTTAACTCACACAGTCAAGCTTATATTCACTATTTCTTAAAGTTCCCTTTATGCTGTTATTGTTACATACCTAAATTATAGATTTGGTCACGTCACTGACCATATGAGAAAGCTTCGATGAGCTTCCATTTCTTCCGATTCCACATCCAGACTTCCTGGTGCTATCCTATTTGTACAGTCTCCACCATGACTTCTGTGATCTTAGTTCTCATCTCTATTTGCTGCTTTCCTCAGAGTCACTGAAATTTCCTGTATCCATATCTTTGAGCATGACAGTATATCTGGGTTGACTCTTGTACTTTTTCACTTTTATTCAAGTCCACATTACTATATAAACTCAACTAGAATAATTTATCTTTTATGATTTAGGTTATATGTCATTTGCTGTCAATTTTTCCCTTCCCTTGCCATAATTATTCTGTCCCTCCTCTGTATTCAATGAAATTTCTCACATTATATTTACTGAATAAATTTGTATATGTAATTTTCCACAGAAACCCAGAATCACCAATCAGTATGGAGGCTATTAATTTCTTTTACTATTTTATAAATATTTAAAATCCTTTAAAACTATTTTAACTTTTAAATAAGTATTAAAATTAATATATTAATCATTTACATATGACACATATGTCCAACATAAAATAATTAGTATGGGATATTTTTCAAAGTATTCAGTTAACAGGTATATATTGCTGAGTGTAGACCTAACACTAGATTCCTATGTCATGACATATAAAAAACCAGACTATTATCTTATGAAGACACAAAATTTGTCTGGTATTTTTGTATTTCTTGGGCTGCTAAAATGTTATCACATTATTACTTCATTAGTTTTACTATGATTGTTAATGTACTAAAACTTTTCTAGAGAGATCAAAGTGTTTCTAATACCTTGAAAATATTAAACAAAGTATTTCTGAATTGCAAGGAAATTTTAAGGCATATATCCTTAATTATCACATCTTTTCATATTCCTCTGCTTTAATTTCCTCAACATTGCTAAAATTTAGTGTCATATCTGTTAAATACAGGCTGAATTTGCACAGCCATATGAACAAATCTACAATTGATCCACATGCCCATTTATTTTGAAGACACACCTTGTTAAATTTGAACAAATTAAAAAAAAAATTGAACAGACCTAACCTTTTGGTTCCAAATCTAACTTACTGTGATAAGTCTAGATCCAACTTGAATCTAATCCTGTTAAGAGGGTTAGTGGTAGCTCTTAAGAAATCATTAGAAATAGGACTTTAACAAATAAGTTTTCCTAGTCAGTTTCTATGACATCTGCTTTCATTGCTTGCATGTTCATTTAGTGCTGAACACATCCCTTATACTCAGGTACTTTTATTATAAGAAAGAGGAAATTTCTTTTTGAACAAAAACATCCAAAAGTTATGGTGTATAAGCAACTAGAATTAAAAGCATTATCATCTTGCATATCATTCTGTTACTGGGTCACTTGGTTCTTGTCCCAGATGCACCAAAGAACTGGAGACCCAAGACCAGAATGGGGAGATACAGTTTATTGAGTAGATAGGTATAGTATACTTTCAAGAGTGAAAGTGGGCCACTGCCAGAGCAAAAGTGACAATGGCCCCAAGAAGGTCTAGCTGCATCCTTTTAAACCTGCTTCCTGCATATGTATATTTGGCTTTGATTGACAGCTGGTGGTTATATAACATTTTGGCTTCTGCACATGTGCCTATCCATGATGTGTTCTGTTATTATTGTATTTATTTAGGTATTGAATATTTATGAATTTCTAATTAGCTTTTGCTGTGACCTTAAGGGCAAGTTGCACTTTTGTGTGCATGCTCAGCTCAAGGAAGTTCCCTTGAGGCTTCTGAGCCAGCTCTGTGGCTAGGCCTTCCCTCTTCTGTTAGCCCTTAGAGGTGACTGAAGGTATGGCTGGTATATCTGGGGGGAGCGGGGAGGGTGGCTCCAGGGCTGTGCCCAGCACCTTCTTTATCCCTCCTCACTCCTGTCTAACTGCCTAACAATTCTAGCTGGAATTATTGGCTCCCCTTTATAAATAGATCTTATTTTTCAAAAATCTCTATGATTTCTTCTAAAAAGGAAGTTTCTTGTTTAAATATTACTTGAATAGGTTTTTAAGAGCTCAAGGTTTTTGTTTCTTGAATTATGTCTATTTCACTATTTAAATTACTTTTTAGATAGCATGTTTATTAGCATTTGAGAGGGTCAATACAAAAATAATCTCTTCTTTTTTTTTATTTTAAAGATTTTGTATTTATTTTTTGACAGAGGAGGAGAAAGCAAGAGAGGCAACTCAAGCAGGGGGAGTGGAAGAGGGAGAAGCTGGCTCCCCACCAAGTAGGGAGCCCAGTGTGGGGCTTGATCCCAGGACCCTGGGACCATGACCTGAGCCGAAGGCAGATGCTTAATGACTGAGCCACCAGGCACCCCAAAAATATTCTTTTATGCTTTACGTAAATTCTTAACAAATTGATAGATAAACCAGGAAGTGTGGTGGTGAAGGGAAAGTCAGTTTTATTGTTTTAGAAATGTTGATGAACTGGCCACATGTGACCAAAATGTGCTTCCTAACGCTGAACCACATATACAGACAGACTGATCCAAAGCAGTGCTGGACAAATCCCAGCACAAAGGCCTCCCAGGCAAGGGAAAAGCCATTTCCACTGAATGTTTTCTATAGCTTGGAGCACATCAAAGAAAATGCTGTCCACAGGCAGGCTTATAGGGAAGAGATTAAAAAAAAAGGGGGGGGGAGGGAAGCCTGGCATTCTCACAGTCCACTCCCAAATTTATGTAAGGGAAATGTATTTCTCCCCTTTGAAGAATTATGGGGTAGAGAAATGATAAGAGAGTTAAACTAATTGATGTTTCTCTAAGCTGAAACAAAGTCAGAAGAAAGGAGGTTCACTCCAACTGTATTTATCTCATTCAATTTGTAATGTGAATTGGGAACAGTAAAACTTGTTAAACTAGGCCAAATTTTACTACCCAGGCTGTAGATGGGCTTTGGTTCCTGGTCCTTGCCTTCAAAACATGGCATCGTCAGGGCTGGTCATCAAAGTCAAAATAGACTCATTAATCTAACTGTTGGGTATAACCAGCAGATTCCCTTAGCAATTTCATCTCAAATTCTACCTTAGTCACAATTTGGTCAAGTATCATATTCTTGGTAAATTTGGAGAATGATATCATCAGCTTATGCATTTAAATGCCTCGCCAAAGTATGATATTTGAAACATTGTCCCACTGAACTCTTGTTCCCAAGAATTTCAATGTTTAAGGAGTTGGAGTTTGAGCTGAGCAACTTATGATACATGAAAATTAGGAAACAGATATCTAATACCTATATTCATCTCTTATTAAATTGATTCCCCTCAGATACCACACTTTCCTAAATAGCTATGCTCTCTGAGCTTCCTTTCATATCTTTTGAGAGTAGATAGATAGATAATTAATTGAAAAATAGATATACAGATATTCTAGTCATATTATAGTTTATACCCTTCAGGATTTTTTTGCAAGGACCCAGAGGGGTAACAATGTTACTACATAGCCTGTAGTCTGCATCTTTTTATTATTATTATTATTAAGAAAAAAAAGATGAAAGAAAAGAAAAACCTATCCCTGTAATAGAGCTGACTTTTCAGACAAATGTGGGTTAAATGGAAGAAAAAGTGCTGCGAGTACATTATCTGCATAAAATCTGCAAGTGCAGATTTTTTTTTTAAAGATTTTATTTATTTATTTGACACACAGAGAGAGATTACAAGTAGGCAGAGAGGCAGGCAGAGAGATAGGGAGAGGAGGAAGCAGGCTCCCTGCTGAGCAGAGAGCCCAATGTGGGCCTCAATCCCAGGACACTGGGATCATGACCTGAGCCGAAAGCAGAGGCTTTAACCCACTGAGCCACCCAGGCGCCCGCAAGTGCCTGTTTCAATGGCTTGTTGTGCTCTGGAATTTCATTCCTTTTGAACACAACTTTCAGTGTGGATTTTTTTTTTAGCAACTCACTGGGGAGATGCTACTGTGAAAATAATTACTGATACAACATAAAACCCTTAAACACTGTTTAGGCGGGAGAGATTTTAAGCACATTAGGGTGGGGGAATAGAGGAGCTATACAGGCATGGGCTGAAGAACATTTTTAAAGGAAAAAGAGGTCACTTTTTGACTCTCCTGTTTGCTGGGTTTATCATTGGGAAATATGCTGAACATTCCACACCTCCAAACTTTCACAAATGAGGCCTGCTTGTTTTTCTATAGTATAAATTTCAAACTTTGTTTCACATTTGCTACTTTCTTTCCTGTTTGCTTACTATTGTTTCAAGATAATACACATAACTTTTAAAACAGTGGCTAGTTAATTTTCTGTGGAGGCTGAGCTATTGCATGGTCTTAAGAACAATGGAGTTTTTCAAAGTACTTTCCTTTTCTTAGAAAGTCATTTCCCTATTAGTATAGAGATTATTATTCTAGGTCCAATTTATGAAAGTGTTACCATGTGCAATTTATAGTATTCTGCAGCACATTAAATAATACTTCTTAATATCACTGATAAATTGCTTAAATATCTTTGCACATTATATGGTCTCACTATGGAACCACTCACTTAGAAATAACAGTTCAAATATATGTGTGGTTGCACAGAGAGTGAATAATGCAGCATCTCAATTTATAGTTTTACCAAGTATCTGATTTTCCCTGTTCTAAGAGTCCATTATTCTAGCTCATTGCTTGGTAGTATTTTTTTCTTCTTCTTTATTGTCTTTTTTTCCCCTTAAGGAGATCATTTATAGTGACATAGATACACTTACTACTTGCTTTTAATCTTATGGAATGTATGGCTTTCAGTTTCTGGTAAAACTTAGAGCTTTATATAAAATAAAGTGAATTCTTTTTAAAAAAAATCATGTAGTCCTACTTTCAATAATTACCCTTTTAAGGGGGTGGCAGTAATTGAAAACAGATTAAGTATGTTTATTACCCCAATTTTAAATCTTTTCTAACCACTTTATAATTCATTTTTTAAAAAGATTTGTTTATCTTAGAGAGCAGGGGGAGTGATAGAGGGAGAAAGAGAGAGAGAGAGAGAGAGAGAGAGAGAGAGAGAGAAAATCTCAGTCAGGCCCCCTGCTGAGCTGGAGCCTAATGTGGGCCCTGACCTTACGACCCTGAGATAATGATCTGAGCGAAACCAAGAGTCAAAGGCTCCACTCACTTAGCCACCCAGGCACCTCTTTAATGCATTTTTTTACATAGGCCTTAATTTGCTAATTTATATTATCACATTTTTTAAATGTCAGAGGCATGTTAAAAACTGATAAATACTTCAATATGCTTTGACATTTTTCTCTCTGTTCTATAGTTGGATTTTTGCAGCTATTTATGTGAACACCACTAGTTAGCATTAATTGTTAATATATATATTTTTGTTTTTGTAAAAGCTAATTATATGACATTTTTATTGAGTGGAGGCGATATTAGGAAATAGAAGATCATCAGTACCAGGGCTCCAACAGCAAAGAGCAAAACCAGTAAAAAATTCTGTATCAGCAAAATTTTATAAGAAAGCAGTATATAAGTTTATAAATGCCTCTAAATTGTACGTTAATAACCTACATATATTTTATTCTATGATGATGTTTTTTATACTATGATTCTGTAATTTTTTGTTGAGGACTCTCAGTTTGTTGAAGTATAAATGCAGAACTTTCAAAATTGTCTTCAGTAATTGATACCAACAGTGCTTTGAGAATTTACTTTTATTTTGGCATAGTGAGCTCTGTTAGCAATAATTTAGAACATTTCCATGACTTTTCTGGTACTTTCAGTTATTGAAACAGTTTAGTACAGATATTTTAATTTTGTATTGGATGAATGCTTCCTCATCTTGCTGCCATTACTAATTTAATGGTACTGCTAACCTTCTTGCTATGCAATTTGACCCATGATGCGGTTAACATGGCAGGCTTCTTTTTAGAGTTTCCCCTCCTTTTTTCTTCCACTTGCCTGTCTGGTGTTGTAACAGGGAAGGGGAAAAGGCCCTTGTTAAGCCGGGTGTCCTTTCCTGTAGTTGTAATTGCTGTTTCCTTACATGAACATGAACATCATATGTATATGGTGAGAGGTCATTTGGTTTTGAATCTTTAATCATTTATCTTTAGAAAACAAATCTTGTTGTGTATGTTTGTGTGTATATTTAAATCGATTACTTAGTTGCATGCATACTTTATTTTCAATAGTATATGTGAGACCGTAACAGCCATCTATTTCACTTGCTTATATGCTCCTATTCCCCGATATAAGGCTGAGCATGTAAAAATACTTGATAGGTTAACAACAACTTTCTAAACCACTATTAAAACAATGATTAAGTGGTTAAATTGATTGTGATGCTTATTGATGCTTATTCAGATTTCCTGTGTGTATAATTATCTGGCTGCTGTGCATACTTTGTAAAGATATGATCTATATAGACATACTAACATAGTCACCATTTTTTACTGTGGGTATGTTCAATGTGACATGACAATTTTATTGCCTTTAACTCATCTCCATTGGCTTTTGGGTTGATAATAATGTACATACACGTTATATTTTTCAGTTTACTTTGGTGGAATGTCCTAGAAATCCTCCTCTGCCTTTCCAGATTAAATCTCTTCACTTCTCGACTCTGCACCAATCATTCTGCAAACTGACCCATAGAAAAGATCAAATGACTCCTTTGACTTCCAACTTCTGATGGGGATCGATAGAAGGCTTTGGCAGGAGATCTTGAAGGTAGGATTACTATGAAGTCAGGGTTTATATTGACCTAATCCTTTTTTTTGTTAGATAGGTTTAGGTTGGCTGCATTTCTGTATTGACTCCCTCAGCTTCTCTCAAGGATAATTCTTTCTCTATGTTCTATAAGTAATCTTTCTTCCACTTTCAGATCTAGGGTGGCAATAGCTCACCTTCTGTTACTAATCTTGAGATACTGCACCATTCATTCCTTGTTGCTTTTCCTAAACAATGTTCATACTTTGCTAAATACCCCCCTTATTAAGTTCTTCTGAAATCATCCGATTTGAGTGTGCCATCTGTTTCCCACTCATAACCTGACTTCTATGAAGGATGGCAACAATTATGAATCCTACTACTTAACTTTGATCACATTTCATCTCTCAGATGACTTAGATGCTTATCACTTGTAGAGCAATATCTAGGATTAGATCTTTGAAAATGAGTCTCTCTAGCAGAGCCTTTCCACGTGTGGTTAAGATGGAGTAGTAGGATCTGGGTTTACCCTCTTGTATGAAACAATGAAAGAAAGAAAGTAGGAAAGAGAGAGAGAAGGAAAGGAAGGAAGGAAGAAAGGAAAGGAGGGAGAGGAAAGGAGAGAGAAAGGGAGAAAAGAGAAGAAAGAAAGGAAGAGAGGGAAAGAGAAAGAAAGGAAGGGAGATAGAAGAAAAGAAAAGAAAAAAGCATTTTCAGACTTTGAGAAGCAACAAAGAAAAATGATTCCTGAGTAAAGGGATTCAAACAAAGTGATCCCTAAAATTTTTCTCCTTTCAGTTTTGAAGTTTCCAGGTGGCAGCAGAGGGAAAGTGAAACCCAGCAGAGCCAGTGGTGTTCCTGAGTTGAGGAGATGGAGCTAAGAATTTAGGAAGGCCTAAATGGTTAGAGTTTTCAAGGAGGAACAATGGGAAGAAAGAGTTATACAGAGTGAGTTCTAGAGATTTGCAAGGGGTTCCCTAAGTCTTTAAATGGATAATTGGTGAATGGATATGAGGAAATGATGTGAGAAAGGGGAAAGAACCATCCAGGGAAAGGAATGCACAGAATAACTGTCAGTCCTCACACAAGATCAGAGTTCTTTCATGTTCTCATCAACTAAAGTAGAAAAATTTTCATTATAAATGAGGTGGGGTTAGAGTACTGATAGGATATTACATCAGTGGTAGGGTAAAATTAGCTCTAGACTATTGACTACACTGGTTCTATCTAACAAAGCTTAAAAGTAAACCTAAAAAGGCGGAAACTATTTCCAAGAAATGTAACAGAATTCCACAATGAGACTCAAGAATTAAAGGAGTATAAAAATCTCTATCAAGACAAAATTCATATTGTGTGACATCCACTAAAAGATTATCAATCATGCAAAGAAGCAGAAAAATATGATCCATAATTACGAAGAAAATTAGTCCAAAAAAATTCCAATAGATCCAGAAATGGCATTGATATAATTTGTAGAAAAGATATTAAAAGTTATTGTAACTATTAATAATAAATGTAGGAATGTTCCTCAAACATTTTGGGTTCAAATCTTAATATCTTTGAAACCTTGGTCAAATTTCTTAACCTTTTTATAGTTTAGTATTCCTCATGTGTAAAATAGGAATAATAATATCCCCTACATCAAAGGGATATTATAAGGAATAAATGGGAATATACAGAAAACTCATAAAAATGTGCCTCACATGTAATTTTAAAAACCCATTAGATTTTAGCTGTATTTATTGTCTCAAGAAACTCAGGTTATCAAGGAAGGTTGCAGGGACCTTAGTAAGGCATTTCCTCAAAGGTATGAATAAATGACCTTTTGAAACAATTTCTTATTTTGCCCAAATTGTTTTTTATGTTTTTTAAACATAATATTTTTTCCTTGACTACTTCTTATTTAATGAGAAAAATGATAGAAGAGGCAAGATTCTGATTATTGTCTAGGTTATCTCTTTATTATTCAGAAAAACCCAAATCTGGATTGACTTGAAAATTAAGCCTTTAATAATATGGAAAGGGATTATTCACAGTTATCTTTTACAAAAACATTTTCCTTCCTCCTAATGGTCTCTAAGAAACAATTTTCAAAATTTAGATCATTAAATCCTTTAATTGGTGACCTACTATCTGATGCTTGGAAAAAATTGATACAAATATTAAACAGAAGGCAGAGATGAAATGAATCTCAAATTCATGGCTTCATCCTTTTGAAGGTTGTTGTAAATGCTTAAAAATAATATTGATTTACTGACTTATTCAATTGTGAACTACTGAATGCTGAATTATTCATTGAATAGCTACTATATCAATAATCATTATGTGAGGAACTGTTCTTTTTTTTTTTAAGATTTTACTTATTTATTTGACAGAGAGAGATTACAAGTAGGCAGAGAGGCAGGCAGAGGGAGAGGAGGAAACAGGCTCCCTGCTGAGTAGAGAGCCTGATGCAGGGTTCAGTCCCAGGACCCTGAGATCATGACCTGAGCTGAAGACAGAGGCCTAACCCACTGAGCCACCCAGGTGCCCCGTGAGGAACTGTTCTAAGTTGTACTCTTGTTAGGTCTGTTTTCTCATCCTTTCTGTCTTCTGTCCTTAACCACATGGTTGTTTGATCCCAACCAAACTTTAAAAATCTTTTATGTTCAGTTCAAGCTTAGTCTTCTCAGCCAAGTCATCAATAATGATGAGGTCCTCTTATGAACTTCTAGCCCTTATTGTCTCAATCTATCATTTCAAAATAATTATATACAGTTGTCTGGTGCTTTTTCTAGTATTTAACTTTTGATATGCATATTCTGACTGTATGAATTAAGTTCTGTAATGGCAAGGTTATTTTTTTATTAGCAGTACTCAGTATCCAAAGTGTTGAATTAATAATTAATACCTTTCCTAATGATGGTCTCTTGGACAAATTCTGCTCTGATTTCACTTCATAAAATGCACTGAACCACATACTTGCATTCTTATAGCAACTCTTAGACACCCTAAAAAATTTAACAAATTCTGCTTTGAGAACATTTTGTTACATGTTCTAAAGTGTATATACTCTCTCTTCTTTGTTATTCTGGGTGGCTAAAATTATAATGCACTTTACTTCTTCATGACTGACTTTAAACCTGGATGTGATAAAATGCCAATCTTTTCCAATTTGGAATGCTATTTGCAATCTGTGTAATTGCATGCCCTTTGGAAAGTACTTGATCAGACGTCTAACTAAATTTCTCATACAAGTTAAAACTTTTCCACAAAAAGAGAGATAATATCCCTCAGACTCTTTGAGGATTTGTGTTTGGCATGTCCTTTGCAAGTCCCTTACTCAAAAGGAATATATATGAGATGGATTGCTGCCTTTACCAGACTCCAAAATCTTTTAATCCATAAAATAAGAAATAAAGTTTGTCCACGTGAGTGAAACACTATAGTTTATGGGCTAGATGAGGTGGACTCTTGGTTAGAAGCATTTCAGAGTAGAGATGTTCACTCTATTCTTTACTCTTTCACTTAAGAAACATACTAATCCAGGGATATAGATGGATGAATAAAAAAAAAACAACCTGGGTTTTATTTAAATTCATTAAAGAGTTTAATTATTTCTAAATTTTGGTATCTGAACTCTTATCAGTAATACATTAGTGCTACACATCTCACAACTGGCCATGACAAATGGTACTAGCAGAGTCGTTGAGAATCCCTGACCCAGGTAAATATTAGAGAGGCTGCAAGCCAGAGTTTAGGAGATAAAATGTTAAAGGCTGATGACCACACTGTATTTATTTATTTTTTTTTTAAAAAAGATTTTATTTATTTATTTGACACAGAGAGAGAGATCACAAGTAGGTAGAGAGGCAGGCAGAGAGACAAGGAGAGGAGGAAGCAGGCTCCCCGCTGAGCAGAGAGCCCGATGCAGGCCTCGATCCCAGGACTCTGAGATCATGACCTGAGCTGAAAGCAGAGGCTTTAACCCACTGAGCCACCCAGGCGCCCACACACTGTATTTATTTAATGTAGTCTACATCTGAGCTTAAGAACTACTAGCAGATGCTGTCAGTTTCCCACCTATATCCCTTTGACATTCACTGCCTTGTAAATGTGACTATCTTCAGGTTTTACTCTAAAGGTTTTTTCTGACTCCAGAGGTCTGAGGCAAGGCAAGCCAGAAGTGCTAGGGAGTTAAATACTAATGACCCCAACCCACCAGCTTCCCACAAATGACAAATGGTAATTGGTACATAAATACTCTATCTCTCTCTTTCTTCCCACTGTAAAACTCTAGGACATATTTCTCACCCTCTCCCCAAAAGTACAAAGCCAGATTGAATCCTAGTTGTCCACAGTGTTAACCTGTTCATGAAACACCTCTAATGGCTTCCTTCCCTTCCTCGCCTCACTTCCCCACTCTCCTGGGATTATCACCTCAATAAACCATTTGCGCATAAATCCTAATCTCATAGTCAAGCTTCTTGGAGAACACAATATAAGCCATACACCAGAAATGATTATCTTTTCTTTACATAAACCTTTCTCAAAGCTGAGCACACTTGAGATCTTGCAGGGAAACAACGAAAGAATGACAAGAATTGTTAGCCCCTCAGTGAATAGGCAAATTGTAAATCAAGATTGGTGTCTTTCTCAGGAGTCTGTCTTCATTGTGTTTCACTATTTAAAAAAATGTTTTAAAAAGGTAGTAGAGAAAATTAGTATGCTGAATCATTGCATTTCATGCTCTAAATGTATTGTCTAGTTGTCATCAATATTTGTTTGGCACCATAGTAATAGACAATGTCATCCATAAGCATTTATGTCTGGCAACTTGATTTTCATAGGTTTATTGCTTAGACAAACTGACTTTGATATTTTTCACTGGGCCTGTCAGTATAAACAAACTTCTTTTGGATTTAATATTTTATTTGATTCCTCAGAAGACAGTTATATTGATATTTTAATCTAAGGTGCTTTTTTCATTTTGGAATACTGAATTTATACTATCCGGGGTTTGTGAAGGAAATTTAGGTTGATTTATTGTCCTTTCTGAAATGTAAGAGATGACATTTGGTTCTCTGACTAGACAATATGAATAAAAACATCACTTGGATTCCATTCTGGGTTTTTCACTGATTTATAAGTCTAAGTACAATCTAATTAAGGTTTATATCTCTCAGTTTCTCTTAATGCCAAGTGGAGAATACTACCTACGTTCCATTTTTTTAACATCAATATATTATTAAAAGATTCATGAGATTATTTGTCAGAGAATAATGTCTAATATGATTGGTCGACTTAACAGTTTAACTAAATTTTAATTTTGCCTTTGATTTCCATCCCTAAAATTCTGATAAGAGATAGAGACATCCATCCAGATATGGATGACATGATATCACCACGGTATGGTGGGGTAGGGAGTTTTATGAAGTTTGGCTCATATAATCCTCCTTGCTATTAGACCCAAGATACCTGAGGTGTTCAGCCCTGCTGGGTACTGCTCCAATTTGCCACCTCTGTCTCAATTTTTTTTTTTTTTCCAGGACTGTGAGTTTTACCTCTGCTAACACTTTGGCCACTGACAGTAAAGTGGCAGTTGCTTCTATATTGTCATAATAAGCACAGACATTGCTCACTCCAAGGGGACCTTGGATATATTGTATATTACACAGTTAGGAACCCCCATGGTTGAGCTACACTGACTGCAGTGCAAGAAGCAGATTCTTCTCTAGGTGCTGGGACTGAGTGCTCATTCACCTCTCCTTCCACAGCCCTCTTAGAGTTGTGAATGCTGTTAATAAGTAATTCTAAAGGCTAACAAGGATTGAGTATTTCCCATATGCCAACCACTGTGCTCACCGTGTTTCCTGAACCCCCTTACGTCATCCTCAAAACAATTCTGAGAAGTGTTACTTTATTTCCATTTGATAAATGAATTGAGTCACATACCTGAAGCTAATTATATAGCTGCCCTGCCCTTAAGTTTCTTAGATTTAGAAGGAGATGGGCATAGTTTAAATCCTGTTTTTGCCACTCACCAGCTTAGTAGCCAAAAGCAATTTTTATTATCACTCTAAATCCCATTTGCCACTTTTGAAGCATGGGTCTAATAGTAGCAGCCTGGCATGGCTTAGGAAAGTTTGGTGAGTTCAAATGAACAGATCATAACTAGATGACATGTTGTGTAGAAAATAAATTGTAATTATGTATTTATTATTCACATGTTTTAGTTAAAGGAACATAGCTGTATTTCGTTCTCACTTAGAATCTCCAAAAATAGAAAAGAAAATCTCAATGCATTATACCCAATGACAATTTCAGTTTCATGGATTGAAATATTCAAGAAATTCACCTGCCTCCTTTTTGTCTCTTTCTTCTACTTCTTCCACATACACACTATACCAATCATACTGACTTTAAATAACCAGGACTAAGATATTAAATATCTGGCTAACAAGATCTTGGAAAGTCCCCAGGTTTACGGAGGAGCAAAAGCAATCGCTTTCATTTCAGTCAGTTCCCTTCAACTGAGAAGTTTGTTGGGAAAAATAATTTTGAATATTAAGAGGAAAAAAATGGTGAAATTTTTTGTTTTTGGTCTTTCACAAGTTTTTAAAAATAAATCAGCCTTTAAAGAGTATGCCTGAGAAACAGTTCATAAAATTTATTTTGAACAGACTTCCAGAGGGCAAGTATTTTCATATAAATGAAAAAGAGATGGGTCCTTGAAAAAAAAAGTCTATGGAGGTTCATTTCCTTTCAAGTTAAATGAAGAAAGTGATTATGTGTGCTGATTATTTTTATGTGTTAACTTGGTTAGGCAAGGGTACTCAGATATTTAGTCCCACACCAGTCTAGATGTTAGTGTATTTTTTAAATGAGGTTAACAATTAAACTGGAAGGCTGAAAAAGGAGGTCNTAAAGCAGATCACCCTCCATAATGAGGGTGGACCTCATCCAGTTAGTGATGGTCTTTTTTTTTTTTTTTTAAAGATTTTATTTATTTATTTGACACAGAGAGAGAGATCANAAAGGAGGTCACCCTCCATAATGAGGGTGGACCTCATCCAGTTAGTGATGGTCTTAAGAGAAAAAAAGACATGTCCCACATGAGGGAGAGAATTCTGCTTTCAGCCTGCCTTCATACCTGAGCAGCAACATTAACTANGTGATAGTCTTAAGAGAAAAAAAGACATGTCCCACATGAGGGAGAGAATTCTGCTTTCAGCCTGCCTTCATACCTGAGCAGCAACATTAACTATTCTCTGAATCTCCAGCCTGTTGGCCTACCCTGGACATTTTGGATTTCCTGGCCTCCAAAATTACATGATCCAAGTTCTCAAATTCATCTTTTTTTTTTTAAAGATTTTATTTATTTATTTGACAGAGAGAGAGGGATTTCAAGTAGGCAGAGAGGCAGACAGAGAGAGAGGAGAGAGGAGGAAGCAGGCTCCCTGCCCAGCAGAGAGCCCGATGTGGGCCTCGATCCCAGGACTCTGGGATCATGACCTGAGCTGAAGGCAGAGGCTTTAACCCACTGAGCCACCCAGGTGCCCTCAAATTCATCTTCATGTATTTATCTATCTACACATATTATTGGTTCTGTTCCTCTGGAGAACCCTGACTAATACACTGTCTTTGCCATCCTTCATAGCTCTCAACAGCACACAGTGGGTGCTCAGTAAGTAAAAATGAGGGGTAGCAAAGTGCTTTAAGATGAGACATGGAAACAAAGTCTCTCCCACAGAATACATACATATAGGAAGCTCATTTCTCCAGGAATGTTTACCCTGGTTCAGGAGAAGCCCCCAATCTCTCCTCACTTTTTTTGGATACACCATGAGCCTTTTTTTTTTTTAATCAACAGAGAAAGCTTCATTTTATTGCTTTCTCATAAAATGAGAAGGCCTCCCCTTCTTTTATTTGAGAAGAGCATGAGAGAGCATGAGAGCCCTCTTGAGAGGGCTCCTGCCCTCCCCTATTTCTTCTCTCTTTCTGACTCTCTAACCCCAAAAGTCATCTGATCTATTCCTGGCTGCACCTTCTGAAATCTATGAATGGTGAAATTACATAATTAATAGATAGTTGAATAAGTAAGTAGTAGAGTGCCAGAAAGTCCACACTATATTCTCTTCTGTCCCTTCACCCTCAGCTTTCCCCTTGGACAAACACACTTATGGCAGCAGATACAAAGGCAATTAACTTTGAAAATTCTGGCATGCAGGTAGTCCCCATACAATAGCTTGGAATAGGGAGTGGTATGTATTAAAAGGCTTTGTGAGTATTCACCACCATCTGCTCCTATCAGGACTGTCAGTTCTGCATCAGTCCCTCTCTCTCTTCTATCCTGCTTCTACACACTATGGGGGTGTCTTGTGTTATCCTTGGAACAGCCATCATCTGGCAGCTTTTTTAACATATGTGCAGCCAGTATTGCTGCTTTAAGCAGCTCATCCACTTAAAAGCCCACTAAAATGAGGAAAAATACTTCATTTTTTCCTTGGGGGATGTTTGCAATAAAAGGGACCTCTGTGTTGTCTTAAAGCAGAAATACCATTCTGTCCAGTCTCAAAGTCCACAACTTCATTTCACTTATGTGCATGGGGCATTGGTGCCTAGAACAAGAAAAATCTTTTTGGTGGGTTCACTATAGCGTTTCCTATTTAAAATTAACATTTTTATTTTTAAAGGTACAGGATTTA
Organism: Ailurus styani; assembly: GCA_002007465.1. NCBI lineage: Eukaryota > Metazoa > Chordata > Mammalia > Carnivora > Ailuridae > Ailurus > Ailurus styani. The sequence goes on along the minus strand of LNAC01000013.1, from coordinate 3,486,929 downwards.
CATATTTTTCTCAAAGATAACCTGGAGCTTTAAAATATTTTAGAGTAATATCTATACAGACAAAATGGGAGATGTATTGTGTTTGGAAATCTTCTGAAGGATGGCAGATAAGAAGAAAGCAATGTGACAAAAAGTATGGGTTCCTCCCTTAATTTTGTGAAAGTTTCATATTGAAGATGTGTAAGAGCTAATTCTGTGGTCTTCCTTGGAATGAAGAATAAAGACCTGAACGCCCACAGCACTGTCTTTCAGAATAGCAAATAACTTTCTATCTGTTGTATGTGCCTGACATTAGAATTACTGCATGTAGCAAAAAGGAAGAGACTCACTGATTTGGATAGTGCTGAATGATAGGGGGGAAAAATATGTGTGAAGGGACTGTACATATTGCTCCAGGAATAGAAGGCTGATGGATATGCTCTCTATCCATATTTTGCTTAAGCCAAATAGGAGAGATTGGTGGTTTTATAAGGTATCAGGGAAAACTGTTGTCACACAATGTGGAAGCTTCCTAACATATGTTATCACTGGTCAGAAACAAGGATCTAAACAAAGAGAGGCCTTTTCACAGATGGTTTATTTTGTTTTTAAATTTCTTATTTTGCTTTTCTAATATTTCTTTTAATGAGCAACATAAGCCAGAATAATTCTCTCACTGTGCTCATGAAAATAATTTTTGGAATGAAAAAGCCCAATTTTATCTCAATCAACATTTATTTAGTTGATTTACTTTGTTAAAAGAAAATATATTGAGGTGCCTGGGTAGCTCAGTTGGTTAAGCATCTGACTCTTGATTTCAGCTCAGGTCATGATCTCAAAGTCATGAGATTGAGCCCTGCATGGGGCTCCAGGATGGATGTGGAACCTGCCTGAGATTCTCTCTCCCTCTCCCACTGCTCACCCCCTACCCCAACTAGCATGCATACTCTATCTCTCTCTCTCACACACACACACACAATATATATATATATATGCACACACGAATATATATATATTCATATAGACACGAATAGAAAAATAAATAGAATATTTTATCCTCTTGGCTCCATGTCTATTATTGTTAATAATGAGCTGATGGCTATCTAATTTTTATTTTCAGAAATTAATATAAGCACTTATGGTATTTTATATATTAAATATAATATTAAATATAATTTCATATTGACTTTCCATTTAACTTAAATTTCTCTAGTCAAAAGTGTAAGGAAGAAATTTCATAAAGGGAGACTTCCTTATTATTTTTTTAATCTTATTTTTCAGTTAAATCCTCTTACAAATTAGGGACTAAGAAATTGAGGAATTAGCACTTCTAGGCTCATCTTGACCCCTAGTTCCTAGATTTCTCTGTATCCTCTTGGTCTGGACTCTTGTTGTTTTATTTTTCTCTCAGGGCAACTGAGAGAAATAACACAATTGTTACTCTGCTTAGCAAGTTGAATAATTTCAGAGATTTTTCCAGGTTATGGTGAGTTCCATCACTTCCTTAATTGCTGCTGGATGCAATCTAATTTTAAGGAATTCAGATGTTTAGCTTTAATTAAAAAAAATTCCTTTGAGGCAATGACATCCACAAAAAATTTATATAGACAGGCAAGATATGAGACACAGATAAAAAGTGAATTTGAGCTGTTTGGAAGTGGCAGGAGAATAATTATTCCTTTTAGGGTAGAACTGAGCTGAGACCAATGTAAAGGAACAGTTGAAGTTATAAGAGTGAGAATAATGGAAAGAAGAGGGTCCCACAGAATCATGAGGCAGAAAGATTAGCTTTGCCAACGAGGGTAATGGAAGATTTCTGAAGACACAGAGGCGTGTTTAGAGAAAGACTGTGCAAGAAGCCAGAAAAGTTCATGTGGAATACCTGCAATTTTCTCAGAATGGAAGAGGGTAAACTGTGAAGAGAGGAACAAGAAGGTAGGGAGTTTAGAGAATGAACAAAAAATAGGGGTGCCCGGGTGGCTCAGTTGATTGTCTGACTCTTGATTTTGGCTCAGGTCATGATCTCAAGGTTAATGTTGGGTGCCATGATCAGTGGGGAGTCTGCTTGAGGATTTTCTCTCCCTCTTCCCCTCCCCCTGCTTGTGCTCGCTCTCTCTCTCTCTGAAATAAATTTTAAAAAGAATGAACAAAATAGGGATAATGTCTGTCAGATATGAGAGAAGTCAATGTGAGGGAAATGCAGTAATTTCCAAGAATTCTGAGGATGTGGCTAAGTGGAGACAAACATGGATGGCTTAGTGATTCAATCTAGACTAGTTTTATGAGTTTTATAGTTATTTTTTTCAAGTCTGGAATAAAAGTAAGTAAGTAAATGGAGAAAAAAAAAGAACAGCAATTATTGATATCTCACTAAATTCTAGGCATTGAAAGATACCTCATTGTCTCAATCAAGGAGGTGCTATGACTTATGCATGGCTGAAGTTTGGTACTGGACAATCCTCTGAAAGAATTCAGGGAGGAACAGATAATTGATGGGGGCTCCAAGATACATAGGGGAGCCAGGAAAACTGTGAATTGGGAGTATATGGAGAAGCCAAGAAGCTAGAGGTCTTATTGAAACTAGAAGGGGTTGAAAGGATAAAAACAATAGGAGGTCATGATCAAGAGAGAGATTTAATATTGGGGTTGTTTTTTTCCTCAGTGATGAAGTAGCCCAGGAAGTGATCCTGCTTATTGAGAGTCAAAGTAGAGGAGAATAGTAGACTTGAGAAGGCCAAGGAAATTTATGAGTTTTTTTTTCCATTTTTAAAAATTACATATAATGTATTATTTGCCCCAGGGGTACAGGTGTGTGAATCATCAGGCTTACACATTTCACAGCACTCACCATAGCACATACCCTCCCCAATGTCCATAACTCAGCCACCCTATCCCTATCCCCCGTCCCCAGTAACCCTCAGTTTGTTTCATGAGATTAAGAGTCTCTTATGGTTTGTCTCCTTCCTGATCCCATCTTGTTTCATTTTTTCCCTCCCTACCCCCCATGACCCCCCACCCTGTCCCTCAAATTCTTCATATCAGAGAGATCATATAATAATTGTCTTTCTCTGATTGACTTATTTTGCTTAGCATAATACCCTCTAGTTCCATCCATGTTGTTGCAAATGGCAAGATTTCGTTTCTTTTGATGGCTACATAGTATTCCATTGTGTACATATATCACATCTTCTCTATCCATTCATCTATTGATGGACATCTAGGTTCTTTCCATAGTTTGGCTATTGTGGACATTGCTGCTATAAACATTCTAGTACATGTGCCCTTTTGGATCACTACATTTGTATCTTTAGGGTAAATACCCAGTAGTGCAATTGCTGGGTCACAGGGTAGCTCTATTCTCAACTTACTGAGGAACCTCCATACTGTTTTCCAGAGTGGCTGCACCAGCTTGCATTCCCACCAACAATGCAGGAGGGTTCCTCTTTCTCCACATCCTCACTCACATCTGTTGTTTCCTGACTTGTTAATTTTAGCCATTCTGACTGGTGTGAGGTGGTATCTCACTGTCATTTTGATTTGTATTTCTCTGATGCCAAGTGATGTTGAGCACTTTCTCATGGGTCAGCCATTTGGATGTCTTCTTTGCAGAAATGTCTGTTCATGTCTTCTGCCCATTTCTTGATTGGGTTATTTGTTCTTTGGGTGTTGAGTTTGATAAGTTCTTTATAGATTTTGGATACTACCCCTTTACCTGCTGACTTTTTTTAAAAAATCTAAGAATCTCTTACTTTTTGACAAATGAATTGAATAAATTATTGAAAATAAGCTAAAAAACAACAACAAGAAAATCCTCCAGCTCATTTGGTATGATTAAGAGGTTCCTGTGTTGTGTTTCCAAGTCTCTGGTAAATGAGAGTGTTCTAAATTAATCTTCTGCTTAAAACTTAGAGTGTTACAACTCCAGATATAGATCCCACTGTATTCACAGCTAAAACTCATCATCAAATTGCTTAATTGGCAATTGCAGTCATTCATCGGCAATTTCTAAAGCCTGTGAAGACTACAACAGCACATAGTATGCATGTGCTTGCTTCAGATGTTGATTTAAATGCATACAGTGCATCATTTTGTTGTACACCTAAAACTGCTACAATGTTACTTATACCTCAATTAAAAATAAGTAAAGAAAATATTGATTTGAACATTCCACAATACAGTAAGTTCTAGGAATACAGACAAATGCATACTATAATGGACTGAGATTAGAAACAAAATCAGGCAAAAATCCACCAATTTATTTCTTGTGAATTTTGCCAGTAAATTTGTTCTTTTCTGGGACCAACAAACTGGTTCCACAAAAAGAGTCCTCATCTTCTAGAGACCATCCCTGTTATTCTGCCTATTTCCCCACCTTATTTCCATATCCATTTGTTCAGCTCACTGAAATATAGATTAGGGAGACACGGTATAGAATTATATTTTTTGTGGGTTACTAATGTTTTCCTATTATTATTTTTTTTGAAAATTCATGAGGAAACAACTACCATGAAGGACAGTGTAAGAATTAAGTACCTTAACTTTTGGGGCTTTTATTTAATATTTTTAAGATTATATATGCATAAGGATGTTAATGCCAATTAGCAGAAAATAGCCTTTGAGATTTCCTACTGTTTACAATTTTTTTTTCTGAACAAGGTGTATTGGAGATGGAGATAGTATATTTAGCACTTTTATGGCCTTGGTAACATATTCGCTTTTAGAGGGCCATTTAAGAGCCCACTTTTGTTTAGCTTCTTCTGTGTTTAATCGGTCCAGCATGATTACCTTAATCACACTGATGCAGCCTTATCCTGGGGGATCACCTTGCTCCAGCAGCAGACCAAATAAAGCAATGGGGAAGGAAGTACCAATAAGAAAGGTGAATTCATACCAGATGAAGGGAGATTTTGCTAAGCAAGGTCTACTTATTATGCCTGGGTGGCTCAGTGGGTTAAAGCCTCTGCCTTCAGCTCACGTCATGATCTCAGGGTCCTGAGATCGAGCCCCTAAGTCAGGCTGCCTGCTCAGCAGGGAGCCTGCTTCCTCCTCTCTCTCTGCCTACTTGTGATCTCTCTCTGTCAAATAAATAATTAAAATCTTAAAAAAAAAAAAGTGGTATGTGGTGAAGTGTAACTCCATTACTGGGAACTTAGAACCATGAAGAGATTCTATCCCTAGCCAGGGGATACAGATCATGTCCCTTCATACAGGAAGGGGTGAGTTGGGATGATGTTGCCAGAATTCAGTTCAGATGTGGATGGCAAAGAGAAAAGATAAAAAGAAACCTGGGGTAATCAATCAGAAAACTTGAAACTAAGCCCTCAAAATGAATAAAGGGATTTTCTAATGTTCTACTATAATACTTCATAGCCCAGTTACCCTTAATTTCCCCTTGTATGCTTTATTCCTTTTTTATTTGAGCACAAAAATATTTTGGTACAGCTGACAAAGATGAAGGTGAGTTTTTAGAAGGCTAACCTGTAGATTATTAGCATGATCCCCAGATGATGTACATGATTAGGTTAAAGTGCAGATTCTGATTCAGTAGGTCTGGGTGGGCCCAGGGTTCAGCATTTCTAACAACTTTCCAGATGAGGTTGAAACTGCTAATTGCTAATTAGATGTCAGTTCCAGTCTTTTCTCACTGCTTTTATTTATCTACTAGTGTCTCCTGAGCTATCGGGTAAACTGCAAAACCTAGAAACATTCCTGGATCACCTGTATTTATATTTGTATTCCTAGAGAGCTTTGTAAAAGAGCACCAGTATATAAATTTGTAGGTGTCCTTCAGTCCGGCAGCTGCATGACTTTTGTTCTTTAAAGTATGGTATTATAAGTTTATTGTCATAGGCCACACAATAATAGCTGAATCAATATTGAGAGGGTGTCAGGATGCTTGTATTATGTTTTATACTCTGCATCTAACTGGTTATGTTATACTAATAATCTTTCGGTACCCTTTCAACTTGGTGATTCAAAGCCAGTGAGCACAAGAGAGACCTAGTTAGCCTAAGATGTCATTCTCTAGTATTTATTGGCTCTGAATAATAAATGCAGCTCTTCCTGGATGTCTCTCTGCTGAGGTTGCATTTTCCAGTGGGAAGATGTTTCTTCAAGATCACTTGAAAGCCTAAAGATTTTTAATTCCTCCTAAAACTACTTTCCCCCCCTTATCTTTCAATTCAGATCTATTTTAAGAGGAGAAACCACACCCACAGGCCCCCCAATGATCAATTATTTCCTCTGCCTGGATTTTTGTTATGCAACCCAACTAGGTTGCTCTGCTACAGGGAGGCTCACAAGATAAATTGCCTCCCTTTGGCTGTGTCGTTTTCTTCAATTACACAAACAGCAGCCAGAGAATCTGGAGGAGATGAGAACTACCAGAATTCTGGGAGATGCTAACGATTAGCACTTGCATTATTAGTCTCTGGAGGTTCTTAAAGCTCAGCGTCCCTCATGGCATTGTCAGAATAGCAAAGTGACACAGGAGCGGGCAGCGGTCAGGCATCATTCAGCTGCCTGGGATAATGCTCTCCCTGTGCACAGGGCTGTTTGCCTCCAGAGTCCCACGATCTGCCCAGGAATCAACAGACACTGCATGGCCATGATGAGTTTAACTATATCTAATCAGTCTGGAGGGCTGATAGCTGTGAAAAACCTTGTTACCCTGGGAGGGAAGCCTATCTTTCTTTAATAAAACAGAATGTAGTTACTGTACCACTCATTTTCTAAAGCACTCTCCTTTGTATTATTAATTTTTTGAAAGTACAAGTTTGAGAAAGTCTTTCGAGACACCAAGCTTATCAACTCTATTCATCTTCTGAGTGAATGAATATCTTTATGAGAATAATGCTCTTGGAATGCTATTTTGTTTGTGGTTCTCCTAGGAGGGAGCTTTCTATCTCTCTGCCTATTCTGCTCCATTTAAGAAAGAAGCTCATAATGATACGATTGTCAAAAGTAAAGTAATACATCCTAAGATCTCCTGGACTGAAGTATCTAAGAAGAGTAAAAATTTTCCAGTAAAACCTTCAGTGCTGTCATCGTGCAGACACTTTTTCAGCTTGCACTGTCAATGGGCTCTGAAGCACACTCTGAAGTAGAAGTTTATGGACAATAGGTAAGTAAAAGGCAGAGAAATCCACATACCAGAGAGTTGTGTTCACCACAAGATAGGAAAATGAGAAGTAGACCTCAGTGTAGCATACCTGATGTGAAGAACATGGGGAAGGTATGGGCTTTGGAACTGGATACCTACACCTTAAAACACACATCTGCTTTGTGGCTTTGGGCATATTTCTTCTATTTATGCTTTCCATTTTTGCCATTTGTACAATAGGGATAATGGTACCTTCTGCACCGTTGGTTGAAAGGATCAAATCAGACTGGTATGTTAATTTCCTGGGATGTATTACATGACCACAAACAGTCAACTTTGCTAACACTCTTTCAGAGACAGTGTATGCTGCTCCTGCCTTCATTTGTGGCTCTTTTATGGTTCTTATGCCATCTCAATGAAATTATTTTTTCAAGTCTGTTTAGATTTTGATTTTCTCTTAAGGATCATACAATATTAAGATCACTAGATTTGGGGTCAGAGTATTTGGGTTCAACCAATAGTTTTTTACACCAGTGAAGAAGGGATGGGAATACTTCTCAAAATAGCTATGATGATTAAATGGGAAGCCCGAATAGACACCCTCTCTTGGTACAGAGCTTAGCATAGGTCTTCTTTTGCATGGTCAGTGCCTAACAGTGCCTGACATATATTTTATATTTAAAATACCATAACTTAATGAATAAGAGAATCTAGGGATGGGCATGTGAACGTGCAATAAAAAGAGCATTAGATAGAAAGTCAGAGACTTGTGTTCTAATTTTACCTTTGACTTTGCCTGTGTCACTATCTGACCTTGGGAATACACTTTGAGTATCTGGGTTCCGGTGTCTATCATTGTAAAGAAGGAATTGAGTTGGATGAACTAGTTAATATGTAATGTGTCTTTTAGCTTTAATCTGCAAGACAAAAAAATCTGAGATTTTGTCAAGATCTGAGGCTTTTGATTTATATGAAAACTTAATTTCAACAACAAAAAGTGGCATGGTAAATGATAGAACAGTTGCATTTTTCTCTAACATTGTAAGTATGGTAAGAGTGCATGCAAGAGTAAGAGGTCCTTGAAAGATGTCACCTCAATGGCTTCATTCACCTGTGTAATGACAAGTGACTAGTTTTGGATAATGGAAAACAAGACAGTACAATAGCAGTCTAACATTTCAGACTTACTAAAAGTCAGTATCTTTCTCTGAGGGATCTCTTCACAGTGAAGGACCTGTGCGCCCTTAAGATACAAAAACATGCTTTGGGTACTTCTACAAAATAACACATGGCTGCTGTACCACATGGTAATTTCAAGACGGTGGTTCTCAAAGTGTGGACCAGCTGCATTAACAACGGTAGGAAACTTGGAAATGAAAGTTCTCAGGCCTCACCCCAGATCTTCTGAACCAGAAATTGTGTGGGTGGAGGCCAGCGATCCATGATCCAGGTGGTTCTGATTCACACTAAAGTTTGAGAATCTTTGGTTAAGGAAAACAAAATCTTCCATGCTGACCAGTCTTCTGAACCTCAGTTTGTCAGCTGTTCAGAACTTATCTCAGTGAAGTGCTTTCTCATAGAACAGAAGCTATTTCAGTATTTCACTATATATTATGTATAAATGTTCACATGCTCAAAAAATATATCCTATATTTTTCCACTTTCTAAACATAACGATAATCCTGTACCCTTTTTTAGAGAAGAAAAGGATTTAGTGAGGTCATTTATTTTTACCTATAGTTAGCATAAATACATGTATTCTTCTCTATTTTCCTCTCTTTAAAAAAAATGCTCTCAAGTATCTAGGGTAAACAAGACTTCTGGAGAGTTTGAGATGAAATCACTTTGTTTCATATACCAAGGGCCCAGCAACCATGTTGCCTTTGAGCTTAGAGTGTCCACAAAGCCTTCTCCTCATCATGTTTCCCTTTGTACTTATTGAAGCAGAAGGAGAGATCAGTTGCAGGGGAATGGCTCCTTCCCTTTTGCAGGTTTTCTGTGTGATTCTATTTCACTTCCTTCGCTCTCCCTTAGTTTCAGAAATAATGAGGAAAAATTCCTCTCTTCTGCACTTTTTATCATAGAGCAAAGAGAAAAACCTCATTAAAATAATGAAGTGATTCCAGCATGATTAATCATGTCCCAAAGCCATTGATGTCCACAGGTAATGAAAACACTCAACTACCCTAAGCTCTGGTTGTAAGATAAAGTTATCTGCTCCTTTTTCGGCAACTGTGGATATGCAGGAGGGAGCAGGCTTTGGCACCGCCAAACTTAGATGAATGATCTGTTTCATCTTGTGCTGCAGCTGGATCAATTTGGTCACCAGGAGTAGACAGATTTCATCCGAGCCTTTTGACAGAAATTCATTTGGCACAGAGAAATCATTGAGGAGTTTGCAATGTCTGTTGTCAATGAAATGAATTTAAAACATGGAAAAAGGAGAAATCTTTCACTTAGGCAAACATAATGGAGGGGAGGAAAATGAAGGCTCACCAAACATTTTAAGCTTTTCTTTCAAAGAAATACAATTTATGGCTAATAGAGCACTGCAGTTGGAAGATAATAGGTAGTCAGTCACTTGCTTAACTTGGGCCAGGTCTTTGTTTCTAGAGAGTTGAATTTAAAGACATTAAGGGACTCTGTTGATGTAATTGTTCTCAGTTATAGGAGGGAATATATATGAAGTTCATTTGTACATGGTATCTGTTTACTCTGATTTCTGAAATGGATTCTGATCAGCATTTGTCACAGGGAAACAGTTTTTTATGTTATTACTGCTTTTTTGAACTAAAAGTAGGCTGAAATCACATGAATCATCATACGTTTTTATGAAGCTCTAAAACCAAAGGTAAAACAGCAGATGTTTGGATTTTAGTTAATAGGGATAAGATGCTTTATTGTACTACAAAAGGAAGCTCCATAGTCACTGGCAACGGGTGAAGATATTTTGAAGCAGATAACTTCTTCCAGAGTGAAACACACAAACAAATAAGTTATTAGAAGAGACCTTGAAATATGGATTGACTGTAAATGGAGTTTACAGCTTGATATATGTGAATCGAGTTGCAATACCAATAACACAAATGCTCGGCCATAATAGGATTCCTAAGAGAGTGGGTGGTTATAGGTCTCCAAAGCCATAATAGCAATCCCCTCTCTCTTTAATGGCTAATCTTTCTCCAATCATGTTCTGTAGGTAATGCTGTGGATGGGATTTAGTCATTTAATTATGAGGCTAGGGAAGAAAGGGTCATAAACCAAAGCTCGTGTTACTCAAGTAGAAATAAAAACTGGCTGTCTTAAATCCATCTCATTGTTGTAAAGGCAGAAGGTTACTAGGAGATATTGAAGTATTTTTATTCTAAGGTAAAAAGTAAGAGTTCATTCTCCACATTTTAAAATTAGACCTTTTCTAAGTTTCTTGGTATTTCACAGATAGTCCTCAAGGCTTACTATGTAAGCTACAAGTATCATTATCCTGTAGGGTATTTACACACTTCAACTATTTCAGTGAAGATCTGTTTATTTAGCGCTATGTGAGGTATTGTACTTCCAGAATACCCGTTTTCCTATCACTTATATTAAGCCCTTCGTATAAAGTCAATGGACTCAGGTGATATTTGAATCTGTTCTCTAAGGAGCCAGCTCTTACATCCACAGGGCAAGCATTTTTGTTTTACACCATCTCTCACACAGCTTATAGGCTTTTCAAGTTTTAGAGCAATGGGTCTCACCCCTGACTGTGTATTAGAATCACTCAGGGAGTTTTAACAACTACCAGTAATTGGTTCCTCCTGCATACCAATTAAATCAGATTTGCTGGTGGTGAGTCCCAGGCATTGGTATTTTTAAAACTCTCCAGGAGATTTTTTTTTTTTTTTAAGATTTTATTCATTTGACACAGAGAGAGAGATCACAAGGAGGCAGAGAGGCAGGCAGAGAGAGAGGAGGAAGCAGGCTCCCCACTGAGCAGGGAGCCTGATGCGGGCCTCGATTCCAGGACCCTGAGATCATGACCTGAGCCGAAGGCAGAGGCTTTAACCCACTGAGCCACCCAGGCGCCCTCTCCAGGAGATTTTAATGTGGCTTCCTACCCATGATTGAGAGCCACTGTTTTCTAATTTTGACCAGAGAAGAAAATGTGCATATCATTCTGTTTCATCTATTCACTTATTTTCTTCTGGGCTTATAATAATTAAGTGATGGCCAACTGTTTGCATCTTGTGCTGTAGATTTAAATATCTCCTTTATTATAGTACTTACTTGTGGCCAAATATATTTTCATTGATTGAAATATAACTGAAATTATTAAAGTCTTGGAAAACACCTAAGGTTCAAATTTTTGTTTCTCGGTTGAATTCTGTTATCAAGCATTGTATCTCAGGGCCCACTACTTGGGAAAAAAATGCCACACAAATGAAAGATATTAATGACACAAAAATATAACATGATACCACTTTATTGTCCTTATTTTCATTATATTTCCGTTTTATATGGTTTTGTTATTTTTTTACCTTTTGTCACTCTCCGTGGTTCCTTGTGTGACCTGGCTCTTAGATGTATCTTTTAACTAGAGATTTTCTTCTGGTGCAGGATTCATTTTTGCCTATTAATATTTTAACATACTATGAAATATTTAAGAATTTGAAAATAGAATAAAGAAAAATGTGACAATTTACCCAACACCCAACTTAAGAACTAAAATATCATCACTACAATTGGAACCGCTCTGCATCTTCCTCCTTCATTGGGTTGCCAGGTTTAGCAAATAAAGATACAAGCCACCAGGAAAATTTGAATTTCAGAAAAACAACCAAGAACCTTTTAGTAGTTCCAAATATTGAATGGGACCTACTTATACTAAAAACACCATTGTTATTTATCTGATACTCAGATTGCACTGGGCATCTTCTATTTTACCTGGCAATTATACTCCCAATTCTACATACATTTTTTTTTAATATTTCCTCTAGGTATGCAATGATTTAAAAGTTTATATAAATGACAGCTTAGTATGTATCTTATTATAGGTATATCTTTGTAATCTTTTTATTGACCCAATAATGTATTTTTGAGTAATATATTTTATTCATGCAACTCTAGTTGATTTATTTTCAATGCCATATAGTATTCCATTCAGTGACAATTCCCCATGTTATTTATACATTCTTTGGGTGGCCATAAAAGCAGTTTCTAAATTTTGCAGTTACAAATGATGCTGCTATGAACATTCTTTTATATCCTCTCATGTACATATTTGAGGTTCTTTGGGCTTTACATCTAAGAATGGGATTGCTATGTTGTGAGTTGTATATAACATTTCTGTTTATCATTTGGCCCATATTTGGAATAGGAGGGGAAACTAGGCTTTGGAATATATTGGAAATGATAATGATGTTTCACTTATTGACAATTTGTATTTTCAGGTTCTTGTCCTAAATGACATACAAAACTCATGTTATGATCCAAAAATGCTAGGAGGTAGCTGCTATAAAATATTGATAATGATGATGAGGACTCTAGTTTTGACAACAGATGTATTTTTAATTTTTTCTCATTTGATACACATTACACTCCTGGGAGGAGGTATTTTTATATTTTATAGATGAGAAATAGATGAGGTTTAGAGGTTTAGAGGTTTATAATTATCTCAAGTCTTTCAGTATATCAGTATATCTTTCAGTATATCAGCACATGACAGACCCAGGTTTGAAACCTGAATTTTCTAAATTAAAACCTCAGATTTTTCCTCTTTTTTATAACATCTAAATGCATATAATATAAATAAAAAATTTTGGAATTTCATGTTCAAAGGCATCTTTTTAAATACTTTCTCACATTCAAAAAATTGTTTAGGTAGCATGCATTAATAATCTAATTGCTTTGGGAAATATGGCAAAACATGTATTTCGTAACTTGGAGTACATTTTGTTATAAAATAAGTTCCAATTTGCATTTAACTAATGGGACCAGATGCAGGCATACTGTCTCTTCACTGCATGGTTCCAAGCCTGATTAGTAGACTGTGCTCTCTCCTTACTGAGAGTGATCTACAAGAAGAAAAAAAAATGATGGCAATCATCATGCAAACATTGCTATTTCTAATGTTTGGAAACACCCAACAAAGAAGCTCTGAATAAAGTTCTTGAGATTATTCTATACCTACAGACATTAATTTACTTTTGGATTATAAGCATTTAAATTTATGCCTCTTATTGTAGATAGAAAAAAATAGGTATTTCAAGACTTCGGGCAGTTTACTCCAAATTTTATTAAGCCAATGAACAGAAACAAAGTTGTTGGCTTGTAATGCTCTCAGGAGCTTCCCTGGTGTAATCTGTAACTGGCCCCTGTATTCAGAGGGCAGAGAGAGAAGAAGGCGGCTGGACACTTCAGGTTGGTAGGTGGCAGGTTTTTTTTTTTTTTTAAGATTTTATTTACTTATTTGACAGACAGAGATCACAAGTAGGCAGAGAGGCAGGCAGAGAGAGAGGGGGGAGCAGGCTCCCCGCTGAGCAGGGAGTCCGATGCGGGGCTCGATTCCAGGACCCTGAGATCACGACCTGAGCCGAAGGCAGCGGCTTTAACCCACTGAGCCACCCAGGTGCCCCGGTAGGTGGCAGTTTTAATAAGCAAAGGGAACTTACATACTGGGCTTGTCTTTGGTGGCAGCAAGATGAATCAATCCCCACACTTCTGCCACCAAATCTTAAAACTTTATGAGGAGGCCTTAACTGAATTTATCACATATACCATGCAGTTGTTCTAAACGCTGCATCATTATCTAAAGGATACATCCTTGGAGGAGCCTCTGGGAGCAAGAAAGGCAAATGGGACCCACATTCCAAGGATAGGGGAAGGGGTGAGGAGCCTCTGGTTGCCTGGGTCCAGCTCACAAGTCAACTTTAAGTCACGTCTTTTCAATGACTTTCCCCAACAAAAGTCCAGGCTTTCGGTAAGAAGGCAAACTGTCAATGTTTTCTAAAGCTTTCATGGGAAACTTAGGGTCTATAATAGGCAGGATAAGGCCCCAAAAGAAGTATACATCCTGATCCTTAGAAGGGCCTTCACATGGCAGAATGGATTTTGCAGATGGATGAAATTAAGAACCTTGAGAGATGGGGAATAGCCTGGATTAGCCAGGTGGGTCCCATCTAATCATATGAGTTCTTAAAAATGAAGAACCTGTCTCAGTTGGGGTCGGAGGGAAATGCAGCTATGGACGAATAGAGAGATGCAAGATTGCTGGATTTACAGTTGTGGAGCAGAGCTACAAGGCAAGGAATGTGGGCAACATTTAGAAGCTGGAAAAATACTCTCTCTCCTAGGTCATCCGAGAGGTTTTGGTCCTATAACCCTGCCAACTTCTTGATTTTAGCAAGGTAGGAAGTATTTTAGACTTCTAATCTACAGAACCCTATGCTAAAATTTTGTGTTGTTAAGCCATCAGGTTTGTGGTAATATTTTACAGTGGTAAAAGAAAATAATGTATGGTATATTTTGGCCATGTAACTATTATGTTTGTGTAGGTAATTGGTAAACTCAATGATCAAATAAATAGTTCTTGATCAGTACGGAGATAATTACAGTTAGAAATAATATCAGACTTGGAGATAGAGATCTTCTTTTATGTGTGTAAGAATTAATTTGATGTTTATCTTAAAATGCTATTTAATGGTATCTATCTCAAGAATTTTAGCTCAGAAGGTCTAGAGTAGGTTCCTGATGGAGATACAAAATAAAACAGTTGCTTTGGAAATGGTTTAGCATTTGGAAACTCACATGTCAATCATCTGCTAAATAAATAAGTTTTAATATACCCTTAGAATGGGATACTTCTCAGAAATAAAAAATAAAATGAAATTTTAAAATTATAAACTAATAAATGTGATGTATGAATCTCAAAATCCTTAAAGAAATCAGGCACAAACAGCAAAATATGGTATGTTTCCAATTATATTATAAAAATGGTAAAAAATAAAAAACAGAAATCAGATAAAAATTGCAAAGGCTTGGGGTTGGGGGAGATTACAAATGGTGGTGAGAGGATTTTGTAGGATGATGAAGATGTTCTATATCTTTATTGTGATAGTTATAATATGGTGTATATTTGTCAAAATTTATTGACATTTAAGGAAGGTAAGTTTTACTAAATGTAAATTGTACCTTAGTAAGCCTGGCTTAAAAAAAATGTAAACTCTGTTTAACTGTATTTTACCCAGTGTTTTACAACCTCAGTTAAAACTGAAATGTACTTTTTAAAACTACTCTATCAGTTTTATTGAAAATAATTGATATATATATATCACTGTATTAGATTAAAGTATACAGCATGACTTGACTTAACGTTTATTGTGAAATAATTACTATAGTAGGTTCAGCTAACATCTTTCATCTCCTATAAATACAAGAAGATGAAGAAAAAATTTCTTGTGATGAGAACTCTTAGGATTTTTTTCCCTTAACAACTTTCCTATAAATCATAGAGAGGTGTAAGCATCAGGTTATACATTACATCCCTAGTACTTACAACTAGTATCTATTTTTCTCTGTTTTGTTTTAAAGTTTTAAAATTCCAGTTAGTATAAAAACAGTGTAATAATAGTTCCAAGTGTATAATATAGCGGTTCAACGTTTCCATACATCACCAGGTGCTCATCATGCATTCTTTTTTTTTTTTAGATTTTATTTATTTATTTGACACAGAGAGAGAGATCAGATCACAAGTAGGCAGAGAGGCAGGCAGAGAGAGAGGAGGAAGCAGGCTCCCTGTTGAGCAGAGAGCCCGATGCGGGCCTCGATCCGAGGACCCTGAGATCATGACCTGAGCCGAAGCAGAGGCTTTAACCCACTGAGCCACCCAGGCGCCCTCATCATGCATTCTTTAATCCCTATTACTTATTTCACCTATTCCTCCACCCACCTCCCCAGAGCTGGAATGTAAGTTGCCTACAATCATCTCACCCAATTTAGGACACATTGAACTAATGACTCTCAGGGTAAGAAATAGAAACAGTTCTTTCACTTGTGTCCTAAGGAGGTACTAATTAATCCATAAAGCCCCAGAGAAAATTGCATAACAGGAATTCTCTTGAGGCTCTGAAAGGACTCAACTCTGATCTAATTTTTAAACTATATCCTAGGAGAGCCATGAATTTTGGGTCACTGTATCCATAGGGTTAAAGAGTATTCTGCCACAGCTAATCTTTCAAAAAGTAAGGGGAAAAAAAATTCCAGCGTGTCATAAAAAAAACTTCAGAAAACATGTTTTCCTTCTGTGAAATCATGTTATCTTGTAGTATTAGTTTATTTTCTAATAATTCCCTCAATTAACCAAGTTTATATAAAAAAGGGAGAGTACTGTTATCTCTAGTACAATAGACTGATTTTTAAAATAACATTACTTTTAAAATTATTAAAATTCTGTATCCTGTAAGGAATTAGGAATTCTATTTAGTGCCCTTTGCTTTTTTACAAAAGCCTGAAGTGTTGTACAAGACATATTAAAAATATTCATTTTTCCTCTTCTTTCTAATAGTATCTTTTACATATATATATAATATATATATAAGATATATATACATCTATATATTATATTAATAGCACATAGTAGTCCAATGAGGTGTGTTGGCCTCTGTTCTATAACATTCTCCTGAGCCAGAGACTGATTATTTGGACAAGGATTTCTGGGTGAGTCCTGTTATTTATGGTACCCCCTATGGTGTGAAGTGACTGTATATATAACCTTTTCTGTTTCCTTGAGGGTAGTGGAATAAACGAAGTTTCCAAAGACTTTCACAGAGTCAGTGAATTTAACCCAGAATTCTAAAAATATCAACATTGATAAGAATATGGTTTACATTTTTTTGTTTTTGAAGTAACTTTAACAGATGTGTAAAGGATGCGTTAACACAGTCCCCCTGTGTGGGGGGGAGAGTATTACAATAGTCCTGATTGGAGTTACCCAGAGTAATTAGGATGTATTGGATGTATTGCGGTGGACCAGGTGAGCAATGATGCAGTGTCAGTGAGAATAGTTAAGATGGAATTTAGCAACTTGGTGACAATTCAATATAAGCAAGACAGAGCTAGAATTTAGGGATGATTCTAAAGGTTACTATATATTCTCAAGTCAATGATCTTAAACTGCCAGTTCCTGGAGCAGTATTTGGTTTTGTTTTAAAATACTGGTTTCAGAGCATATTGATATGCCTCAGACTTTGCACAGGTGTACCACCAAACTTTAATCAACACATGAATTTTATTTTTGTTCCACCTAATGTTCTGGGAACTCCATTTTAGAAGACACCATTTTCCTAAGTTCCTTATTTCCATGAAATGTTGTGTCTCCTACTTTTTCACATAATTCCATTTTCTGGTGTAATTATGTACATCCCTAAGAGTGACAAGTTCTTATGGCATAAAGTCCATTAATCTTAATACCTCTTCTTATCTGACTGGAAAGTTCTTTCCTTGAGTCATTGTCCATTCATGCGCTCCAAACCTCTGCATGCTAAGATGGCTTTTTTAAAGACATTTTAACTAAAGTATGTCAGTGGGAAAACAAAAAAAATCTGAGAATAAAGGCCCATTGTTTGATTTCAGAACTTTGCCCTTCTACCAAAGTCAAGGTCTGCAGAAAGTGTTGACAATTTGATCTGTAATTAAAAGAAAAGGTGTTTACAAGAACCTATTCACATACTTTATGGTATCCCCCAGGATCATTTAACTGACTAATTTGGACAGACTAGACAACAAATTGAGGGCCTGGTCTCCTCTCCTTTTATAACTCTGTGAACATAATCCCAAATTGATTGGTCTCTAATACATGAGAACCAAATGAAAAATTAATTAGATTGGCTACAACCCTGAAGTGAGCACTTTACTGCTTTGTCGCTCTGTCTATTTGATCCTTTTCCTTTTGATTTATCAATAAAGTAGCCCATGTGGAAAAAATAATAGGAGAAAGGTAAGCGCAAGGATCAAATGAATCCAGACTAACTGTAAAACCGAGCAGTCTCCGCAAAGTACAAGACTTATAGTTGGTCTCTCGGTATTAACTGCATTATAAACAATGTATTAACATGAAATTAAATTTTTTCAATTATTAAACTTATGTGCTTTTTCTGTATATTTTTTCCTTTGTATTAGAAAAAAAATTTGTTACTGTTTGCCTCTTAATTTCATCTGTACCTAAACAGTCATTGAAGAACTGACTTGAAAGCAATTATAGTCCTAGGAAATTAGAAGGGTTCATGTAGAGTCACCCCCTTATTTTTATGAGTATAAGCTCTAAAAGCCTTGGATACTATGGTCGTGCTGGGGAGCCAGAAGAGAAGTCCCTTTCCTTGACTTCCATTCCTGCATTCAATAACTTTACTTACAATTTCAATAATTTTCACTTGTTCAAGATCCTGCCAGTAGAAGGGTTGTTGTGGAACTAAAATACCCTGCCAAGGGATTTACATAATTTATTTTCAAACATTTTAGTTAATATCAAACTTGAAAATAAGTAAAATTATTTTATTTACTTCTAGACCCCAATACTAAGTCTACAGAAATCCACACATCAAATGTAAAACAAATACTACAAATTGCTTTATATTACACCAATGTACATTGTAAACATGTATTTAACCTGTGGGCATCAAAATTTTCATAAAATACTTTATTTTTACTTAGTTGATATTTAATGAGTGAAACTCCTCAGGTAATGGCACTAATAGAAAGCTAATACAAAAGCCCTTAATTTTCAAAGAACCAGGGGTGTTAGTAACTTGTGAGCTAGTGAGTATTAATCCTTATAATATGCCAAACCTATTTCCAACCTATACTCTTGGGATAGTACATGTTATTTGCTTCCCTTCCTATAAGTAATGTAAACTGTTGATTTGGTCTTGTTTGCTTGTTTTCTTGTTTGTGTTTAAGTGAAATGGCTCTTGTGGAGCCACTTGACTGAATTATCAGCAAGGAAACTTTTCTCTTGGTTTAGGTGTTCTGAGAAAAATTAGCTTAAGGTTTTGCCTACCCTTAGGCAAAATTAAAGTAAAATTTTCCTCTATTCTTTCACCTCACCATTAGATACCTCAACCAAGAAATAATGCAAATACTATAATGAATTGTAAATAGGAGCTTTACTCATTCACTAAGTCAAAATGTGCTGAGTACTTTCTGAGCAGATCATGGTTAGACAATGAGGACATAGTATAGCAACAAAACAAATGTATAGCTTCATAAAGCCTGAAATCTAGAATATAGACAAGTAAATATGTACAGTTGGAAAATTTAACAATTTCCCTCTGTGTTGGAAGGGATATATTAAACACTGAGGTAAAGTGTGAATAACTTACTTACTTAGCAGCTAGGAAGAAAAGATGTTTTTGAAAATTCATTCTAGGTATGTTGTATCCATTTAAGCACAGACCATTGGCTTAGTTAAATGGACTACACAATTATGTACTCTTGATTGAAACAGGGGAAGTGCTAAGTGCTCTCTGTGGAGAAGGCAGTCATGACTAGAACTTCAACTTTATGAAAACAAAAAATGTACTTTAAAATACTGAGGTAACTTAATTTTCAATGTGTAATAACTTTTAGCATCTCTCCCATGACTGATTGTAAACCCTACCAACAAAAGAGACATGCTGGATTTCTCATGGACTATGATGAAAAAGGAAGGAACATGGTCTCTTTATCAGCTGATTTGAGACAAAGTCCTACACTATAGTAGCTGAAGTGATAGAGAAAGTACAAGATCCTTACATAATAAGTGCTCAACTGAAATTTAGGGGATTACTCCTCTGAACATTGGTGTGTGTGTGTGTGTGTGAGAGAGAGAGAGAGGGTGATATAATAGGTGTGTGAGATTGTACATACAAAAATGCTCCTATTTTTGCATATATATTTCTCTTTAGATAAGAACAAGGTTCATTCAGAATTATAGTAGGCCAGAATGACAACATGGTCTATAAATTACATATGTACATCTTATCAGAATTTCTCAATATGATTACTGAAACTAAACTTTGTATAGGAGTTTGAATTACTAAATTATGATGGAGTATTTGGGACTAGGGAGACCTGATAGATGTTCAACAGAAACAACTTTAAAATAATGAATTACTAACACAATGAAAGTTGTGATCTATCCTTTATTCCCTTCCTCCCTCCTTCATGAGAATTTATAAAGCACAAGTTATAGGTCACTAGCTCTACTGGGTATCATGCATACATAATAGAAAACCAAATACATAATAGAAAACCTAATGTGGTAAGTACTGTGAAAGGATCCTACTGAGTGCTACCTCTTCTACTTGGTCTATGATGTAGGTTTGTGGTAAGCTGCCTACTGATGGTGACACAGTTTGAATCAAAGATGACTGAGGCTCAGCCGGGAAGAGAAGACTATGGTAAACCAAGCTTAGAGAACTATGTATAAAGATGGAGATAGGAACAAGCATGGTTCATTTCAAGAATGTCAGGAAGTTGGATTGCTTTAGCACAGAGTGGGAAATGGAGAATCATGAGACAGGTTTCAAATAATGAAGTACCTTGCATGCTATATTTGGATTTAGCCCATGAAACAAAGTAGTTGGAGTATCTTTTAAATGGGGTTGATAACAATAACACATTGCAGGTAATATGAGAATTGTATATATCTTGCCTTCTTAAATCATTTTTATAAAGGAGCTATTTTTTTAAATTTCATACACATACAGTGCAAGAGACTTTTAAAGTTCAGTTCTAGAAATCCAACTAACTGAATTAATAGCCTGCTTAATTGATTCTGTGCTGACCCATGGATTTATTTATTTAAAGATTTTATTTACTTGAGAGAGTGTGGGAGCATGAGTGGGGTGGGGGCAGGGGAAGAGGGAGAAGCAGACTCTCCAATGTGCATGGAGCCTGATGCAGGACTCTATCCCAGGATCCTGAGATCATACCTGAGCCGAAGTCACATGTTAACTCACTGAGCCACCCAGATGGCCCAGGATTTATCTTTCATCACTCTATGGGAGTGTGACTGGTGCACTAATGCAGGGTGGAGGAAAAAACAAACAAACAAAAACCCAAACATGGACACAAGTTAGAGGCTATTGCCTTAATCATTGTGAAAAATAATTATGTTATTACCTAAAGCTGTTGCTCTTGGTATTGAAAAGATTGGGCATTTCTTACATACTTTAAGGAACCAAAGCTAATAGCTTCACTTCCAATCAGTTATGAAGTATGGAGAAGAGCAGAAGTTGAGCACTTCCATTTTCTGAATTTGGTAACTGAAGGATAATGGTCTTTCCTGAGGCATGGAATTTAGCAAGTGAAGAGAGGGTTTGGTGGTGTGAGAAAGATGGAGTCACATTCAGACATTTAATGTATAGACTCTTATGGGATTTCCAACTGAGTTTCTTAGTACAAAAGATAGAAGGATCTACAATTGAAGAGAATTTTAAGGAGGAGCTAAAGGTTGGATTATCTATCACTGGGGGTTTTACTCATGAACCTCATCTTTCTGTGGCTCCTGAATTTAAAAGAGCAAAATGGATGCTCACTGGTTTTTTTATTTTTATTTTTTCTTATAAAACCCACATACCCTAATATGTCTTATAGGATCTTGCACTAATCGGACCCTGCTTGTTTCCTGTTTTTATCTCACTAATATTCACTCTAGCAGCACTCACCATATGAGGCTCGTTAGCATTTCTGAAATATTTATTTTCTTTGTTAATCCAATACACTATGTTCTCTCTCACCTTTGGGTATTCCTACATAGTATTTCATCTCTTCTGGATATTATTCTTTCCTTTCCTTAATTGACTTACATCCAGTCATCCTTCAAACCTCCATTTAGACGTTACTTCATCTGGCCTGGGTAACTTAACCCTTATTCTCCCCACATACACTTACTTGTGTTGGAACCCTGCTATATGCTCCCATAGCACACAATATTTTTCCAACCATATCACAGTTTAATGATGCCTACTGTCTGTATCCCCCAAAGATACTAAACTATAAAACTGCTGAGTTCTTACTTTTTTTATTAACCATCTCATGCTGAGACTCTAGCACATTTTTGGTGCTGGTATACAGGAAGATACAAATTTTTGTTTTGAATGAATAAACAAGTAAAAAGAACAAGGAAGGAAAATATGGAAATCAAATTTTAAGATAGAGAGATGAACTCAAAATGGGTCTGTGAAGGAAATAAGACTGACAGCACACAAACCAGAGAGGATTTTATAAGATCCAATAAAGGAAAGAGCTTGGAAGAAGGAAGAGTTCAACAGGTTAAACATTGTAGATATCAAATTAAAAAGCAACAAGCTGTCTACTGACTTTTGCAATTTGGAAGTTAACTTTGGAACTTGCACTGATGAATGTGTCCTTGATTTCAACATTATACTATCATGGCTTTTCTTTTGAATAAATGAAAGTAGGTTTTCTTATTAAAACACATATAAAATCTTTTTCCCCCAACATTTGTCTTTCAGACAAATGGGTAGCCATAAATCTAGTCTGTGCTAGCTTAGTATTGTGGATTTTTAATGTACACTAAAAATGCCTAATTGTTACATATAGCATAACCAGACATCAAAAGATACTTAAGTAGTTATAACTACAACATCAATTTGATACCAACATTCTTTGTATGTTAGGGAATATAAGCAATAAGTTATTTATCCCCAAAACTGCAAATGGATTCTTACTGGTCCTAATGCTATTGTAAATTAATATGTTCTTATTAAAATGAAAAAAACAAATCAGATTAACATATAGTTAGCATGTACCTAACCAAACAAATATTCTTATAGGCCATTCTTCTTTTACATGGAATTAATTTTTTAAAAAATTTCCTATAGGATGTCCAGTTTTAAAGGTAGGTACAAGCATATTCTTGCTATCAATCTTTAAAAGTGTCTATTTCAATGCCTTCTGAGCTATGTCTTTTAAATTTTATTTTTGATTAAGTAAAATTTTTAATTTAAAAAAATTTTCCATTTTTTTTTTCCAATTCAAACTTTAAAAGTTCAGGAATAAACAACTCCAGGTACATCTGTGCCTTAAAGGGAAGGGAAATGATCTTAATTTTATATACACATTTCTAACTTTTCCTTTCCACCATGGTGTTTAATTGATACTAGTCATTCAAAATAAAAAGCTATTT
Organism: Ailurus styani; assembly: GCA_002007465.1. Classification (NCBI taxonomy): domain Eukaryota; kingdom Metazoa; phylum Chordata; class Mammalia; order Carnivora; family Ailuridae; genus Ailurus; species Ailurus styani. The sequence continues at coordinate 3,463,683 of LNAC01000013.1, read as the reverse complement.
TGAGATAAACCTAAAGCCTGTGCCTCTACCAAACACATTAGCTAAATGAAGGCAAGAAGTAGCATAATCAATATGAATATTATAAAACTTCACAACAGGGAAATGTATAAGCAAGATTAAAATGTTTTCAGTTAAAATGTTTTAACTTCAAGATGTCCTAGAGTACAAAACATGTTTTAAGACTATATTTACTCTTGGGGCGCTTGGGTGGCTCAGTGGGTTAAGCCTCTGCCTTCAGCTCAGGTCATGATCTCAGGGTCCTGGAATCAAGTCCTGCATCGGCTCTCTGCTCAGCAGGGAACCTGCTTCCCCCTCTCTGCCTGCCTCTCTGCCTACTTGTGATCTCTCTCTGTGTCAAATAAATAAATAAAATCTTTTAAAAAAAAGAATATATTTACTTTTAATAGTTACAATGTTTAATAATACTAGATAATAACCTGGATTTTATATGCCATTCTTCTTTGCAGAAAATTAATGTTACTGGCATTTTTAAGGATAATTGATAAAAGGTTCTATCTTCTTCAGTATTTAAAGTGTTTGAAACTTGGTTTGCCTGGCTTTTCTTCAGCTGTCTTAAATTAATTTAGATGATAAGTTTGAGAATAACCCCAAGCTCCATTTCTTTCAATCTCCAGGCATGTAGTAGGATTTCAGTAAAGCTCTGGAAGATAAATATGTGCATAAACAAAGAATATATAAATTAGGGGGAAAAGCTGTTCTTCTGAGCAGTCTCCATTTTATAATGAAAATCTAAGGAATAAGAATGGAATAGCGCTTTTATGAAAGCCAGGGATCTAGGATTTAGTCAGAAATCTGTATTTGCATAAACCTCTCATGTTATGTGTCCTCATTTGTGGAAAATAGAGAATTTGTTAGATTTGGAGGAGGTCCCTTCCAGCTCTATGAATTTTCAATTTGCCATTGCTACCCAGCAAGGCAGTATGCTGTTGAATCCTTATCTGTGAGCACTCAGGTGAACATTTCTCTAAACATCTGACTTTTCTATAGTATGCTCTTTCTCTGCGGCAACATCGAAGACCATTCCAACAATCATCATGAAGCAAACTGCGTGTAGTGTAAGATAGGAATCACAATGACAGCACATGAAACCAATGCCAACTTATGCATCTAATAGGTGAGGTTACAAAGCCAACCACTTTGCACGTGTGTAATGTAATTATTGTCTGCAAGATTTTATGATTCCAGTAGTCTCAAGACAACTTTTTAGTTGGATTTTGAGGCCAATGATTTTTTAAAGATTCCAATGTCAAAATAAGCATAAGACTGAAGATAATACAAAAGATGCCACAGGTTAGAACATTCTCAATCATAATCCTCTTTTAACAGTAAATAACCACATTAGCATTCATTTACATTATTGGTATAACTAAAAAAAAAAAAAAAGGAAGGAAAGGAAGAAAAGGGAAGAAAGAAAAGAATAGTAAACACTTACATAGTACTTAGTGCCAGGAATGCTTCTAAACACTTCACATGTAAGAAATACTTAATCCTCAGAACTCTGAGTATATCTGTGTGCTTCTGGTGGACACTTGTCAAACTGCCTATTCTTGGCTGTGTGTTTTTTTTTTTTTAACATTCTTTCTACAGTTGGGGAATTTCCCACATCATAAGATTAACCTAACATGTAATATTGGAGTTTAAATTTTAACTGGTTTTTCAGTTAAAGAAGATGCAAGCATAGCTAAGTCTCAATCTAGATGAGGCTTCCTTCTTTGGACTGGCAGTGAGTGCAGGGGGCTAAATTTTTGTGCAGGTGTGACCCCTTTGCTGGCAGTGGTAGCCATCATAGACAAGTTTAATTTTTGGCAATTTGGTACTTGGTCATTGCAACTGCAGTGGTGACAGTATCTTTACCATACAGTTTCTTGGATGTGATTGTATCTCTGGAAGACTTGCCTCAAGACGGTTCTCCAGGCTTTAGTGATTCTGTGACTCAGCTAAATCACTTATTTTTTTTCTGCTTAACTTAGCCAGAGTGATTCTGTTTACAGTCATGGCCACTAACTAATATTCTGTATGTATATGTGTAAATGTACAGACACATACATTTATATAAGTTCCTATGTACTCAGGTATTATACATGATCTAAGTATTAGCAAAACTAACTCTACTCCCTCAGTACAGTTCAAAGGTAACATTTATTGTTTATGTGATGCTGGGCACTTGGCTAGGCCCAATGGGTGAGCTTTGTAACAATAAATTCTCATAGCCTTGTAGGAGGAGATAGTGGGCTTTTTTCCCTACCCCCCTCAAGATTATGAGTAACTATGTATTAAAATCTCTTTATCACTCTTGAGAATCCTAAGGAAAGAACTGGGCTACCTACCCTATATAATTAAAAAAAAAAACACAGCACTTTGGGGCATCCCAGCCTGCAAGTAATTTAGAATTATCACTTTTATTCAGAGATGAGATTTCCTGGAAACACAATTTGTTTACTTTATAATCTGATCTGCAAAATACAGTTTGCTCATTTAAATTTTTTTTTTTTTAATCTTCAATGGGGACCCAGAGTACTTTCAGCTTTGCTGCTCCTTTTGTGGCTATTTGCTTCTTCCTCATTGTTTTCAACCCATGTAGTCTCTTTAGATTCCCTTCTTTATGTAAGCCTGTTCATATTCTTATCCCTATGTATTTCTTTGATTTTTTTTTCCATAAGGAAGATGTGAGAATACGAAGGAACAACATTTTTAGTATATCTAGTCTTTGTTCTAACACTTCCCTGAATGAAGTTTGACCTAGTTAACTGTTGCAGTAGTTAACTGTTAAAAGCCCTGGTTCTAGAGTCCAGTTGCCTGGAGTCCAATTTCAGTGACCCTTTTCTCTGGGTGTGAGACTGTAGGTGAGTTACTAGGGCTTTTAGTGCCTCCAGTTTAACCATTATTGTCTTACTTGTATAATGTTAATCTCTCATAGAAGTAACTAAATTCGTACTGATATGGCACCTTAAGTGGGACATTGAGGTGCTATCTAAATACTAGCTGCCATAACTATTATTCTGATGGAACAGAGTAAGAGTAGTTAAGACCTGCAGCCAGACTCACACTAGATCTACCCAAGGCCTCTCAATCGTGCTGTGCCCCTTAATTTTCTTTCTTCCATGTCTATGATACCACTCTCCTTTTAGTTACTCAGCTAGGAATCTAAGAGCCATCCTGGACTTCTCCTTTTTCTTCACCCACTATATTTCATTAGCAACAAGTTCTGCTTCTCTCCTTAGTATGTCTTGGACCCATCAAAATCTCATTTACATTGCCAGTTTCCTAGCAGAATTGGCCTCCTACCACTTCCTTCTTCCTTTGGTCAATATCAGTCTTGTCTCCATAGGGCAGCCATGATGGTATGTTAAACCTGTTTAATAAAGATGCGACAATGATTAAAAACCCTTTAATAATTCCACTTGCCTTTGAAATACAATTTGATAAACTTTCTGTGGCACACAAACCTTGCATGATTTATGTTTCTCTCTCTAGTCCCATGCCTCAACCTCCTCCCTTTACATTTCGAGCATACTAATCTCTTCTCATTTTCCCCCTCGAATGTGTTATGGACTTGGTTATTCAGGTCCTACAGATGCTTTTTCTCTTCTGGGGGTTGTCTTACACCTATATTTTCACTTAGCTCATTTCTCACATCAATAAATATTATGATTTTAGGGCATATTCCCCTATACTAGGCCAAATAAAGTCTCATTGAACCCAGTATTTCCCCCCTTTATATCATACATCAAGCTTTTATTTTCTTGGTCAAAGCTTGCTTTTCTATGCTCTGACTTGTGTGGACTAAGATGTATCCACATTGGTAAATTCTATATAATGAGCATTTTATATATGGGTGCTCAGAAAATACTTTCATATGAATTACAGATTGAAGCCAGACTGACAGACCAACCTCTGAGTCCCCTGCAGACCACTATACATTCCTTCTACTAGAAGCCAAATTATTCATAATTTTCGATGATCCTGAGGCTAAAGAAGTATATTAAGTGACTAAATGGAAAGTGGTAGGGCCAGAGATCTCAGGTGTACCTCAGCATTAAAGAATGTATAATAAAGAGTGGTCTGTTTGATTGAAGTTGAAAGGTGAATATAAGTTGGCTTTAGTGAAGGAAAAAACTATTGCATGTTAAGAAATTTTTTGTGCTACTAAAGCTAGCAGGGGCCATTACAGTACAGCAGGGATCCCAGAACCAACATAAACTATGCAAACCTTTGGGAGGCAAGACAAATGTGATAAATGCATGGGATGGTCTTGTCAAACTTATTTGTACAGGGTTTGGGGAGACTTCTTGGAACATTCTGGAATATAGTTCCAAGTAATCAGGATCTCTAAAGTGAAACTACCAGGTTATAATCTGAGCACTTCCTGCTTTACCACATGATGGCATATTCTTTCCACAAGTGTTTTCATAATTGAGACTCACCACCAAAGTGTTATTGCTGCATGTGCTCACCATGCTTGATAGTGGTAGATCTTTAAAATGTCCTAGTTTGCTGTACGTGGTGTAATTCCTTATTTAAAAGGCATTTGTTTGGGCGCCTGGGTGGCTCAGTGGGTTGAAGCCTCTGCTTTCGGCTCAGGTCATGATCTCGGGGTCCTGGGATCGAGGCCCGCATCGGGCTCTCTGCTCGGCGGGGAGCCTGCTTCCTCCCCTCTCTCTGCCTGCCTCTCTGCCTACTTGTGATTTCTCTCTCTGTGTGTCAAATAAATAAATAAAATCTTTAAAAAAAAATAAAAAAAATAAAAGGCATTTGTTTGACCTCTAAATTTTGAAGTTTCTGGCCATTTTGGTTTTCTTTACTTTGTGAAGCTTCTGTTCATGCCCCCCTATGTTTCTATAGTTGCAATTTTTTTTTTGTATTTTCTGTTTATGTTCATATGACTTCAGTTTAGTAACTTTTTTTATGGTGCCTTGGTAAGCAGAAATTATTTTTAATAATTAAATTTGACTAATCTTTTATTATGGTTTGTGCTCTTCTTGTACCTTAAAGAAGAAAACTGTCCCCATCTAAAGGTTAAAATATATCCTCTATATTCTATAACTTTATCTTTTTATATGTGTATCCATCTGGAATTCATATATGTAAATCCAATTTCCTTTATCATTTTTTATGTTAGTGTTATTTACTAGCCCTTTTTTCCTAGTTCCTTCAACAATACCTCTACCTTATGTGATTTCCAAATATGTATAGGTCTGTTCCATTTCTTTATTCTTTTTGTTGTGGTTGTTAAAACATGGCAGTTTAAAATTCAGAATCTGGACCATGGATTAAAAAGCTGAATCTGCTACTTGTAACCTTGAGCACGTTGTTTAACTTCCTTATATCTCCAACTTCTCACTTATAACATACAGTATCTTCATCATAAGGTTATGTTTTGCATAGAGTAAGAGCCATATGTGTAAGTTGCAACATCTTGTTTCCATGACAATACCATACTATCCTCACTAAAATTGCTTTGAATTAAGTCAAGACATTTTGTCAGATCCCTTTTACATCCCTTTTAGTGTTTATTACTGGTTTGGCTATTCCTAGCCTTTTGATCTTGCATACATATTTGAGAATAATGTTGATGGAATCGTTGGAAAACCATTTTACGTTAATCTGAATTATATAAGATAGGTTTGTCATTTTCGAAAATTTACTTTGTTAGTGAGACTTCTATTCCTAAGTACTGTACCTCTATTTAGTTATAGCTTGCAAAATTTCCTTTTCTATGGAAAGGTTATAACCTCTTTTATAATGTTATTCTTACATAACTCATTTTTGTTGCCATTAGAAAACTTCTATTTTTAGATGACATGTTCTTAACTTCTTGTTTCTGGGTTTGATGCTACCTGACTTACAGCAGGAAGGAAAGATATAGGTCAAAAGAGTATCTGATATCATTTGCATTTCTGTGGGAATTTTTTCTTTTTTTCTTTTTCCTTCCTCTACTTTTCCTGCCAGCTCATGTTCTCTCATTCCATTTTTTTCCTCATACCTTCTCTGAGTCTTTATCTTTCATTTTTGAGCTATTTTGCAGAGTTCATTGTTTTATTAAGTTTTTTTTGAAGTTCTCACAATATCTTTAAATATTTTTCTGTAAGTCCTCTTCAACTGCTTGTTTTTCCTGTTCCTTTTACTCATTCTTTTTGAACTGTTTTTGTATAGTTTCCTTGACACATCTTTTTTAATTGTTGCTCATCTTTCATTTCCTCTTGGGCCTGTTAGTTGGAGATGTTTGTGTGTGGGTGCCTATGGGGCATGTCAGAGATAGGAAAGAACCAGAACTCTACTATCAGCTGGCAGGAATTATTCCTGTGGCACAGGGTTGTATGAGAGAGTACTTCTTGTCACATTTTCTTACTCTGAGCCCCTCTGAGTCAGCATTGCACAGCTACTGATAATGTGGAGCCTCTCTCACTCCTGACTCCTGAATCAACAGACTGCTTTCTGTAAATACTGCTTGTTGTGTTCCTCCCTTCTTCTACAATCTGGTTTCAGGGAGAAATTCTCATTCTCAGTCCATGCACATTGTTTCTGTTGTTCTAAAGAAGGAATTGCTAGGTTTTATCCCTCAGAGATTTTGCCTTCCTCCTGAAAGCTTTGTCTAGATCTACAGCCTAGGAGTATTCGTTCATTCATATAGCAAATATTACTAAATACAATATGCCAAGTACTTTGTTAGTTTTGGACAACATTTGACAACATAAAAATTTATGGAATATTCCTTCAACACTTTCATTCTTGCAAAGAGAGTTATACACACAAAAAAATTATAATACAATAAATTAAGTGCAATGATGGAATTATGTGCAAAATGTTGAAAGGCAAGAAGCATGCCAAAAGGCTCGTTACTGAATAAAGTCTTCAGTTAATTCATAACACAGGAGATTGACTTACTACATGAAAGCTACTGTGCTATGTGAAGAAGCAGCAGTGACTAAGGTAATCACGATTCTTGCCCTGATGGAGTTTATAAGCTAGTTGTTTACAGCGACTTCTAAGCTGGTAAACTTAAAGAGAATGTTCTCAAGAATGGGAAGAATGTGCATAAGAAAAGAAACTTAAGAAAATGTGGCAAGTTTGCAAAACTATGAGAAGGCTAATAGTGGATCATAAAAATCCAGGAGTGCTTATGGTGGGTGATGGGTGATATAGTTGGACAGGTAGGATAGGGCCATAGAAGAGAATATATAGTGTATTATTAGAGCAGTTTGTTTGATCCTATAGATATGAAATGGGTTCATTGAAGCCCTTTTAATAAGAAAATATGATCAGAATAGTATGTTAGTGTTAACACTCATAAATAAATATGAAAGATTGATTTAGAGAAGGTCAAGACTAGAGGCTGGACCATGAATCAGGTGTTTGTATGAGAGACAAGGAAGAGGGAAGTTCTGAGCTTAGGTAGTTGAAATAGGTTGAGCAAAAGAACAGTGGCAACAAAAATGGAAGATTTTTTTTTTTTTTTAAGCTAATCCACTCTGGGACACAGGACTTCAATCCCTTTCAGGTTTCTGATTGAAATAAAAGTATACATTTTGGTGTTAACCATAGTAGATGTCTTATGTTTTGCTTGGTGGTGGATGTAACACTTATCAAAAGGTTTCAGAGAAATCTTAACAAAAGCAAGTTTCAAAAAGTAGTAATTAGAATAAAGCGATTTAGGAAGTAATCAGATATGAAGTCTGTCGATCTCTATCACTTTCTTCAGCTGAATGAGTTCTCATTTATGTTTCCTTCTACAAATTTGTTATTCCCTTCTTCAGTAAGGTTCCTGGTGTTGTTTTCTTTTTCCCATTCTGTATCATCAGATCCTGCTTGATTTGAGTTTGGCATGAAATAAAGTCTTGCCCCATTATTACTCTGGAGCCAAAGGATGGATTAGATATCTGTTTTGTGTCCTATTAAAAATGACTGATTGATAGAATAAAAGGACCACTTCTGGTTAAATTCATGGTAGTTCCTACAGTATATTGGCTTACTCCTTTCAGACTGTGGATGAATTAGACCTTTTTTAAGGGGAGGTTTAACACTGGAATGTATGGTATAGAATATTCCCAAAGGAAACATAGTAGTCCTACTGGTGGGGGGCAGATAATGAGCTTAATTTTGAGAATCTTGACTTTGAAAAGCCCTTGTTATTCAAATAGAGGGGGTCTACTCTAGCTGGATACTGTGAAAGGTCAGATTACCTCCAAAATGGTCTGATATGGAGGTTCCTATGCAGAAGGATTATTGAGGAGTGTCCTCAGAATCAACACTTACTAGAGGGGTGAAGAAAATAGAATTATGCACATGGAGTAGAACTGAGATGCATTTCCAAAATAGACTTTAACCCATCTCAGGAAAGCTCTGGATCTGGGATGTTTCTTCAGAATTGTCCTACATTGACACAACAATGGGGACAAACCTTTATTTAACAGTTATTGGATGTAGGTTTACTGAAGGAGGGGGCATGACTTTGATCAAGGTAGCTTTCTTTTCCCCCAAGTTTGATCTGCAGTGCTACATGTCAATTAGAAGTTTAAGGTATATAGCATCAGGACTTATATATACTGTGAAATACTGTGATTTTACTTAACATCCATCATCTCCTATAGACATAAAATTATTTTTCCTTGTGATGAGAATTTCCAGGATCTACTCTCCTAGCAAAATTTTTAAATTTTTTAAAAATTAAAAAAAACCTTATTTAAATTCCAGTTAACATACAGTATCATAGTTTCAGGTGGACAGTATAGTGATTCAGCACTTCCATACAATACCTGGTTCTCATCATAAGTGCAGTGCTTAATCCCCATCACTTAGTTCCTTTTCTCTCCACTCCACCTCCCCTCTGGAAACCCTCAGTTTGCTCTCTTTAAGAGTCTGTTTTGGTTTGCCTCTTTCTTCCCTTTGCTCATTTTGTTTGTTTCTTAAATTCCACATATGAGTGAAATCATACAGTATTAGTTTTTCTCTTACAGACTTATTTCACTTAGCACCTTATTCTCTAGCTTCATTTATGTCCTTGCAAATGGCATGATTTCATCCTTTTTATGGCTGAATAATATTCCATATAATCACTTCTTTGTTCATCAGTTGATGGACTCTTGGGCTATTTCCATAATTTGGCTATTGTAGATAATGCTACTATAAACATCAGGTTGCGTGTATCCCTTTGAGTTAGTAGTTTTGTATTCTTTGGGTAAATATCTAGTAGTGCAATTGCTGGGTAGTAGGGTAGTTCTATTTTCAGATTTTTAAGGAAAACTCCATACTTGTTTTCTAGAGTAGCAGCACCAGTTTGTATTCTCACAAGTGCAAGAAGATTCTCCTTTCTCCACATCCTTGCCAGCACTGTTTCTTGTATTGTTGGTTTTAACTATTCTGACAGGTGTGAGATGATACCTCATTGTAGTTCTATTTGTATTTCCCTGGTGATCAGTGATACTGAGCATCTTTTAATGTGTCTATTGATCATCTGTCTTCTATGGAAAAAATATCTATTCATATCTTCTGCCCATGTTTATTTTAGGTATTAAGTTTTATAAGTTCTTCATGTATTTTGGATACTAACCCTTTATCAGATATGTCATTGCAAATATCTTCTCCCATTCCTTAGTTGTTTTTTAGCTTTGTTGATTGTTTCCTTTGCTGCACAGAATCTTTATCTTGGTGAAGTCCCAATAGTTCATATTTGCTTTTGTTTCCTTGCCTTATGAGGTATTTCTAGAAAGAAGCATTATGGCTGACATCAAAAAGGTGACTGCCTGTGTTTTCTAGGATTTTTATGGTTTCAGGTGTCCCACTTAGGTCTTAATCAATTTTGAACTTATTTTTGTGTTTGGTAATAGAAACTGGTTCAAGTTTCATTCTTTTGCATATTGCTGTCCAGTTTTTCCAATACCATTTGTTGAAGAGATTTTTTCCCATTGGAAAATTTTTCATGCTTTGTCGAAGATTAGTTGACCATACAGTTATAAATTCATGTCTGGGTTTTCTATTCTGTTCTGTTGATCTTTGTGTCTATTTTGGTGCCAGTACCATACTGTTTTGATTACTACAGCTTTGTAGTATAACTTGAAGTCTGGGGTTGTGATGCCTCCAGCTTTGCTTACTCTTTTTCAGGGTTACTTTGACTATTTGGAGTTTCTTGTGGTTCCATACGAATTTTGGAAGTGTTTGTTTTAGGTCTTTGAAAAATGCTGGTGATATTTTGATAGGGATTTCATTAAATATGTAGATTACTTTGGGTAGTATAAACATTTTAATAGTATTTGTTCATATAATCCATGAGCATGGAATGTCTTTCCACTTCTTTGTGTCTTATTTTCTTCAGTGTTTTATAGTTTTCAGAGTATAGGTCTTTCTCTTCTTTGGTTAGGTTTAGTCCTAGGTATCTTGTTGTTTCTAGTGCAATTGTATATGGGATTGATTCCTTAATTTCTGCTGCTTCATTATTGGTATATAGAAATGCAACAGATTTCTGTACATTGATTTTTGTATTCTCTAACTTAATGTGTTTATCAGTTTGTTGCGGTTTCTTTCAGGTGTTCTATATAGAGAGTATTGTGTCATCTACAAATAGTTAAAGTTTGACTTCTTCCTTGCCAGTTTGGATGCATTTTATCTCCTTATGTTGTCTGATTGCTGTGGTTATGACTTCCAGTACTATATTAAATAACAGTGGTGAAAGTAGACATCCTTGTCTTGTTTTTGGCTGTAGAGGAAAAAGCTCTTGGTTTTTCCCCATTGAGGAGGATATTAGCTGTGGGGATTTCATGGATGGCCTTTATTAGGTTGAGGTATGTTCTTTCTAAACTTACTTTGTTCTGCACCTATTGGAAAGATCATATAGTTCTTATCCTTTTATTGTGGTGTATTACATTGATTGGCAAATATTGAACTATCCTTGCAACCCAGAAATAAATCCCACTTGATCATGGTGAAGGGTTTATTTTTTTTAACATGTAATTGGGTTAGGTTTACTAGTATTTTGAGAACTTTTTCATCTATGTTCATCAAGGATGTTGGCTTGTATTTTTTTTTTTTTAGTGGAGTCTTTATCAGGTTTTGATATGAGAGTAATGCTAACCTCATAGAATGAATTTGGAAGTTGTCCTTTTTTTTTTGTCTTTTTTTCCTCCCTTTTCCCCGACCCCACCCCACCCTACCCCTGCTCCTCTCTCCCCTCCTCTCCTCCCTCTCTTTCTTTACCACCCCTCCCTTCCTACCAACTTCCTCTTTATTTTGGAACTTCTCATTCCAATTTGAGAGTCTTTTGAGGATTATTGAGGCCGATATGAATTATTACCATGCTATTTGCCGCAAAGTTATATGAACTTCTCTCATACCTAGCGGGTACTAAATAAGTAATCATTGCAATGTGAGTGAAAGAGAGCTTTAACAAAAGGACCTAACCTTGAAGGGACTGTGGAGGTGGGAAATGGAGAAAGTTTAGTGCTAACCAAACTGTCTTGCTGGTGTCTGTAATGATCTTCTGCTAGTTGTATTGATTTTTCCCCTTTTTTAAATGAGCAAATTATAAGAAAACAAAACTTTAGTAAAATTAGCTATAGTTTATTGATTTAAAAGTTACCAGTTAAATAACTTGGATTTCAGGGAATTGATTTGATTGCTTTAGAATGGACTAAATGGCTAGTTTTAGCACCAGTAGATGGAGCTTCCTTTCGAGATGAAAATACCAAGGTTATTCACCAGAGTTTTTCAAATAGTTTACAAGTTCCTGTGGACAGGATGGGAATTTCAAGTTAAATCTTACATTCACTTTTAAAATGTTTCTTCTTACTGTTTGAAGATACAGGATTTGGAAAGTTATTCTAAAATAGAAAATTTTAAAATGGAGGAAAAACAGTAACAAAATAGCATGGGAAGTATGATTTCTTTTTAGTTTAACAATTTGAAAATATAGTATTTGATTCTCACTCTGGTTTTAGTTAAGTTCTTAGCTATTTAAGAAGTCTTATTCCTAATTTAAAGTGGCAGGCTAATCTTTGATCTCTAATGACTTTTCAGGTAAGCAATTTTATCAATATTTTAAAAACAATTTAACAGTAAAAATACTGAAATAATATTGTGAAATATTTCAGGATAGAAATTTTTAATATTTCTCATTGCCTCAATGCCAACTCAAGGAATATTCACAATTTTAACATTTCTTTTCAAATATTGGCTTAGTTTGATATAGTAGAAAGAATATTTAAATTCTATTTCTCCTTGATTTGACTCAGCAACTGAGTGAATAGAACCTAAATTTTATTGTCTTGATTTTTTCTGCTATAAAAAGGGAGAACGATAATATCAGAAGACACTGTCCTAGCAGTTAAAGGAAAGATACTAGTGTGAAAATAATTGTAAACAATATACTAGATGTTTTGAGTAATGGTAAGTTGAAACATGCTTACTACTTAAATTTGTAAAAGTAAAAAAAAAAGTTACTGTGATATACTCTAAATTAGGAAGTCTTCCCATTTCTGTAGAAGTCAAATTACTCTGAGGAGACTGTTTTTAACAGTTGTGCCAGAATTTTTACTTCAAGTTAGGTTAAGTTAAAATCACAAGAGACCATGTTGCTTAAGAAAAAAAAACCATAAAGGGAGATAAAATGTTACTATTTTGCTTAATAACCATAAAGGAGAAACTATGACAGACAGGAAAGATTAATCTGGAAAAAGGAAACTTGAAATTACTTGGGAAGGAATCTGAAGGGCTCTGATCAGGGGAGTGTTTCAAATGGTCAAGAATAAGAACTGCTTTGAGGGCGCCTGGGTGGCTCAGTTGGTTAAGCAACTGCCTTTAGCTCAGGTCATGATCCTGGAGTTCTGGGATCAAGTCCCATATCGGGCTCCCAGCTTCATGGGGAGTCTGTTTCTCCCTCTGACCTTCTCCTCTCTCATGCTCTCTGCCACTTTCTCTCTCTTTCTCTCTCTCTCAAATAAATAAATAAATAAAATCTTAAAAAAAAAAAAAAGAATTGCTTTGAAATCAAATAAAAATGCAACTTCCTTGGCACCATTTTCAGATATTCTGATTCAGATTTGGGGTAAACAATATGTATTTTAAGAAAAAAAAGAAATCTCTATTTTAAACATCCCAGGTAATTTTTCTACATAGGTAGTACATATACATCTTCAATATATATTACTTTAGAACTTTTCTATGTTATACTCAATTCTACTTAACCATATTTTTAGGAAATTCTAAAGTAAAAATAATCAAATTTTAATCATGAGTTTAGGTTAATGGCATCTCTAGTTAAAAGCATTCAACAAAAATATAGTTAGAAGTCACTGAAAGAAAACTTTCTTATTTTATTTTGCTGTTCTTATGAAGAACAGAGAATTGAAATGAATTTGACTTCTGTAATAAAATGTAAAAACTGAAGCTAATAAGAACTTACACAAGTAGAAAAATAATGTATAGATTCTGCATGATGATATAAGTTGCCATACAGTTCTGAATAGATGAGGAAGTCTGACTTTTCCAATGTTCATATGAATCACTAGAGGGCAACATATACTATACCTTTTAAGATCACATATCATAGAATTGTTTGTAATTACAGAGTGAATGGAAAGCCTAAACTTGAGAAGTCAGAAAGATACAAGCTGTAACTATAATTACTGCTCAAATCATCAGGTAATTTAGTTAACTGCATGAAACCATCAGTAACAGTTATTTACCTATTGAATGAACTATTAAGCTTTTTCTCTTAGTTTTTGGAAAAAATCAAGTAGGTATGGTCCTTGTCCTCTAAAACTCACGCACACAATCTTGCAGAATAGGAGTCATGAAAAATGGAGTTCTTTTTTTTCTCAAATGTGCCTCAATTACAGAAAAGCTACAAAATCCCTTTTTGCTGTACAGAGTGCCCTGCCTATGCAGTATGGCTTATTCTTTATATTGTAGTATCTGGGCTCATCTCATCATTGCTTAGGTTTAAAAAAAAAATGAAAGATACTTCCAATGAAGAAAGAGCCAGTAACTGACTTTTTTCAACCAAAATTAAGGAAAAAGAAAAACCTTAAAAATCATAGTTGATTTGCACACTTCAATTTTTTTCATATTTTTATATCTAGACAATTTTTTTGTTTAATGATTAAATATTATAAGGCCATTTTGGAGGAAAGTTGGTTACAAGAATAAATGAATGAATAAAAACACAAATTGATGAAATTTTCTGACCCTGAAAGATTAAAAAGAAGTAAGGAGGAGGTTAGAGAATGGAGGTGTGGAAAACCATAGATAGGGAGAGAAACTGAACATAGTGGGGAAAAGGAATGCATATCTGAAGTCCTTTTCTGTATTCTATATAGAAGTTATATTCTAAACTATATTCTAAAAGAAGCAAAGCTATCTATTAATCTATTTCTGCTGTTTAAATACAGCGGATGAAGAGTTACCAGTTAAGTTTTAAGCTCTTAATATATGCTAGACAAAGCACTTTATATTATTTTGCCTTTTCAAGGAATTTATGGAATTGGAACTAAGACTATATATATTTTATGAATGGGAAAACTGACATTTTAGAGGTTAATTTATTGGAAGAGCTGAAATGCCGATCCAAGCAACGAGTCCAGAACCTTTGGTCTTAACAACTCTGCCTTTGTCCTTCCATGGATAGATGTTATCTCAATAGAAGAAGAATAAGGTTTTAGTTATCTCTGCCAGAAAATGGGCATCAAAGTTTCACATTCTGGCGGTGGGGGAGTAGGGATAAGGTGGCTGGGTTAAGGACATTGGGGAGGGTATGTGCTATGGTGAGTGCGGTGAAATGTATAGGCCTAATGATTCACGGACCTGTATCCCTGGGGCAAATAATACATTATATGTTAAAAAAAAAAAAAGGATCTTAAATACGCCCTCCCCTGAGAAATAAAGATTGCAACACACCTACCAAAAAAAAAATAAAGTTTCACATTCATTCAAAGTTAAGTCCCTTCTTAGTTTACTGATGTAAAAAATCTAGTGATATTATCCAGGTCCATATTGCTTGTATGTATGAAATACTGTATGAAGTATTAAATGTATGAAGTATGGAAACATTTATATGTATAATATTAATTTGGCTTAAAAACAGTAAACCTGGGTTCAACTTCAACCAAGAAGCCCAACAGCACAATTCAGAGTTGGAGAATATATGTTAAATGAAATCTGTTTTGTGATTTTAGGAAAACAGTGGGAAACTAAGAAAAAATTAGATATTCATTTGAAACTTATTAAACACTGCTTTTGGGAGGGATTGTGGATGCTAGAAGAAAAATTAGGCTTTACTCCAGCCTTAAGCTAGTCTCTACTTGACCTTTGACTTGGTATCCTGCAATTTCATTTTCTTGAGTTAGGGCACTAGGCAAGTGAAGCTATATTGAAGAGAAAAATTCACAAACTAGCAAACACCATAAAACTGAGATGCTGGTGAACCTTCTGAGGTATGTCTAATTTTAATATTTCATTTCTTAGTATCGACATTCTAAATATTCAGAATTCAACTCTTCAATCTTACCATGCAAAAAATAAGTCAAAACCAGTCTGTAACTTACTTAAAAAAAAAGGGGGGGTGATCTTAAAACTTATTTTAGGGGCGCCTGGGTGGCTCAGTCGTTAAGCGTCTGCCTTCGGCTCAGGTCATGATCCCAAGGTCCTGAGACTGAGTCCTGCATCTGGCTCCCTGCTCAGTGGGGAGCCTGCTTCTCCCTCTCCCACTCTCCCTGCTTGTGTTCCCTTTCTCGCTGTCTCTCTCTTTATCAAATAAATAAATAAAATCTTTAAAAAAATAACAACAACAAAAAACTTATTCTAGATTTGAGTTATGGAGTTGCACAATGTTACACCTTTCAAAGAGATTTCCAAAACATTATTCCCCTCTACCTAATGGGGTAACCTAGGTAGTCACCAGAGTCTAGATTATGCTGCAGTAACAATCTCCAATTCAGTAGCTTAAAACCAAAGCTTTATTTTTCACTCCTGCTGCCATTCTTTTGTGGGTCAGCTGAGACCTCTGCTCCTGGACAGACATCATCCTCACTTTTTTTTTTTTTTTTTTTTTTTTNTTTTTTTTAATGGGAGAGAGGGAGAAAGGGAGAGAAGGAGAGGGAAAACATGAACACAAGCAAGGGAGAGGGGCAGGGAGAAGCAGACTCCCCAGTGAGCAGAGAGCCCCATGTGGGGCTAGATCCAAGGACCCTGGGATCATGACCTGAGCTGAAGGCAGATGCTTAACTGACTGAGTCACCCAGGTGCCCCTCATACTCACTCTTGAAGCAGCCTGCCTCAAGACCTGCTGTGAACATGGCAAAGAGAAAAGAGAGCTCTGAAGTTATCTCACCTCAGCATTATACCTTTAGGGGTAGAGGTAGCTTAAAACTCATTGCCCAGAATTACATAGCCCCGTTTAACTCTATGGGTGGGAGCTTCCTTGAAAAAAAGCAATCCATTGTGGTTTCAGAATGAATGAAAAACAAAAGTTATGTGAGTGGCTGTAGTGGAAACCATATTCCTCAAACAAAAAATACCTTTACTTTTTACCCATATAAGATATTAAGTTTTACATGTAATTTGCAAAAATTAAGTTGAAACTTTTGACAATATGGAAATATTTTAAGGGTAAAATTTAAGCCATTAACATCTTAGAGGTATCTTGTTTATTATTTATTATATTAGGCTTAGAAGAAAAAAACAATTTCTTTTCTGTCCAGATTGACTTTGACATTTTAAGATTTTATCACACTGTGATAGATTAAGATGGATATATGTATATATGTGTGTGTTTAATTAAATGCATATAAAGTTTACAGGTCCAAAGACTTAATCAGCTTCAGGGTAGACCTATAGTGCCTTTGTGATGGTTCAAGATAAGTTTATAGTCTCTCAACTGCTCTATTTAGATAACTTTCAGATTTTAGTTGCGTACATATGCCTACTCTAAGAGAAATTTTTTTTGCCATATTAATAGAATAATTCAGCATTATTAACCTTTTTCTTTAGAAATACATTCCATTTTTCATTTCCTGGTATTCAGAAAACTTTTCCTTCTTGCTCCCAAATTTCATGTAATAGCTTGTTACCAGCTTTTCCAGTAACTCTTATGGCATATATTATTCATTAAAAAAGACTTCAGGGGCACCTGGGTGGCTCAGTCAGTTGAGTGGCCAATTCTTTCAGCTCAGGTCATGATCTCTGGATCCTGGGATTGAGCCCCTGCATTGGGCTCTGTGTTCAGTGGGGAGTCTGCTTGAGGTTTCTCTCCCTCTCCCACTGCTCCTCCCCTGCTCACAGGTGTTTTCTTTCTCAAATTTATAAAAAAAAAATGAGAATTTTATAAACCATGAAAACTACTCAATGGTAAAAGTCTATTCCCTATTCACTTGTCACCTTAATTAAACTGGTAGAATTCTTTTCCTTGTTACAATTCAGTTTATAAAAATACCTAAATTTTTTTCCTTTGCTATTAAAATCAAGTTTGAAAACTAATTAGATATATTCATAAGAAACTTTAAAATAAAACCAGTTTTAAGGAGATTGGCAGTAATAACACAATCACAATATAAACCTTAAGTGTCTCAGGATATCTGACACAGGCAAATGAAAGTTATTATGCTCACTGAGAAATGTACTATTCCTGGTTTTAAAACTGCCTGAGGATTTCTTTCCCTCTGCTCCTCTCCCTATTTGCTCATGTTCTCTCCCTGTGTCTAAAACAAATAGATAAATCTTTATCTATTGATTTTTTTAATTTGAGTTTGAGTCCTTCTTCTGTATTTAAAATATTTACATTTTTCTCCTCATTGACTTTTATTTATTTATTTATTTATTTATTTATTTTTTTAAGATTTTATTTATTTATTTGATACACAGAGAGAGATCACAAGTAGGTGGAGAGGTAGGCAGAGAGACAGGGAGAGGAGGAAGCAGGCTCCCTGCCGAGCAGAGAGCCCGATGCGGGCCTCGATCCCAGGACGCTGAGATCATGACCTGAGCCGAAAGCAGAGGCTTTAACCCACTGAGCCACCCAGGCGCCCGACTTTTATTTTTTAAACGATTAAGCATATATTTACATCTTATTGTAATGGTGGGCATTTGAGACAAATGGTAAATGGATGAGATGAAGCAACAAGTAAAACAATAAGAATGAGTTACATATAAACTTTAACATTTTTTACAAGTTAATGTTAATGGAAGAAAAATCTATTGAAAAGTAAAGGCGACAAGGAGAAGTTACAAACAAAGTATGAGAAAATACTTGTCTTTAAAAGAGGAGAAAATAGAATAGTATAAATTCAAGAAATATATTTCAGATAAGATATATCTGTTAGGTTTTTTTAATTACTTAAAACTTTTTAAACTATAAGTATTATCAAGTTCTGCTATACAGAAGCTACCAATTTTTCACTTAAAATAGAATAGTCCTTGAAATATTTCTTATACCACTAGGGTGCCATTCAGTAAATTGCTTCTTCATAAGCACTAAATTGCACACTAATGTCTTGAGAAAGAAAGCTATCTACTCCCTAGGATTATAAATATTATCTCATTAGTTCTAAAAACACACCCATGAGGACAGAAAATGGAAATGGGAAATATTTCTTTCATTTTAGAGGTTGAACCATTGAGACACTGAACATAGAATATCAGCATTATCAATACTTCAAATTTTAGAACTCTCAGTGTAAAATCTAAAGTTGGAACTACTAAAAAAGGAATTTATAACTCAGCAGATACCTGCATGTCCATGTTTGCAAAGCTTGTGCTGGGAGCTATGAAAAATCTGACTTCTTTTTTTTTAAAATATTGTTTATTTATTTATTTGACAGAGAGAGATCACAAGTAGGCAGAGAGGCAGGCAGAGAGAGAGGAGGGATGCAGTCTCTCCACTGAGCAGGGAGCCAGATGCGGGGCTTCAATCCCAGGACCCTGAGATCATGACCTGAGCCGAAGGCCGAGGCTTTAACCCATGGAGCCACCCAGGTGCCCTGAAAAATCTGCCTTCTTAAACCCCTATTCAGTTTGTTGTGTCAAGGATTGCCATGGTAATCATGGTGGACAAATGAAAGAAATGGCAAGTGAAAAAAATGAGACAGTAGCATGTTTAGGTAAAGTGGGTGAATGGGGGCACCTGAGTGGTTCAATCTGTTAATTATCTGCGTTTGGCTCAGCTCATGATCCGGGAACCCTGGGATTAAGCCCTGTGTTGGGAGACTGCTTCTCCCTGTCCCTACCCATTCTGCCCTTTGTGCTTTCTCTCACTCTCAAATAAAATATTCTTTAAAAATGGGTGAATGGATGAAGCTTAAATGTTTATTATAGTCATCAAGGTAATATTAATCCTGAAACATACATGACTGAGGAAGGGGTCAAAAAGAAATGGACTTTGGACAAGAATATCTTCTAGAAGTTCCTTCTGTATTTTTACTCCAAAATTCCTTCCATTACAACTTTCTGGTTTTGGTTTTCTGCAATTTTTCTTAATTTGGGGGGATTTATATTTTTTTCATGACTTGGTGTTTTTTTGTTTTTGTGTTGTTGTTGCTCTCTAGGAGGGGGATAAGATGGAGCTCTCTGGGATAGGGGAACGATGGAGCTCTGGCAGCTCAACCCTTAAGGGCATGCATCCTTGCACTCAGTGTCTGTGGTGCTTGGAGTATCCATAGTGCAGCTTCTTCATGACTACTGCAGGGTCTGTGATGATACTGAGAGCCATGCTAAACCCCCTGGGTCCTTACTGGGTTACCTTATTCTGTTGGCCCTAATGCCTTGGTTCCTGCTGGCATAGCTTTCTCCATGTCAAGATCAGTAGTTCCTGCAAAACTGTCTAACACCATTTCTCTAAAGTGTTTCAGCTGTTTACATTCACACACATGCTCAGTTTCCCCCAGACCTCTATCTTGTCAAAGTCTGATTCTTCTTCCCAGCTATCAGAACCATGGGCTTCATCAGTCCATCTAATGTGTCTGAAATGTCAAAGACCAGAATTCAAGTCCCAGTCTCAACTAGGTGCTGATTAAGTTCCTCCATAAAGACTTGAATGCAAACAGATATGTCTAGGTAAGTAATGCTTAGTTCCACTCACTAACCTCTAAGCCTAAACACTCGACCTACACTAGCAATGTATTTTCCCAGAGTAATATATGGATGCTTAACCTATAACTAAAGAAGACTCATGGGACAGTGAGCTGCTTAAAAGTATATTCCAGTCATTTGGTTTTATTTACTTTTGAAAAATGGTACAATTTAGTCCCTCCCTGAAAGTCTCCTCTCTACAATGATAATGGTGTCCCAGACTCAAGTTATGTCTTCCTGTTTCCAGTGTACTTAGTTCACTTATCTTTTAGATTAAAAAATCAGTAGAGTACTGATTTTATTCTGGGGGAAAATTTGGAGAAATTTTGAGGATTTGGCAAAATGCCTGGGTTCCATATTTCTGATGGAATATAGATTTCTCATTTAAATTTTTTATCTTAAAACCCTTACTAAATGAGTATTTCTTTTTTTTTTTTTTAAAGATTTTATTTATTTATTTCACAGAGGGAGAGAGATCACAAGGAGGCAGAGAGGCAGGCAGAGAGAGAGAGAGGGGGAAGCAGGCTCCCTGCTGAGCAGGGAGCCCGATGCGGGCCTCGATCCCAGGACCCTGAGATCATGACCTGAGCCGAAAGCAGAGGCATTAACCCACTGAGCCACCCAGGCGCCCCTAAATGAGTATTTCAAAGAATTTCAACTAGTTAAATTAGAATAGAAGACATACTAAGAAAGAAAACTGAATTTTATTATGAAATAAATTTGAACTCTAGCTTCCTGTACTTTTTTCCATTTGAGACCTGAAAGTGAGTGCTTAGGGTCATATAAGTTGCAACATTGCTTCCCTTACCTAAGTGATCAATTTCAGTTATATCATTGCTGGTTAAAGATGGCCTTATGCTGCTAATATATTTTCAGTGGTTGATGGTGCCAGAGATTTTGAAGTTTACAGCACTGTGTTTTACTCTCTGTGACTTGAGTTGGTCTCTTTGCAATCCGTTGCCAATCCTGACCTTTTCTCTTTTCTGCAATCAGTTGAAAGCAAGGTGTTATTTCCTGTTTTCATCTTATTCAGCTCAAGCTACTGAATGGCTCTTGAACTTGGAATATGTAAAAAGGGATAAGACAGCTAAGTATCTACAATGCTAACTCAATAATTTTGTGGATAGAGAACATCATACCTCTTCAGCAGTCCACATATTGGCAATGTGCCTTTAAATCACTAACTTCCTATGGGCGCCTGGGTGGCTCAGTGGGTTAAAGCCTCTGCCTTTGGCTCAGGTCATGATCTCAGCGTCCTGGGATCGAGGCCCATATTGGGCTCTCTGCTCAGCAGGGAGCCTGCTTCCTCCTCTCTCTTGCCTGCCTCTCTGCCTACTTGTGATCTCTCTCTCTCTCTCTCTCTGTGTCATATAAATAAATAAAATATTTAAAAAAAAATAAATCACTAACTTCCTATCCTTAATATATTTTTCTTTTGTTCTCTTCCAGATGGTATTTCTTATTCTTCACAAACTCTCTGTCTGAGGAGAGGCTGTCCTATATGGGCTGTATCAAATGGGTTCTCTAGAACTCCAGAAGCTGGTTAGGGTCAACTAACAGAGGAAATGGGAGGGCAGAGAGAGAGAGAGAGAGAGAGAGACAGAGAGTTCTGTTTAGTTATTTTCATTTTCTTTTCTTGGTAACTTTGTATTCTCTCACATAAGGAAAAACCTCTATTGCATGGTGCCTTTTTCTTCATTCCCTCAAATACAAGCCTCATGGTATGTAGGTATTTCCCTCTCCCCTGACATTGCCTGGAACTAGGGTTAGTGAGTCTTCTATAGGCTTTAGCTTTAGGATATCTCACCTTTTCTGGGGGAAGGGGAGTGTTTTTCTTGAAACGGCTAACACATTTTATATTATCCCTTTATAAAACTCTCCTCAGTTGCTCATTTTAAGCATGTCTTCTGTTTCCTGCCAGAAATATAACCTGTACTACAATTATTCTCATGTCTCTAAAATGGAGTTGGTAATAATCTCAGAATTATTATGAGAATTGTGTAAGATAATACCTCTTGAATGCTTAGGTCTGTACCTGCCTCATAGTAACTAAAATATGTGATATTTGCTAATGTTGCTTTTTCATAATAGAGAGGTAAAACTTTTATTTTTGATGATCTAAAACAGTTTAACATTATCTATGCCATTCTGGACACTCCAAGAAATCAAGCCAAGGGAGCATTAGATGTGTGGACGAGTTGTTGGAGGAAATTCCTATGAAAGATAATTGTAAAAGGATAATCTTTAGACTTATTTCAGCCCTTCCTATCAACTATTAGGAAGTGTTAGACTGTGGCAGTGTTCCAAAGGCTGTTTTGGTAAGGCTACTGTGGAGTCCTTGAACCACTGTAGTTTTCACATTTACTGTAGGGATGTAGGCCTACAGTAATATCCTCGGCCATATTTAATTATTGACTAGGGAGAACCTAGGGGAAGTGAGGCATCAGAGAAAAGATGTTGTGGGTGCAGTAGGGCAATCGGTCAATGGTGATTCTTGCCATAGGAGATTTGAGTGGTGTATTTCCATAGCTCCAAATCATATTTTTATGTGCAATATTATAAATAGGCAATGATGCTTTAAATATCTTATTGATATTACAGATCTTTATACCTCTTCATGTGCCTACCTGTTGGTGATTAGCATCTTTTGAGAAATGTGTGTTCAAGTCCTTTGCCCATTTTTTAAAAAATTTTTATTTATTGATAGAGAAAGCAAGAGAGGGAACACAAGCAGGGGGAGTGGGAGAAGGAGAAGCAGAAGCATGCTCCTCGCTGAGCAGGGAGCCTGATGCAGGACTCAATCCCGGGACATATCACAACCTGAGCTGAAGGGAGACACTTAACGACTGAGCCACCCAGGTACCCTCGTTTGCCCATTTTTTTTTTTAATTTATTTTTTCAGTGATCCAAGATTCATTGTTTATGCACCACACCCAGTGCTTCATGCAATATGTGCCCTCCTTAATACCCACCACCAGGCTCACCGATCCCCCTTCCCCCCTATAATCCTCAGTTAGTTTCTCATAGTCCACAGTCTCTCATGCTTCATCTCCGCCTCTGATTTATCCCAATTCACTTTTCCTTTCTTTCTCCTAATGTCCTCCATGTTATTTCTTTTTTTTCCTCAGTTTTTGTTTTCTTTCTTTCTTTTTTTTTTTTAAAGATTTTATTTATTTATTTGACACAGAGAGNTCCCTCAGTTTTTGTTTTCTTTCTTTCTTTTTTTTTTTAAAGATTTTATTTATTTATTTGACACAGAGAGAGAGATTACAAGTAGACAGAGAGGCAGGCAGAGAGAGAGGAGGAAGCAGGCTCCCCGCTGAGCAGGAAGCCCGATGTGGGCCTCGATCCCAGGACCCTGAGATCATGACCTGAGCCGAAGGCAGAGGCTTTAACCCACTGAGCCACCCAGGCGCCCCCTCCATGTTATTTCTTATGCTCCACAAGTAAGTGAAACTATATGATAATTGACATTCTCTGCTTGACTTATTTCACTCAGCATAATCTCCTCCAGTCCCGTCCATGTTGATACAAAAGTTGGGTAGTCATCCTTTCTGTTGGCTGCATAATATTCCATTGTATATGGGTAGTAACCTCTTCGACATCACCCATAGTAACTTCTTTCAAGACATGTCTCCAATGGCAAAGGAAAGAAAAGTGAAAATGAACTTTTGGGACTTCATCAAGACAAAAAGCTTCTCCACAGCAAAGGAAACAGTCAACAAAACAAATAGTCAACCCACGCATGGAATGGGAGAAGATATTTGCAAATGACACTACAAAGGGCTGATATCCAAGATCTATAAAGAACTTCTCAAGCTCAATGCCCAAAAAACAGATAATCATGTCAAAAAATGGGCAGAAGACACGAACAGACACTTCACCAAAGAAGACATACAAATGGCTAACAGACACATGAAAAAATGTTCATCATCACTAGCCATCAGGGAAACTCAAATCAAAACCACATCGAGATACCACCTTATACCAGTTAGAATGGCCAAAATCAACAGGTCAGGAAACAAGTGTTGGAGAGGATGTGGAGGAAGGGGAACCCTCTTTCACTGCTGGTGGGAATGCAAGTTGGTGCAGCCACTTTGGAAAACAGCGTGGAAATTCCTCGAAAAATTAAAAATAGAGCTACCCTATGACCTTGCAATTGCACTACTGGGTATTTACCCCAAAGATACAGATGTAGTAAAAAGAAGGGCCATATGTACCCCAATGTTCATAGCAGCACTGTCCACAATTGCCAAACTGTGGAAAGAGCTGAGATGCCCTTCAACAGATGAATGGATAAAGACGATGTGGTCCTTTGCCCTTTTTTTTTTTTTTTTTGAGCTGTAGTAGTTTTTTATTTTAGTTATTAACTCCTTTTAAGATAAATGGTTTGCAGATATTTTCTCTATTCTGTAAGTTGACTTTTCATTCTGTTGATGTTTCCCTTTGCTTAGCAGTTCTACTTCTGGGTGCTTGAAGAAAACAAATACTAATTTGAAAAGATATATGAACTATGTTTATTGCAGCATTATTTACACACCAAAATATGGAGACAACCTTAAGTGTCTGTCAATAGATGAATGGATCAAGATGATGTCACTCACATACACATACACACAGACACACATATGTAATTATATATAATGGATTATTATTCAGCCATGAAAATGAAGTCTTGCCACTTTAAACAACCTAAGTGGACTTTGAGGACATTCTTTTGAAGACATTCTAAGGGAAATAAGTCAGGTAGAAAAAACAGATACCACGTGATGTCCTTTGTATGTGGAATCTAAAAATATACATATTAAAAAAACTCAATAGATACAGAAAAAATTGGTGGTTGCCAGAGGGAGATGGTAGAAAGTGGGAGAAATGGTTGAGCTGTTTGTTATTGTTTATTTTTTTAAACATATTAAAATTTTCAAAAGCAGCCTCAACTTTTTTCATTAAATATTAGAAAGTCTTATAAAGTGGTTAGCTTAGTATTTTCAAAGTCCTGCTTTTGAACAACTTAGGAACAAACTCAAAATATATCAGTGTAAACAATGTATCTTGGAACACTACATCAAAAACTTAATGATGTATTTTATGGTGACTAATATAACACAATAAAAATATGTCAGTATAACAAGCTTTCTATTTTGTTGATAAATTTAGAGAAAAACACTAGAAATTTTTCAATATATATGAAGATTGTAGATGAAACTGTTAAGCTCCTCAGAATCTTCAAGTCTTTACTTTGATTAAAAACACATTTCTTTATCAGCCCACTTACATATGTGGGTCATTGGGAAAGGAGCAGATATGAAAGCATAGGAGCTGATTAATTTTTTTTTTAATTTTCTTTTAGGAGATAGTTAATTTTTAAAAATGCGCAATGTTCTCTGGGGTACCTAGGTTGCACAGTTGATTAAGTGACTGACTCTTGGTTTCAGCTCAGATCATGATCTAAGGGTTGTGAGACTGAGCCCTGCATTGGGCTCACACTCAGTTCAGAGACTGCTTAATCTTCTCTCTCCCTCTCCCTCTGCCCTTTGCTGCTCCCCCAATCAAATCTTAAAAAAAGAGAAAAAAAAAACTATTTGCAATATTCTCATTCCAAGTTGCTAATGTGGCTTATAATTTTTTAAAAAAAGATTTATTTGAGAAAGAGGCTAGGAGCATACATGAGCAGGAGAGGGAGAGAGAATCTCAAGCAGACTCTGTGCTGAACATGGAGCCTAAAGTGGGCTTGATCCAATGACCCTGAGATCATGACCTGAGGTGAAACCAAGAGTTGGAAGCTCATCCTACTATATCACCCAGGCATCCTGGGCTTATAAAAATTTTTGCTTACTTAGGTCCTATATGCAAGGGACACATTTGCATGTACTTTTATTTCAGAGCAGTGCATTTATCTATAATTATGGTATTTTGTGTTACAATTCATTATATGGCCTGCGGATTCATGAGTTAGGACTGTGTTCTGGTATTTATCAAGACTCTCCCGTGGACTTTGTATGAGCTATGAAATTTATTCCTCTAATGCAATCTGTGGAAAAATACAATAAAGTGTTGGGGAGGGGTGTGAGGAAGAAAGGCAGATGGCATGAATGATGTCTCATTTTTCTGACAAAGAATATAACAAGGATGGAAAATGATACACCGTGAATCCATTGCAGTGACAAAGATTGTAATGAGAATTGGTATGAACATTACTGACTGCATTCTCATTACACTCTGTGGATTGTAATCTTCTCATCCTCCTCAGAGGCTGCACCCATCTTCCACTGACTGATGAGTCTTCCACATAGCTCTGCTTCAATTTGCTTTAAAAATATTTTTGATATAAATGGACCATTAAGAAGAGCAAGTAATAAAAAAATCTCAAAATTGATGCTGGAGCTTTAATTCTAGTGACTGGTCAAGAAGAGATCTTTTATTTGCTAGTGTGAAAGGATATTAGTTGACACTTCAATAAAAGCATCATTTTAATAAAAAATTGTCTTCACTCTGCACAGATAAAACCTGATGGTTTGGTGTTTGCAGCATGAGACATATGTAGGAGGTTGGATAAAATGATAAAGAGAAAAGTTCATATAGACTAAGTCTCAGGAGTTTGAGTTCTTAGAAGTGCATTATGATATCTTATTTTAAGAACAGTATGTAACATTATCTGGTGATACTTTAAAATTTAAATGAAGTTGCAAATTTGTAAGAATTGTAACTATGGACCTATATAACAATATATACCATAAACTACTCTGAGTATAAACTGAACATAGTAAAGCTATTGTCTACAAAGATATGTGACAGTTTTATTACTGAGTCCTAATAAACTTTAAAATATACTGTTTAAAAAAAACTGTTTTAAGGAAGTTATTTAATTTTTAACTAATACAAATATTAGAAAATATTGTTAAATGTATAGTAACAAACTTTTATGAGCATTACCGAGCTATAAGCAAAGCTTTTACATGTAATCCAGCATTGTCCTGATGTTCCAAACTCATGTGATAAGAAAAGAAAAATAAAGGAAATGATACTAGAAATATAGTAAAAACAAATAACATTACTTCAAGGCAACTCTTTGAAACATTATTTCAAGGCAACTCTTTAAATCAGAAGATGTAAGAATTAATGGGAATAGAACTAAAACTAAAAGTTCAGAGAGTTCTCTCATATAATAATCAAGTAATAACAAAGTACAAATAAAATTATAATAGCGATAAAACCATAAAACACCTAAAAGGAAATGACAAACTCTATTAAAAAATACTTACAAATTGTCACTGAATACAAAAGACTCAAAAGGAGAAATATACTGTATTTTTAGCTGAAAATTTGGACTAATCTGATATTATGGAAATACATGACAATTCTATCTCACATGGTTGAATAATTGCTATAAATGAGCTAATAAAATTTTAGAAGTCATTTATTTTACTATATAAGAAATTATACACTCAAACTAGGACTAAAATGAATTCACATCTGGTATGGAAATAGACTAAATTAGATCTAGATATAGATTGTGTATATATCAATGTTATATCATAAAATTGTGTTTCAGAGCTGGAGAAAATAAATATTCAATAAATTGCTTTAATGCAATTTGGTATCATTGAAAATACAATAAAATCATATTTTAAATTTAAATGTATTTCAGATGTATGCTCAGTTTTTATAAGCTCAAAATTTATGAATGAGATAATGTAAAATGTAGAAGTAGATGCTTTATAATCCTGAGATAGGGTTTTAAGGCTGAAACTTCTATATGGTGTAGGGCAGCAAACATCAGGAAAAAAAATTAGATGATACTGATTATCAGTTACAGATTTGTCAGAATCTTAAAAGATAGTTTGGTGAGATCCATGGAAAAAGGAAAAGTGCTTACAGTGCATATTCAAACTCTTCTTTGGAGTGTAAATCAATATCTACCAATACTTAATATTTTCAGTTTTTAACTCAGTGATATTATTTGTAGGAATCTTTTTTTTTTAAAGATTTTATTTATTTATTAGAGACAAATCACAAGTGGGAGTGAAGGGTAGAGGGAGAAGCAGGCTCCTCGCTGAGCAAGGAGCCCAATGAGGGACCCTGGGATCATGACCTGAGCCAAAGGCAGCTGCTTCACCGACAGCCACCCAGGAGTCCCTGTAGGAAACTTTCTTAATGGGTATATTATCCCAGAACATCCAGATGAAGAATGGGGAGGTTCATGGTAAGCAATACCAGGAAGCAATTTTAAAGCATAAAAGTAAATCTTTGAGCACTGACATTTTGAAAATTCTAAAATACATTCCTAAGTGAGTGGGGAAAAGTTAAAAAGTTATAGAACATGTATAAAAAGTTATCCCCCTTTTGTGAAATATGTAGTCAAATACACAACTTCTATGTAAAGAATGAACATATTTTATATAATATTTTGGGGAACAAGTATTTTAGAACTTAAAATTTAAAATATAAAATAATATACATAATATTTATATGTTGATATCTTGGGTCTCATCATGCTACAGCCCAACTTAAAGTTCTTTGATTTTTTTTCCTAGTTTTTCTTTGTTTTACCATTTGCTTACAAGATAGATTCCAAATCTCTTTAACTTGCAAGACCTTTCATCTCTGGACCAAGGCTCGATTTGTGTCTGTTACTGTAAATTATCTCATGTTCCATCCAAGTTATTTGTTGGATAAACCTATCACAGAAATTCATCCTCCAGGATTGTGCTCATGTTATTTCCTCTGCCTAGGTTTACTTCTGCTTTACTTTCAGAAATCCTCAGCATCAGGGTCATTTCTAATATCATTACTGCTTCTGAAGTTTTTTCTAAGATCCCTAAGGAATAGCAGAATCCTTGGGTAAATTATCAATGCCTTGGTTTCCACATTTGGAAAATAGGAGTGATATATGAGACAGTATCTATAAAAGACTTATTGTAGTTCCTGACACGTGGCAAGCACTCAATAAATGTTAGTTATTATCAGCTATTCTTATTTGTACTTGTATAATTAGATCCTTTCATAGTGGAAATTTTTACCTTATGTCTTATTTATGTCTTCTATTATAAACCTATTTTGTGGCTAATACACATCCTTATATATTATTTGCCCTCAATAAATGTTGATTGAATAAACAAATAACTTGAATATTCATATTGAAAGAATTCAGACGAGACAATTGTAAATAATAAAAATTAAAATTCTGTATTTAAATAAGGTACTCTAGAGGGAAAATCCAAGAAATGTATTTGTTCTTGGGAAAAGTAAATAGTTGATTAATTTGCTGTTGTTGAGCTACTTTAGTGTAGAAATTAACTTTTTTTTAAAACCCAGACCAATCCCTATGTAGTAGTAGTAGTAGTAGTAGTAGTAGTAGTAGTAGTAGTAGTAGTCTCTCAAGCATGTATCCTGATCAAGTTCCTGATCTTTCAATAAAAGTTGTAAAACATAATCCTTACTGACCTCACAGTAAAAGCATTTGTCCCTGAATCTGACAAATAATATAAAATAACTGAATATAATCTCAAACGTATACATCACACTTAGGAGTAAAAGGTAGTAACTGAGTTATAGCATATTGTCTAGGAATTATGCAGTCAGTTCTTTAATATTCAATGTATACTTGGATTTGTTCTGACCATCACATAGCTGCCAGAATGGATCTTAATCCTTTATTCTTGGATCTTTACTCCTCTGTGTTCCCCCAGAATATGATTGCTTTTAATAAGTTGCACTTCGGCATAATGTATCAGCCTACACTGAGGTATGATAAAAGCAGCAGCCCCATGTTTCTCCTTACTGTAGTCACTATGAAGATCTTTTTAAGTATATTAATTATATTAACTATATATTTTCTTTTGAGAATGCAAGGAAGTAATTTCTTAGTACCCAGGGCCTGGGAATAGTTATGCTTCCCTTGAGTAGCTTGCATATTTATAATTTTGTAAACAGTCTAAATCAAACTGTATCTGCCTTTATTAGTTACAATAAGCTTGGTGCCAAATTATTGATCCTTGTGAAAGATTTTAAAAATACTTTGTTAGTAAACCTTAGTTTATATTTTAACATATTAGTTATAGTTACTATCCTTTAACATATTTTTTTATTATGGGTATTTGAGGGGAGTTGAATCATTTTGGAGGGAACATTTATACACTTAATATTTCCATGTAAACATATATATATATATATATATATATATATTTCCATATTAGCATTCATTACATTTTGGTAGGTATTATCTCTCTTGGGAAGGTAATAGACTTGGAATTTTAGAGAAAGCCAGTGTCTGTATCATGTCAAAATCCACTTAGCAAATCAAATTGGTATAGAAGTTACAATCTTACATTTCTAACAAGAATTCTTCCATTATTTGCTTCATTTTCTCTGTAAAAAGATAATTTTAATGACCAATCATTTCTTTATACACAATGGAATACTGAAAATCCTGTCATAAATATTGTAAATTTCACTTTTTACCTGAAATACCTATGTCCTTGTTAAACTAAGAATCTTATTGGATAGATTCATATTTTATATCTTCTATACCACATTACACAGTGCCATATGGAGTATTTAATATTTATTCTGGATTGAAGTTTCTAATAAACATTCTTGATATTCCAAATTTACAAAATGGCCAAGCCAACTGGATCAGAGCTAATTGACTGCATATTCTTTTTCTTCCTCCTTCCTCCCCTCTTTCTTCCTCCCCTCCATCTTCCCCTTCCCTCCTTCCTTCATTACTTGGTCACCCTTGGAGGATCCAGTGTTTTTTGACTGAAACTATCAGATTCTCATTTCTGGAAATCTTTTAATAGAGCACAAATTTATTTACATGTGGTAGCTGAACTGTTAAGATAAAAATGTAAGTGCTGGGCGCCTGGGTGGCTCAGTGGGTTAATGCCTCTGCTTTCGGCTCAGGTCATGATCTCAGCGTCCTGGGATCGAGGCCCGCATCGGGCTTTCTGCTCAGCAGGGAGCCTGCTTCCTCCTCTCCCTGTCTCTCTGCCTGCCTCTCTGCCTACTTGTAATCTCTCTCTCTGTGTCAAATAAATAAATAAAATCTTTAAAAAAAAAATGTAAGTGCTAAGAACACATTTTAGGGGGAATTATGGGTAAGTTGAAGCTGCATTTAGAAATGGGAAAAAAGACTCCATTTGGCATATAAACTAGTAAGATATATGTAAAGCACGGTTACCCAGATTTCCAGTGATGTTCTTTTCCTGGTTTCTATCCTTATTGAACTTTCCAGTAAATTCCTGTATCTGGTCCATCTATTATGACTGAATTTTTGTTTATGGGAAGGCTACTAAGGACCTAAATGAAGTGAAGCAATTCAGAAAATACTGGTGATAGTTCTCTGGGGCAGGTCTTTTTAGAACTAAACTCTCAGTTCATTTACAAATGACAACATGAACCTATGTGCAAAGAATGGACTGAAAGAGGTTACTTCTGATCTTGCCTTTTATTTAAAACAAGTCCATTAGATGCAATAAGTCATATTAATGTTGATTAGCCTAATATGCTTGAAATACAAAAGAAAGGAAGGAGTGGCATTTTTAACTTATTTCTACTTGATGAAGCATTGAGTTGATATAAAGTGATTATTAAAGTACTGATAAGTAACCTCTATGCCATGGATGTTTTGGGGGAAAAGTTGCTCAGTGAGGTTTGATTCACCTTATCTGCAGGAGTAGCTAGACATTCAAAACATCCAGAAAGACTTAAGTATCGATAATTAAGTCAATGAGAACTACGAGAAATCAATAGTCTCCTTATCAGCTCCACTTAGGGCTAGATTTAGGATTTAAAATTTTCAAATTTCAGTACTGGCTATGGTTTCATTTCTTGTTTTCTCTGGAACAAATGCATGTAGTCCAGTACTCCTGTGATAAGAATTTGATATACTAAATGAATGCAGCAACTCCATCCATACTGGTGGCACACAAGGTAGAGAATTGATTTTATTTATTGGCAAAAACAAAGTCACTCTTGCATGAATAGTAGACAGAGATTTCCAAGAAATATCTTTTGTTTTTAACCTCCTCCTTTGCTTTTAACCACTGGCTGGCAAGCTGATGACTCACTGGTCAAGGATAAAAATTGAGTTGATGGAAGTCATGGGTTTACTCTTAAAGAAACTAATTCAACTTCATTAACATTTTTGTTTAAAGAGCCAGCACAGTAAATCTTGGAGCTGTGATTAAATGAAGGAAAATGATTATTGATTTTATTGCATTCAGAAACTGCAAACACACTTCAAAAGGCTGTAGTCTATTGTGCTTTGTATGGTCCCATCACCACCTCAGCTTTGCATGGCTAATATGTATCTGAAATTATTTTATTGCCCAGAATAAAACAGCCCAGAGAAATCTTTCATAGAAAAGCTGCCAGTGAAATTCCCCAGAGACCTTTTAAACCTGTGAAATAAGTAAGTATAACATAGGGAAATATACTGATGTTTTTCAGGGTGTGCAGTTCTTAATCACCTACCTATAATTTTATAGTAAGATTAGCTGTGAACAGACTCAAATTATGAAAACAATATTTTAAAAGTCTCTTCCAGAAAACTTTAAGATGTCATGCACATAAATATATTTTATACTTATATATGAAGGCAATTTCAACATCCATGCTTGTACTTCTATAAGGTTTATTGAAATTGATTCTGTGTACATTTTGATCATATTGTATAAACTGCTACAAAACAAAGTTTTGAAATGTTTTTATTCTGTAATTTTGAAATTAGTGTGGTGCCAATTCAGAGTATGATACAAAAAATGACATTAAAACTCATAATTGGGGGTCAAGTGTGTATACGTATATCTATATATAATTGAGCAAGATATTTAATATTTTGTTAGAAAATAAGTTTTTTCATTTAGATTGTTAATGAGTGAAGAAGTTCGTTAAACAGAAAAAAACATAGATGTAAAAATTTATATGCTGTTTGAAGTAAAATTTATCTACACATATTGGTGGGTTTTATTGTTTTTAGAGAAGGCCTCCTAATCATTAAAAAAATTATATATATATGTATGTATGCGTGTGCACACACACACACACACACACACACACACAGAGTTCATGAAAGAAGTACTGGTATAACACCTGGGTTTAAGGACTGACTCTACCACTTACTGGCTTTTTGACTTTGGGGAAGTTATAAAACATTTTGGGGACCTTAGTTTACTCATGTGCAATATATGAATGATAATATCTTTCTAATGTTAATTTATTTTTAGAATCAAAATAGAATATAAAATACCTGAACTTTGTCAGCTGTTATCATTATTACTATTCTAGTTTTTCAAAGAATTATTGAAATTTTTGTTTTTTCCTTGAGTGCTCTTTATCATGTTGATTATCACTTTCTCTGTTTTTTAAACATTATTTGAAGGCTCTCAGTTATTTGTTCACTAATTTATTAATCTAAGAAATACTTATTGAATGCCTAATGTGTATGGTAAAGATGGCTTATTCTGGGGGGTTGCAATAGAAGTGCAGAAAAGTGAGTTAAAAGAACTCACTTGGAAGTAGGATAGATAGGACTTGATTGATTGTAGGATGTGGGAAAGGAAGAAAGAAAAAATGCCTTCGAGTCCCAGTGTCCTTTAGCTGTAATTTTACTGAATGTTAACTTTTTATACAGTTAGATGTATATGTAACAGTTTATCTATGTTAAAAATGGAATAGCTATATAAATACCATATTCTTGTTGATATAAAGGAACATCCACTGAGATGTATGTTTTCCCTTACTTTAGCTTCTTTAAAGATTCTCTAAAGAGAATAAACTTCATTTAACAAATTCTTAAGATATTAATATGTTCATTTACCCCAAAATGTTTCCACAATGAGTTTTTAAAAACTTTCGTTACTGAAGTATAGTTGACATAAATTATTATATTAGTTTCAGATGGACAACATATAAATTCAACAGTTCTATACATTATTCATTCACCTGTAGTGTTACTACAGTGTTACTGACTATATTTCCTATGCTGTACTTTTTATCCCCAAGACCTACTGTATTATTATAAGTTTGTACCTCTTAATGCCCTTTACCTTTTTCATCCATCCTCACACTCTCTTCACTTCTGACAGCCACCAGTTCTCTGTATTTATGAGTTTATTTCTTTTTGCTTTTTTTAGATTTCACATAAGTAAAGCCATATGGTATTTGTCTTTCTCTGAGTTATTTCACAGTATAATACCCTCTAGGTAAATCCATGTTGCTGCAAATGTCAATACCTTATTCTTTTATGGCTGAGTAGTACTCCTATATGGTGTGTGCAT
This sequence comes from Ailurus styani, assembly GCA_002007465.1. NCBI lineage: Eukaryota > Metazoa > Chordata > Mammalia > Carnivora > Ailuridae > Ailurus > Ailurus styani. Next base: position 3,429,334 of record LNAC01000013.1, on the reverse strand, counting down.
GTGTGTGTGTGTGTGTGTGTTTGGGGGTGGTGAGGAGAGGTTGGGAGGGGGCATTTTATTAATCACCTGATGAACTCTTAGTTTGCTTCCACATCTTAGCTACTATAAATAATGCTTCAATAAACATAGGGTTCATATCCCTTTCTGAATTAGTATTTTCATTTTCTTTCCATAAATATCCAGTAATGGAATTACTGGATCATATAGAATTTCTAGTTTTAATTTTTTGAGGAAACTCCAGACTTTCCATAGTGGCTGTACCAATTTATATTCCTGTCAGTAGTGCACAAGGTTTCCTTTTCTCCAATCCTTGTCAACAGTTATTATTTCTTGTCTTTTTGATACTAGCCGTTCTGACTGGTATGAGGTGATGTCTCATTGTGGTTTTCATCTGCATTTTCCTGATGATTAGTAATGTTGAGAATCCTTTCATGTATCTATTGGCCATTTGTAGGTAATACTTGAAAAAAATTAGGTCCTCTGCCCATTTTTTTTTTTTAAGATTTTATTTATTTATTTGACAGAGAGAGAGACAGCGAGAGAGGGAACACAAGCAGGGGTAGTGGGATAGGGAGAAGCAGGCTTCCTGCTGAGCAGGGAGCTGGATGTGGGGCTCAATTCCATCCATGTCATTGCAAATGGCAAGATTTCATTTTTGATGCCTGTGTAATATTCCATTTTATATATGTACCACATCTTCTTTATCCATGCCTCTGTCAGGGGACATCTGGGATCTTTCCATAGTTTGTCTTTTGTAGTTATTGTTGCTATAATCATTGAGATGCAGGTGTCCTTTTGGATCACTACATTTGTATCTTTGGGTTAAATACCCAGTAGTGTTATTGCTGGGTCATTGGGTTGCTCTATTTTCAACTTTTTGAGAAATCTCCATACTTTTTTCCAAAGTGGCTGTACCAGCTTGCAATCCGACCAACAATGTAAGTGGGTTCCCCTTTCTCTACATCCTTGCCAACATCTGTCATTTCCTGACATTGATTTTAACCATTCTCACTGGTGTGAGGTGGTGTCTCATTGTGGTTTTGATTAGTATTTCACTGATGCTGCATGATGTTGAACATTTTATCATGTGTCTGTTGGCCATTTGGGTGTTATTTTTGGAGAACTGTCTGTTGGTGTCTTCTGCCATTTCTTGATTGGATTATTTTTTCTTTGAGTGTTGAGTTTAATAAATTCTTTACAGATTTTGGATACTAGCCCTTTATCTGAGAAGACATTTGAAAGTATCTTTTCCCATTCTGTTGGTGTCTTTGGTTTTGTTGACTGTTTCCTTTGCTGTGCAAAAGCTTTTTATCTTGGTGAAATCCCAAGAGTTCATTTTTGCCTGTTTCCTTTGCCTTTGGAGACACGTCTAGCAAGAAGTTGCTGCAGCTGAGGTTGAAGAGGTTGCTGCCTTTGTTCTTCTCTAGGATTTTGATATATTCCTGGGTCACATTTAGCTCTTTCACCCATTTTGAGTTTATTTTTGTGTGTGGTGTAAGGAGTGGTCCAGTTTTATTCTGCATGGGGCTGTCCAATTTTCCCAGCATCATTTGTTGAAGAGACTTTTTTCCATTGGATATTCTTTCCTGCTTTGTCAAAGATTAATTGACCATAGAGTTGAGGGTCCATTTCTGAGTTTTCTGTTCCATTTATCTGTGTGTCTGTTTTTCTGCCAGTACCATGCTTTCATGATGATTACAACTTTGTAATAGAGCATGAGGTCCAGGAATTGTGAGGCCACAGCTTTGGTTTTCTTTTTCAACATTCTTTGGCTATTCAGGGTCTTTTCTGGTCCCACATAAATTTTAGAATTATTTGTTCCAGTTCTGTAAAAATATTTGATGGTATTTTTATGGAGATTGCATTAATTGTGTAGATTGCTCTAGGTAGCATAGATATTTTCACAATATTTATTCTTCCAATCCATGAGCATGGAATGTTTTTCCATTTTTTTTTATTGTATGTCTTCCTCAATTTATTTCATGATTGTTCCATAGTTTTCTTTTTTTTTTTTTAAGGATTTTATTTATTTATTTCACAGAGGGAGAGAGATCACAAGGAGGCAGAGAGGCAGGCAGAGAGAGAGGGGGAAGCAGGCTCCCCGCCGAGCAGGGAGCCCGATGTGGGCCTCGATCCCAGGACCCTGAGATCATGACCTGAGCCGAAAGCAGAGGCTTTAACCCACTGAGCCACCCAGGCGCCCCCATAGTTTTCTGAGTACAGATCCTTTGCCTCTTTGGTTAGATTTATACATAGGTATTTTATGGTTTTGGGAGCAATTGTAAATGGGATTGACTCTTTAATTTCTCTTCTGTCTTGTTGTTGGTGTATAGAAATGCAACTGATTTTTATGCGTTGATTTTATATCCTGTCATGTTGCTGAATTCCTCTATAAGTTCTAGCAATTTTGGGGTGGAGTCTTTTGGGTGTTCCACATAAAGTATCATATCGTCTATAAAGAGTGAGAGTTTGACCTTACCAATTCGGATGCCTTTTATTTCTCTCTCTCTCTCTCTCTCTCTTTAAAGATTTTATTCATGTATTTGAAAGAGAGATAGCGTAAGTAGGCAGAGCTGCAGGGAGAGGGAGAAGCAGACTCTCTGCGGAGCAGGGAGCCTGACACGGGGCTTGATCCAAGAACTCTAGGATCATGACTTGAGCCAAAGGCAGATGCTTAACCACCTGAGCCACCCAGGCACCACAGAAGCATTTTATTTCTTTTTGTTGTCTGATTGCTGAGGCTAGGACTTTTGATACTATATTGAACAACAATACTGATGGACATTCCTGCCATGTTCCTGACCTTAGGGGAAAAGCTCTCAGTTTTTCCCCATTGAGAATGATATTTGCTGTGGGCTTTTCATATATGGCTTTTATGATAATGAGGTATGTACTTTCTATCCTGACACTGTAAAAAGTTTTAATCAAGAAAGGTGCTGTACTTTGTCAAATGCTTTTTCTGCATCTATTGAGAGCATCATATGGTTCTTGTTCTTTTATTAATATATCATATCACATTAATTGATTTGTGGCTATTGAACCAATCTTGTAGTCTAGGAATAAATCCCACTTGGTCGTGGTGAATAATCCTTTTAATTTACCATTGGATCCTATTGGCTAATATTTTGATTATTAAATTATGTTACAAGTAATTGGTCTGTTCAAATATTCCTTTTTTTGTTGTTTTTTTATTTGTTTTGTTAGAGTATGAGTGAGCATGCACAGGTGAGGTAGGGGAGGAGAAGAGGGAGAGAAAAGAGAATCTTAGGTAGGCTCCATGCTAGGAGGGGTTCAGTCTCATGAACTTTAGATCATGACCTGAGCCAAAATCAAGAGTCAGATGCTTAACCAACTCAGCTACCCAGGCACCCCTCAAATATTCTATTTCTTCCTGATTCAGTTTTGGGAAATTTTTGTTACTAGGGATTTATTCATTTCTTTTAAGTTTTCCAATTTGTTGGCCTGCAATTTTTCATTGTAATCGCTTATTTATATTTTTCATGTTGGCTATTACTTTCATTTTTGATTTTACTTATTTGCATTCTTTTTCTTGATGAGTCTGACTTAAAACTTACTAATTTTATCTTTGCAAGGAACCAGCTCTTGGTTTCATTGATCTTCTCCCCTTGCCCCCCTCTTTTTTTCTTTTTAAATCTCTTTTCCCTTTTTATTTGCTCTTTTTCTATTCCCTTCCATCTAACTTTAGGTTTTGTTCTTTTTCTAGTTCCTTTGGATGCAAGGTTTTCTAGTTTTTTTGAGATAGGCCTGTATGACTAACAACTTTTCTTCATAGACCCTTTTGTTGTTTAATATCATGTTGTTTGGTCTTCATGTGTTCATGGTTTTTTCTAGTTTTTTTTTTCCTTGTAATTTCTTGTTTCATACATTTTGTGGCTGGAAAAAATGCTCAATATGATTCTAATCTTCCTTAATTTATCGAGACTACTTTTGTGGTGTAATGTGTGATTCCTCCTGCAGAATGTTTCACATGGACTTGAATATGAAGAATGTGTACTCTGTAGTTTTTGAATAGAATGTCCTATATATTAACAAATTCCATCTTGCCTAATGTGTTGTTCAAAGCCATTGTTTCCTTACTGATTTTTCTATCTGAATGATCTGTCTACTGATATGAGGTGTTAAAGCCCCCTACTATTATAGTATTACTGTCATTTTCTCCCTCTATGTTTGTGAATATTTGCTTTGCATGTTTAAGTGCTCCTATGACGGGTGCATAGGTATATACAATTGGTTTTTTTTTTTTAATTTAATTAACTTATTTATTTGACAGAGAGAGTGAGATTACAGCTAGGCAGAGAGGCAGGCAGAGAGAGAGGAGGAAGCAGGCTCCCCGCTGAGCAGAGAGCCTGATGCAGGGCTCAATCCCAGGACCCTGAGATCATGACCTGAGCCGGAGGCAGAGGCTTTAACCCACTGAGCCACCCAGGTGCCCCAGGTATATACAATTGTTATATCTCCTTCTTGGATCAATCCCTTTATCATTATACGATGATCTTCTTTGTCTCTTTTTACACTTTGTTTTTGAAATCTATTTTGTCCAAGTATTGCTATCTTGGCTTTTTTTTTTTTTCATGTCCATTAGCATGGAGTATCCATCCCTTCACTTTCAATTTATATGTCTCTTTAGGTTGGGTGTAAATCTCTTGTAGGCAGCATACCAATGGGTTTTACTTTTTATCCATTCAGTCACCCTAAGTCTTTTGATTAGAGCATTTAGACCATTGACATTTAAAGTAACCATTGATGGTTATGTATTTATTGCCATTTTGTTTGTTTTCTGGTTGTTCTTGTAGTTCTTATTCCTTCTTTTTGTCTTGCTATCTTCCCTGTGACTTTAGTGTTATGATTGGATTCTTTATTTTTTGGGTTTTTGGTTTGTGGTTACCATGAGTTCATATATAACATCCTAAGTATATAGCAATCTATATTAAGCAATTTTGTGATGGTTGCTTAAGCTCACATATTTTATATCTTTTTATTTTCAGAGTCCCTTAACTAATTTTTAGATAAAATTGATTTTACTATTTTTGTCTTTTAACCTTCATATTACCTTCATAAGTCATTGATGTATCTTTATTTTATATTTGCTTTTATTCAAGAAATTTGTTTATTTTATAACTTTCTTAATTGTGATTATGACCATTTCTTTTCCACTTAAGTCCTTTTAACATTTCTTGAAGGCTTATTGGTGCCTTAGTGTTGATAAATTCCTTTAAATTTTATTTGTCTGGTATGCTGTTTATCTCCCTATCAATTTTGACTGATAATCTTACTGGGTAGAGTATTCTTCCTTTTTATTTTTCTTCTCAGAAGGTTGACTATATTCCACTCCCTTCTGGCCTGTCAAGATTCTGCTGAAAAATCAGCTGATAACTTTATGAGGTTTCTCTTATCTCTAAATTTTTTCCTTCCCCATATTAAGTAAGTTTTTAGCTATTTCTTTCAATGAGTTTTTGTCTCTCTCTTCTTGAACCCATGTAATTCAAATATTAGTACACTTGATATTGTCCCAGAGGTCCCTCAATCTATCCTCGTGTTTTAAAATTATTTTTTTTCTTTTCATTTCTGCTTTTCAGCTTGGTGCTTTCCAGAACCTATCCTGCAGATCTTTGATTTATTCTGCCTTTAATCTGTTGAATCCTTCTGTATATTTTTCATTTCAGTTATTGTATTCTTCAGCTCTGGTTCTTATATTTTCTATCTCTTTGTTAAAGTTCTGCTCACTGAGTATCTACTTAGGTGCAGTGAGCATCTTTATGACCATTACTTTAAACTTTTTATCAGATTACTTGTCTTTTTCTTTTTCCCTGTAGTTTTATCTTGTTCCTTTGTTTGGAGCATATTATTGTCTCTTTATTTTGTTAGACTTTGTTTCTATAGTTAGATAGGATAGATACTTCTTATAGTATTGAGGGGATGGTCTTATGTGGGAATGTCTCCTGTGTGGCCTGCACATACCTGGCAGCAATGGCTAGCTGGCTGGAATTGTGGTGGGTGCACCCTTGGATTTCTGTGACACTCTGCTCTGGGACCACCCTGTTGGATTAGCTAGAACATAAGTGGGCCCAGGCCAGATGGCCCGGGGGTGCTCCACATAGGGACACCTTAGCAGGATATCTATAACTTCAGCAGGTACAGGCTAGGAAGTCTGGGGGTGACTTCAACCCACACAGGGGATCTCTGGTGAGTGAGTCATCTGGGACTGAAGTGGTGCAGGTGTGTTCAGAGTGTTTTGTGCCTATGTTGCATTGATGAGATGGCTGGATCCATAGTGGGAGTTTTCTGGGGGTGTCCTGGCTATATACTGTTCTGGGGCTACCTTGTTGGGACCTCTGGAGCTTGAGTGAATGTGAGTGGTGGAGCCTGCCTTGAGGGGGGATGGCTGGGGCTGGTATAGGTTGGGACCCAGAAGCTCACTGAGACAAGTGGCTGGCCAGTATGGCTGACCATACTCTGTTCTCATCTGTACTATCAAGCTGGAAGAGAAATGTACAGTGTGGCACTTGCCAGTCCCTCCCTACTCTAGAGAGCATTTCTGCAGCTTCCCTGTAGTTTGGCAGATGCTCCAGGGCTATTTCTTTTAAGTTTTTGTTGCCCCTTTAAACTGTGTGTGTGTGTGTGTGTGTGTGTGTGTGTGTGTGCAATTTTTCCCCTGTGCCTCAGGGTAAATGAGTCTACTCCCAGTGCCTCAATATAACCTCTCCCCTCTACAGTTTTGCAGCATCAGGAGTAAGCATACCCATGGTTTCTGTGTCTCCATTTCTCCTTTTTCTTTATCCCTGGCTGTGCAGAATTTGTTCAGTCAGCCTTCTGTCCTTCTTCAAGAGGAATTGTGCTATTTATAGGTGTAGATTTGGTGTGTCCATGGAGACGGTTAAGTTCAGGGTCTTCTTATGTTGGCATCTTTGACCCTTCCTTTCCTATAATGTTCTGTTTTAAAATTTTCAGACCATATTGCCTTCAGACTCTTCTCAAAATGGTATCATATTTTGATCCTTAAGAATTTATAGAAGTTTGGGAGTGCCAGGGTGGCTCTGTTGGTTAAGTGTCTGACTCTTGATCTCAGCTTAGATCTTAATCTCAGAATTGTGAGTTCAAGCCCTATGTTGGTCTCCATGTGGGTCATGGAGCCTACTTAAAAAAGAGAGAGAGAATGAGAGAGAGAGACAGAGAGAGACAGAGAGAATTTGTAGAAGTTTGTATTTTTGCTTAGGAAACTGTGGTGGGAAGAATAGTAACAGACTTTGCTGGTGCTTCAGATGAGGAGTGTTACTTACTTTAGTGGGTTTATAAACACTATGTGCTCCTATATACTTGAAAACTATAAAGGTTAAAAAAAAATCTGGCATCATTTCAGAAAAGTGCATTCTTCCACTCACAATCCCCTTGTCAGTTGAATAGTACTCAAAGTATTCAAAATTATAGCTATTACAGAAGAAATTGCAAGTTAAATAAAGGGAAGTATATGAACTATGTTTATCACTAACACAGTGCTAAGCACTACCCATCTGAGTAAGATGCTATAAGCAAAAGTCATAGAAACTGTAACTCCTGTGTCTCATTTAATATTTCTTTCAATTTTTATGTCATGATCATAACATTAATCTCTTAAGTAAATACAGTCCTCTCCCTACTCCCAGGTTGCTGGGTATCTACTAGACACCTATTAGTCTCTATCACCAGAATTTTGCTGAATGAATATACTACACAGTACTGTCTGGCGATTTGAGATAGGTTTGTTTATACTAAGTGACATCTTTGGCACTCATCTTCTTTTTTATTCCAAATAGTTTATGCAGATTGAAATTAGATCCTAATCTTTGGATTTATTGAGTATCACACAATTGGACACTATCTTTTATCTTGGATAGGAAATACTTATCTTTATCCAATACTTTAACAGTGGCAAGAGAAATGAGGATAGGCGCACCTGGGTGGCTCAGTGGGTTAAGCTTCTGCCTTCGGGTCAGGTCATGATCCCAGGGTCCTGGAATCGAGCCCCACATCAGGCTCTCTGGAGAGCCTGCTTCCCCCACCTCTCTGCCTGCCTCTCTGCCTACTTGTGATCTTTCTTTCTGTCAAATAAGTAAATAAAATCTTAAAAAAAAAAAGAAATGAAGATAACATGGATAATTACAATCTACAGAAACATTAAGAATTCTCTCTTTCAGACAATATTTTAAATTATTTTTTCATCAGTGTTTCACAAGAACTGTCAAAAAAGAAGACCATTTTGTTGATTGAACTTCAATTTCATTTTTGTTGTAGATAAACATTATTAGGAAATGTTTTGAAGATGTAATTGCAAAGTGAAGAATAAATTGGTCCTCATGATATATGAATTAGAAAATTGGCCCTATAATCCCAGAGAATTCACTGAAACTTAGGCAGTTAGTGATCAATAACAGCTGTACATATAAATGTACATTATTCCAGGAAACTAGCAAACTAGACAATGTAGAAACTTGCCTCTTCCACTAATCCACAGACACCTTGTTTTTTTTTAAATTCTTCTTATCCATATTATACCACATTAGGAATTTCTCTGGATTGTAAATTCCACAAATACTAAAATCCTATTTTGCTTAGCAGTGTATTCTTAGCACTAACACCATGATTAGCACAATAAATATTTTCTATTAATATATTCCAATCCATAACTATAGCTTTATCATCTACTAGATTATTACTGTAACTTATTTAACACTATACCATGGAACTGAGTTATCACTGTAAAAGTATGTCCTTACCTTTATCACTTTATGATGGAGCCTAATCATTGAATTCCTATTGATCCATTACAGAACGAATTGGTTCAGTGTAAGTTCTTAGACATTAGTGTATTTTCTTGTAAGGACTTGTAGATGGAGTTTTAAACTGTAAGCCTCAGGGTTTTTTCTTTAACTTTTTAAGAAGTTGATCATAATTTTACCTCTATAATTAACTATGTTAGGAATTAAATAGGCTTTATCTTGCAGAACTTTCCATATTAAAGTGACCAGTACCTTTTAAGCTCTAAATGTCATCAACAATAGTGTTTTAGAATAAAAACAAATCTGGTTCTTAATTTTAGGATTCTGAATATTGAAGTACTTTAAACTGGCCTTAAAATGCACTTTTATTGGATTCTTGCTGGCTGCAGAACATACTTTTATAGAACTATAGATAATTATGCTCAAGAGACAGAGAATAGACCATAACATGAGATTTTAGTCATGGAAAGGGAGGAGTGAAAAAGCAACTGCCATAGTGAAACATTTGTATCTGCTTTTTCTAATGTGACTCAAGGAATTAAATACCTCAGGTTATAGCATTCTTGATGAGATTCTTTACCTGACCTCTCATAATCCAAAAAGATCTTCAGGAAAAGTCACCTTGAGTGTTGTTACCAATACTCTACAAATTGCTGTGTGTGAAAAACTGTAGAAGACTGTTGAATGAGTTTTTTGCTGATGAGACACTTGTAACATACTTAACATACCACTACTGACCTAGTTAAAACAAAACTGAGCCAAATGATATTGGCTTTAATATTTTCCGAGAAGAAAGTTTAAGCATGTTTTCCATAGGGATAGTTTATGTGAGGCTAAATTTTAATGTTGACTTGGGAAACAGAAATTTTCAATTATGGGAATATCCGATCCTATTAATCCTCAACATACAAAAGATTAAATCTATATCAGATTAGAAAATGTCATGTCATTGACTAAACATTATAAGAGATGAAGATTTATAATGATCAAAGTGCTGTTTTAAAGAAATATTTGGGGGCAACTGGGTGGCTCAGACGGTTAAGCATCTGCCTTCGGCTCAGGTCATGATCTCAGGGTCCTGGGATCAAGCCCTGCATCAGGCTCCCTGCTCAGCGGGAAGGCTACTTCCCCCCTCTCTTGTCTGCCTGCCTCTCTGCCTACTTGTGATCTCTTTCTCTCTGTCAAATAAATAAATAAAATCCTAAAAAAATATATTTGTAAGAAACATTCAGCCAATTAAATTTCACTGGGAGGAGATATATAGAAATGTGAAATAATACAGGAAATATTCAGGGGTACATTTAGCAGTCAACCCTTGTTTTCTGGTGTACCATAGTAGAGAATGGTAGACCATTCTCTCTCAAAAAATATTTAAAAATTGTCTTTTTAGAGGTTCACAATTCTTATAGTCACAATCTTGCTAACTGATCATGTTTATGGGACTTGTTCCACAATATTAAATAATTGTGAAATGGAGGGCACCTGGGTGGCTCAGTGGGTTGAAGCCTCTGCCTTCAACTCAGTTCATGATCTCATGGTCCTGGCATTGAGCCCACATCGGGCTACCTGCTCAGCAGGGAGCCTCTTCCTCCTCTCTGCCTGCCTCTCTGCCTACTTGTGATCTCTCTCTTTGTGTCAAATAAATAAACAAAATCTTAAAAAAAATTGTGAAATGGATACTTTTTTTACTGGAAGATACTAATTTCATATTTTTGATATTTGAGTTATTATAAGGACATTAAATTGGAGATTTCAACATGATTTGTATTAATATCCTAAATCTTAGTAATGCTTAACAGTTCACCTTAAATTTAAATTATATTGACAATGACTGGGCAATTTAATAAGTTTTCCTTGTATAAATTGAAGTAGGATACCTAAAATCTAATGATAACTCAGAAGATAGATTCAATTAAGATAGTAAAAAGGCGACCATTGAGATCTAAACCAAATGGAAACACTATTTGTCGTTTGATAATTTGCACTTAGATCTCAATTTCAAGAGCTGTGAAATTCAATCTGGTCTCTAATTTTGGCTTTTAGTGGTAGGTAATTTTATTGGCCTGTTTTTACATCTCTGAGATTCTTAATCTAACATTTTTAACTATTTTTTTATTAAATTGATTTGAGGTATTTTAAATGACAGGTGATCATAAGACATTTATAATACTTTATAAACATGTTTTTGTTATTTGCATTTTAATATGTATCTATAATTTATTTAAAAGTACTGAAACAACTCCATATAATAAAGAGCTAAGTAATAGTCTAATTTCCTTCTGTAAATGTTCAGTTCTGTGCTCTATATATTTAAATCCATACCAAACAAAACACTAACTTTTGAAAATCTTTTCTTTCTCAAAACTTTCTTAGGGAAGTGAAATAGCATTGACAGTGAAATGTTCAGATTTCAAAAAAAAAATTTCCTAGAATTACAGGCTATGTAGGGAATGAATAGATTGAAAGATGAGATTTCAAAATATGCTTCAGTTATTTACAATCCTCAAACTGAGTTTTTATGTTCATTGAATCTATTTCTTTCATCATGAATCTTGATTGTTTCCTTTAATTTCAAAGATATTGAATAAAATTATTTTTAGTACAATTAATAATACTTCGTACTTTTGATAAGGTATCCAGAGTTTTACCATGTAGTATAGAATGTTTCTGTCACCAAAATAGTGTTGATTTTCCTTTTAAATGTTTTTTTATTTATATTCTCAAACACAGATCTGATTTCTTTAACTACATATCAGTTTTCTTGTTCTAAAACTATATAAATGCATAATATGTACTTTTTTTTTAACCTGGCTTCTTTTGCTTAGAAGCATGTTTGCATATTTTAGAGTTGGTCTATACTTATTACATAGTGTATTTTTTATTTTGAGTAGTATTATATTTTGTGAATATATAAAATATGTTTATTAATTCATCAGTTGATCTTTGGGCTGTTTCTAGTTTGGGACTGATATAAATATATTTAAAAGTCAAAAAATAAAAAAGAATAAAGATTCTTTTTTTTTAAGAATAAAGATTCTTCTGTTAAAACACATTCTCCAGAGTTATTAGCTAGTACTAAACCTAATAGATTACCAGCTATACTTTTAAAGTTTTCTGTATTCTAGAATTTTCTCAAGCCTGTTTTTAGATTTATCAGTATTTCACCATTTTGTCAGTTTCCTTCTCTAGCAGCTCATTTTTCAATTCTAATTTGACATTTTGTTAATTTTCTCATACATTCAAGTATTTACAACTTAGTAGTATGTGGAAGATATGGTTCACTGCCTAAAATGGGTTGTAAGAGTCTGAGGATTCCTCTGAGTAAAGAGCTTACTTTAACATCAGTTTGGGGGATGAGAAGACACAAGTATTTGTGTCTTAATAGAAAAAGTAGCCACGGAGGGACTCTTTACATAAGAGAGATGTTTTAATGTTCTCTTAAATGGTACTGTTAAAATTTGATAATTCAAGTAACAAACTCATGTGCTAATCCATTGGTTCAGTAATCCTAGGGGATCTCCAAAACCATTTTAGTGGGACCAAATTATATTAATAGTTACTGTATTCTTCACTGCCACACACAAGTACAGGGGGAAAAAGAAGCCAGTTCACTTAATAAAATTCTTGATGAAGTACTAAAAATTTTATTAAATCTCAAATCTTATTAATATGTCTAATTCTAAAGATTCTACATTATAAAATGGGAAAGACACAATGCATTTTGCTGAATAGCAAAGTATAAGGTTTGCCTGGAAGAAAAGCACAGTGTTTAATTTGCAAGCTTAACTAGCCACTAGCCTGGCAATTAATCTTTTTTTTTTTAAAGATTTTATTCATTCAAGACAGATACAAACAGAGAGAGAGAGAAGAAGCAGGGGGAAAGGGAGAAGGAGAAGCAGACTCCATGCTGAGCTGGGAGTGTGCTGGAAGTGTGACATGGGGCTCAATCCCAGGACCTGGAGATCATGACTCGAGCTGAAGGCATACTCTTAACCATCTGAGCCACCAAGACATTCCCTGACAATTAATCTTTAAGAAATTCTCACTTGCATTTTTAGTGTACTACCTAAAACTTCCATAGACACCTGGAATTTAATATCTGCATGGATCTTCATATACTTTAACAACAAACTCAGCAGAGGAAATGCTGAAGAATATAGAAGGAGTTAACCATATTAAGCCATAAATTAAAGAGATTTAGTCTTCTTACTAAGTTAAATTATTTGAGAGAACATTCCTTTTTAGACAAATTTATGTTAATATGCAATAGGTTTGTTTTTGTTTAAAATGAGTAAATATTTTATTAGAGTTCTTAGTTTCAATCTAATCGAGTAACTACTAATAGTTATAACTCACAAATAAAAACTCTTCTGGGTTCTGAATATTTTAAGCTTATGAAGGTATCCTAATTATATCTTCTTCTACTTGAACCAACAAAGTATTTTTTTTGACTTTGCCGGTGTTTTTCCTTTTCCTGGGAATTCTATCATCAACTAATCAGTAAAGTAAAATTACACTCCTTAAAAAAAAAATTAGAAAAGTCTTCTTGTGAGAATTATCCATTCATTTGCCCAATATATTTGTCTACAAAGTGTCAGGCCTCATACCAAACACTTTCTTAAGCTTATGTGAACCTCTTTCAGCTTTATCCAGATGTTCCTCTTTACATTATAGCTTGCATGCCTGTTTCCATGTTTGACACTCCAAATGAACACTAACTCACTAGTCATCTTTAATGTCATGAGCACTGATTTTGATACAGAGTATGTATACAATAAAGGTTTCTTAAAATATTGTAATTATTATAATTTTGTCTCACTCTTATATCAAGGTTTTATAGTAATTTTCAAAGACAATAATTTACATTAGATCTAGTAGGAAGTTTGTTGAGACTAAGAAAACCAGGTCACAGAAATATGAAATGATTTATCACTACAGTTTAAGCAAAGTTTAAAACACAAAATTTTTATCTCTAAGTACAAAATAGTATATCTGAACTACAGCCTTGTAGATAGCTATATGTGGCTACAAATGCAGAGATGATAGTGATGTAGCCACAATGCAAGGTATGTTGGCAACCACCAAATAATAGATGAGGCAAGGAATAGAATGTCCCCTTGGGGTTCTGGAGGTTATGCAGCCCTGCTGACACCTTTATTTCCATCCGGTGAAACTGTTAGGCTTTGGGCATCAGAACTGTAAGAGAATAAATTGTGTTTTAAGCCCCAATGTTTGATAATTGCTCAGAGAAGCCACAGGAAACTAATACAAATAAGGATAAGTAAAACTCTGTATACTCTGCAAGATGCTCAAGCAGTGGTTAAAAGTGCTCAATCAAATACACTTTCTAATTGTTTGTATCCTCTTCAGTTTCTTTCAGTCTTACAGTTTTCAGAGTATAAATCTTTCACATCCTTAGTTAAATTTCTTGTGTATTTTATTCTTCTTGATACAATTGTTAATAGTATTGTTAATTTCTCTTTCTGATACTTTGTTAGTGTATAGAAAAGAAAAATATTTTTATATATTAATTTTGTATCCTGTAACTTTACTGAATTCATTTCTTCTAATAGTTTTTTGGGGAGTATTTTTAAGATTTTCCATATATAGTAGTATGTCACCTGTAAATATCGAGTCTTCTTTCCTACCAACTTGGATGTCTTCTTTTATAAAGTTTCATTTCTGCAGCTAGTACTTCTAGTAACCTTGAAAAGTGTCAAGAGTGGACAGTCTTATCTTCTTGATCACAGAGGAAAAGCTTTTCAGCTTTCACTATTGAGTATAATACTAATTGTGGGTTTTTCATATATGCCTTTACTATGTTGAGGTTTGTTCCCACTAAACCCACTTTATTAACAATTTTTATCATGAATAGATGTTCAATTTTGTCAAATGCTTTTTTTTTGCATCTATTGAAATTATATGTTTCTTATCCTTCATTTTGTTAATGTACTACATCACATTGATTTGTGGATATTGAACCAACCTTACCTCCTGGGAATAAATCCCATTTGACCATGATGAATGATCCTTTTAATATATTGTTGAATGTAATTTGATAGTATTTTGTTGAAGATTTTTGCATCTATGTTTATCAAGAATATAGGCCTGTAATTCTTTTGTATAGCCTTTGTCTGCTTTTGGTATCAGGATAATGTCTAGCCCCATAGAATGAATTTGAAGAATGTTTTTTCTCTTCTGGTTTTGTTTTTGTTTTTTTGGTTTTTGGATTTGTTTTATTTTGTTTTTGTTTTTCTTTTGTTTTGTTTGGAGTAGTATGAGAAGGATAGGTATGAACTCTAAATGTTTGGTAGCATTTACCTGTGAAGCCATCTGGTTCTGGATTTTTGGTTTTTTTTGGGAGTTTTTTTCTTTTTTAATTACCAATTCAATTCCTGATTTAGTCTTAGAAGATTATGTTTCTAGGAGTTTATTTCTTCTAGACTGCACAATTAGTTGACTTAAAATTTTCTAGTGGTTTCTTACAATTCTTTATATTTCTGTAGTGTCAGTTGTTTTTCATTTCTGATTTTATTTGGGTTTTCTCTTTTTCTTGATAAGCCTGGCTAAAGAGTTACCAATTTTATCTTTGTAACAAAGTAGTTTTTGTTTTCATTGACTTTTTTTTTTAATTTCTATTTCAGTGATTTCCACTGTGATCTTTATTGCCTTTCTTCTAACTTTGGGTTTTGTTCTTTTATTCTAGTTCCTTTCGATAGAAAGTTACATCGTTTGGTATTTTTCTAGTTTCTTGAGGTAGGCCCTATATCACCATAAACTTCCTCTAAGAATTGCTTCTATTGTGTCCCAAAGATTTTGAAGTACTGTGTTCCTGTTTTCATTATTTTCCATGTTTTTTTTTTTTCATTTCCTCTTTAATTTCTTTGACCCATTGGTTGTTTAGTAGCATGTTATTTAACCTCCATATATTTGTAGTCTGTCCAGATTTTTTCTTAGGGTGTCCTTCTAGTTTCATAGCATTGTGGTCAGAAAATAGGCATGTTATGACTTCAGTCTTCTTGAATTTTTTGAGGCTGTTTTGTGACCTAATATGTAATCTATTCTGGAAAATGTCCCACGTGCAATTGAAAAGAATGTGTATTTTACTCTTTTAAGATGGACTGTTCTGAATATATTTGTTAAGCCCATCTGGTCCAATGTGTCACTCAAAGCCATTGTTGCCTTGTTTATATTTTATTTAGATGATCTGTTCACTGATGTAATTGGGGGTGTTAATGTATCTTACTATTAATATTTTATTATCAATTAGTTCCTTTATGTTTGTTATTAACTGTTTTATGAATTTGAGTGCTTCTATGTTGGGTGCATGAATATTTATGGTTGTTATATCTTATTGGATTGTCCCCTTTATTATTATACAGTGTCCTTCTTTGTATCTTGTTATAGTCTTTGTTTTAAAATCTATTTTGTTTGCTATAAGTATTGCTACTATGGCTTTCTCTTGACATCAATTTGCATGATATTCCTCAATCCTCTCAATTTCAATTTTCAGATATATTTAGGTTTAAAATGAGTCTCATGTAAGTGGCATATAGACTGTTTTTGTTTTGTTTTGTTTTTTTAATTTGTTCTCTCACCCTATGTCTTTTGATCAGAGCATTTAGTCCATTAACAGTCAAAGTAATTATTGGTAGGCATGTATTTATTGTCATTCTATTTGTTTTGTGGTTGTTTCTGAAGATTTCATCTGACCCTTTCTTTCTCTTTAATGGTTTGCTGATTTTCTTTAGCGTTTTATTTGGATTTCTTTCTCTGGATTCTTTACATATTAGTGCTTTTTGATATATAGTTACCATTTAGTTTGTATGTAACTTCTGCATATAGAAGTCTATATTAAGTTGATAGTCATTTAAGTTTGAACTCATTCTTGTGCCTCTCCTCTCCACACTGTAGATATTTTATATCATTTTATCTTATGAGTTCCTTGACTTATTTTTTTTAAAGGTTTTATTTATTTGAGAGAGGCAGTGAGAGAGAACAGAGGGAGAGTGAGAGGGAGAAACAGACTCCCTGCTGAGCAGAGAGCCTTACTCAGCACTCAATCCCAGGACCCTGAGATCATGACCTGAGCTGAAATCAAGAGTCAGATGCTTTACCAACTGAACCACCCAGACACCCCTGTTAGATTTATTTTTTACAGAAATATTCATTTTTATTGTTTTTGTGTTTCCTATCTTCATACTGTCACTTTTGGTGTCTCCTTTTCACTCAGAGTCCCTTTCAGTGTTTCTTGTAGGGTAGTTTAGTGGTCATGAACTCCTTTAGTTTTTGTTTCTCTGGGAAACTCCCATCTCTGTTTGTATTCTGAATGTTAGCCTTGGTAGATAGAGTATTCTTGGCTGCAGGTTTTTCCCATTCAGCACTTTGACTATATCATGCCACTGTCTTCTGGCTTGAAGAGTTTCTACTGAAAAATCTTCCAGCCTTAGGGGTTTTCCCTTGTAAGTTACTGTCATCTTTTGTCTTGCTGCTTTTAATTTTTTCCCCTCTCTTATGACTTCCCATTAATTTTTCCCTCCATTCCCCAATAGTCCTCTACCCTGTTTCTTATATTCCACATATGTGAAAACATATAATTGTCTTCCTCTGATTGACTTATTTCACTCAGCATAATACCCCCCTATCCACACTGATGTAAATGAAAAGTAGTCAATCTTTCTGATGGCTGAGAGACTCTTACCTATAGGAAACAAACTGAGGGTTGCTGGAGAGGACGTGAGTAGGAGGATGGGGTAATTGAGTGATGGGCATTAAAGAGAGCATATGATGTTGTGATCACTGGGTGTCATATACAAATGATAAATTATTGAACACTATATCTGGACCTAGTGATGTTAATGTAAGTTGGCTAATTGAATTTAAATAAAAAATAAAAGTATATTAACTTTAAAAATAAATAAACTATATGCTGCCAAAAAATTAAATAAATAAAATTTTTTCTTTATCACTATATTTTGCCAATTTAATCACAATATGTCTTGGAGTGAATCTGCTTTTGTTGATTTTGATGGGAGTTCTCTGTGCTTCCTGAATCTGAAAGCTTCCTTCCCTAGATTAGGGACATTTTCAGCTATATCTTTGATGAATTTTCTGGTCTCTTTTCTTTCTCATATTATAGGAGTCCCAGAAGAAGAATGTTACTACATTTGATGGAATCACTGAGTTTTCTAAGTCTATTCTCCTTTTGGTTAATTATTTTTTCTCTCTTTTGTTCAGTTTGATTACTTTCCATTACTCTGTATTCCAGGTCACTAATTTCTTCTTCTGCTTCTTCCATCTTGTTGTTTATTCCATCAGGTGTATTTCTCATTTCATTTTCTGTGCCCTTTTGTCTCTATTATTCATTCCTTTTCTCAAGTACAGTGAGTATTCTTATTATCATTACTTTATATTTTCTATCCATATATTACTACCTTACTTTTATCTGTTTCACTTAGATCTCTAGCCATGGCCTTATTTTGTTCTTTAATTTGGGACCTAGTCCTCTGTCTCATTTTGTCCAGATCTCTGTGCCTGTTTTCTGTGTTAGGAAAGTCTTCTAAATCTCCTATTATTGAGGGTAATGGCCTTATGAAGAAGATGTCGTGAAGTGCCCTGCCATGTGGTAATCCATGTTCCCTAGGGCCTGGCCCTTCTGGGAGTATCTCTAATGTGTGCTGCACATGATCTGCTGTGTTTGTCCTGGTCACTTTATTTGTTTGGCCACTCACCTGCTCTCTTTGTCTGTTGTGGGCAGTGTTTGGTTTCTGGCCTGTTGTGGTGCAGGTCACATAGGTGTGTTCTGATTTGCCTATGAAATGAGACCTGTTGCCACTGTTGCAAGAACTGAGGCATTGCAAAACTCCCACCTCTAGAGAAAGTTTGAGCAGGGGTTTGGGCTGGTCATCTTGGGGAAAGGCCTTCTATGCTGATACTGAGGACAGCGTGACTGGGATGGGTGGCTCCATCAGAGAGTGGGAGGGTGAGGCTTGGTGTAAACAAGTTCAGTAGTAAGTATAGATGCTGGGCATTTCCTACAGGTAGACTTGTGTTTATGCTGAGGGGTAGGGAAGGGAAATGGTTCATGCCAATTCCTTTGTTCCCAGTGTGGTCTCTCTGTTGATGATGACTCTCTCCAGGATCACTGTTTCCATGCTGTATGACCATGGGCTGTTTATCCCACCTTCTTTCAAAGAGCAACACAATGCCCTCAAATCTCTATCCTAGCCAGGTCTTCTGACCTTTAATGCTCTAGGATTTAAGCCCCACTGGGTGCCAGAAGTCATGAAATTGGGCCCCTCTTGCTCTCCAAGGCAATTGTGATGGGGATTTGTTTTCCCCATGTGCTCCCCTGAGTTCTAGTCTGTCTCTTGCCCTTCTTGGTGACCATGTTTCTCTCCCCACCACAGTGGCCATGATCCCCTCATGATCCAATAGTTGTTTATCTCTTTTTTTTCTCAGCTTCTTTATTCTCCATCATTTTGTCTTCTATCTCACTAATTCTATCTTTTGCCTCATTTATCCTAGTAGTTAGAGCCTCCATTTTTTTCTTGCATTTTATTAGTAGCCTTTTTGATTTTGACTTAGATTTTAGTTCTTTTATTTCTCCAGAAAGAGATTCTCTAGTGTCTTGTATGATTCTTTCAAGCCCAGCTACTATCTTTATTATTGTTATTTTGATCTCTTATTCTGACCTCTTACTTATTATATCCATACTGTTTAGGTATCTGGAAGTCAGTGCTGTCTCTTGTTCTCTTTTCTGAGGTGAGTTTTTCCATCTTGTCATTCTGTTGAGAAAAGAATAGGTGAATGAGAGAACAAAATACTATAATGGCAATGATGCCTCCAGAGATAGATACACTAAACAAATCAGAAGATTCCAGAGACAAAAAAAAATTCTGTATCTATATCTGTATCTGTATCTAGGTACAGATACAGATACAGATATAGATATATATTTAATTAGACAGGTGAACAGAACAGAACAATATACTGGATCCTTTGTGTATTTTTTTCTGTTTTTTAGAAAACTAGATCGATCCCAAAATTTTAAAGAAAGGAAAGCTTATATATGTATAAAAATAAAATTAAATACAATGAAAGAATAGGATGTAACTGTAAAAATAAAAATTAGAAGAAAAAAAGAATAAAAAGAAGGAAAATAAACCAATAGATGAACAGAACAGAGCAATACACTATATTCTGAGTATATTTTGATGGAGGAGTAGGATACCGTAGCTTCCTCTGATTCTAGGAATTCAGCTAGATAGTTATCAAATCATTCTGAAGACCTGCAAACTCAACTGGAGATCTAAGAAAAGAATAGCTGCAACTCTACAAATAGAAAAGCAACCACTTTCATCAAGGTAGGAGAAGTGAATCTGAGTCTATATATTGGAAGATAAACTGCAGGGGGAAGGAGCCTCCTTAAGCTGGTGCTGGAATGTGATATAGCAGCAAAGCAAAAAATCAGAACTTTTAGAAATCTGCTCTGCTTAGGCACATCCCTGCCTGAAAAGTGCTCAGGTGATAAAGTGGGGCAGAATCCTAGGTGGGATAGTGTGGTCTCAGGATCCCTGGGGTCACAGAAAGACCTGGGGTGCCTGAGTGTGGCAGAGTTCCCAGGCATTGGAGTAGGGAAGCAGCTGCAGTCACTAAACCCAGGAGTGGGCTCTCAGCTCAGGTTGCCATAAACCATGAACCATGGCATGGTCCGATGACTGCTCTCTGTGCCAGGACACAGCGAGCAACAGAACCGCAGTGACCCCCCCTCCCACTGGGAGGAGTGTTGGGGGTGTGTACCACAGGAGACTGCAGTCCTTGAAATGGGGTTGTGTCTAAGATAGAAATGCTCAGTCACAATTTGAGTGAGCCTAAGACTGGGAAGTTGCCATTTCATTCTCCTTTAAAGTGGACCAGAAAGCCTTCAGGGAACAAGTGCCACATACAGCAATCAGGAACAGCTTACTTAGCCTGGTCCCCTGGCAAGAGTGGTGCATTTCTGCCTGGGGCAAAGACACTTCAGAATCAAGGCAACAGGCCCCTCCCCCAGAAGATCACCAAGAACATCTTGCTATGACCCAGTTTACCCATCATAGAGAAATGAAAAACTCCAGTGTTGGGGAGAATATTATATTTTCTAAATATATAAATATTGCCTATATTCTTTTGAATAATTTTTTCATACTGTGATCAGATATCGCATAGAAGTTGTCAGAATTTTATCCATTCATGCTGAATATGCAGGAGAGCTAAATTTTCAGCAGAAAATACCTACGGTGTTGTAATCTCTTGAGTGTACTATTACTCTTTGACAGAAGACACATAAATGTTTCTTTGCAGGGTGGAAGGATCAAATCATCTCTCAAAATTAACTTGGAAGTGATTGAAGTGTTTGGGAAATACATTCTAATCTTGTATGTGACATTCAAATTATGCTTTGTTAGAAATGTCTAGTTAAATGATTTACTGTCTGTACCTAATAATTCTTATCATTCTACTTTAAAACCTTAAAATCTATTATAAAAAGTTAAAAACATAGTTTCCACTTTATACAAATTTATCCATTTTTTGAAGTCCTAAATCTAATACACAAAACTTCTATAAAACCTTTTATGATTTCCAAACCAGTTATATTTTCTCTCTAAGACCCTATCTTAATATACTTATGACACTTCCTATTTCAATATGGAAATTAATTTAGGTTCATAATTAACTTTCTTTGATAGATTATAAGCTCCTCAAGAGAAGTATCTGTGTAACATAAACTTATAGGTAACAAAGTATCTGTACATCATATTTGAGAAATGAATCAATGAATAATTATGTGACTGAATAAATTGATAATCATGGTAAGAAAAAAATGCTTTCTCTATCATCCTCTAAATGAATGTATTTCATTCCTTCTTGTGAACAAGAAAAGGAAACTTTCCAGTATGAATACTATATTCTCTAGAACCAGCTTTAATCATAGATTTATACACTGAGCTGACTAGTAAATCCCCTTTAGTATTGATCCTGGTTAGAATAGTGAATCACTTCAGACCATCTCAATCTTGTAAAGTACAGCATTCAGCAATGATATGTCAAAAAGGCCTATCCTCTATTAAAAATAGCAGCAGATTTATTCAAGCATTTATCTAGTTTATGCAGATTGCTAGTCTCTTTATTCCAATATTTGACAATCTAATGCCTCAACATGCTTAAGTTGATATCTAGATGAAGGAATCTTCTGAGGTTAATTTTAAGATTTTTCAAGAAGTTGGTGAGTTATCCTGATGAATGGCTGGGGTATCATAGCAGTATCTCAAAATGCATCCATTTTTTTTCTACTATCAGCACATTTTAAAAATGAGAAATGAACCTCTTAGAAATGGATAGATTCAGAAGTAAACTCAGTATAGCAGATTATGACCAGGCCACTTGCATGCGTCCAATTCCCTTATAAGTAAATGTGTTCTTAAAAAATCAGCAATTTTAATTGATTTAAAGTCAGCTGGAGTAAAAGTATCTTTTTTACTGTTTATTTGGTGACTGTTATGTTCCAGACACTATTCTGGGTGGTTTATTTCAATTTTTGCAGCATTCTATAAGAAAGATAATAGAACCATTTGGAAATTAGAAAAGTGAGGTTCAATACTGTATGCTTACTTGGCCAAAGAGGTAAAAGTCAAAGGTAGAATTGCATGAAATACATTAATCCTCTGTTTCATATGACCTCTTTGTAATCTCACATATTTTTATTATAAATATGCATTTATTTATTTTAACCATAAGAGTAATTTTGAAATAAATTATTGGTCAGAATTATAATGTATATTTTATATTCGGTAGCCCAGTTCCTGACTACATATTGTCTAATTATTGGTGTTCTGTTAAATATATTTTTATTCTCAAGATTCTACATATGATATAACCATGATTTACTTTTACTCTTACCTGCTTTTACTTCCAACACTAAGGGTTGACTCAGGATTAGCAATAGCATTCTCTATATAGTTTTGACAACCAAGAAGAATTAAAGACAATTTTCAGAAAATGTTAATTCACTCCATAATTATTGAATACCTATTGAGTGCCTATGTCTCAGGGACTCTTCTTAGATCCATCATATTCGTACTCACTGTTCCTTTTTCTAGGAGCTCACTAAACCATAGGAAGAGGGAGGAGATACTGAGAAAATTATACACAGTGTATCAGTAGTCATAAGACTATGTCTTACTATGCTCAATTGGTGAGCCCGAGTGTATTCTAGAAAGAAAAGTTTTAAAGGGCTCTTAATATAAAAGACAACAGTATAGTATATCTTGGTAGTTAAGATAGTTAGGTTCTGTGGTTCCAACCTGGTTTTGGGACCATGGACCACTTACTTGACATTTATAAGCTTCAGTTTCCTCATCTGTTAAATAATGATAATAAACCAAACACATGAGCCTGGGAATTAAGTGAGGTAATGCTTATGTCTTAAACCTGATAAATTGACAATAGCAATTGGCAAACATTTATTTCATTCCCCTTTCTGGAAAATCAAAACACATATGATCTACTTACACTTGTCTAACCTAGACTCATCTAACTAGATTATAAGGTTTTCTTGCTAATATTTACTAATCTGCATAATTTTATCTAGTGGAGCACATTTTGGAAAATGGTCTAAATAATATTCAAATGTCTGAATATAAAATGAAAGGAGTGAATGTCCATGTTGCACAAATATGTGGATAGGTTTATAATTTTTATATATCTTATATTTTAATTTTTAAATACCTTGATATTTTACCACATTTAATTTAGTGTAGTAGCAAGAAATAAAGATTTGGTGGCAAAAAATCCTGGGTTTAAGTGCTGGTGACACTTAGTTACTAATCGTAAGATTCTGAAAGAAGTACTAAGTTTCTCTGAGCCCTGGTTTCCTCAATTATATAATTGAGGAGGAATGCTATCTATTTCTGGTGTAGAAGTTCTAAAAGTAAGATAAAGGAAGAAATATGTATCAGATAATGTCTGACATAAAAGCTCTTTAAAAAAATTTAGCTGCTACTACTAGTGATTTTAACATTGTTATAATAATTACTTTGTGTATTGACCTATTCTATTAAAAGTATTGATGCTTGCTCATTTTAGAGTAGAGTTACTTCTTATTATATAGAATATATATATAAATTTTATAATTTCTTAGACATAGTCACATTTGAGCTAAATACCCATTTGAAATTATCAGTGTTGAACTATGGAACAATAAAGAGAATGGGAATTATCTCTGCTATTCTCTTTGTGTGCAGTTCTAGAGATTCCTTTCTGCTCTGTGTTGTTGTAGGAGACTGATCTTTACCCGGGGTGGTTTTCTACCACATGGAGCTAACATCTGCTGATGCCTATAATCTGGAATGGTACTAAGGAGACTGTTCTTGTCAGTTAAAAAAAAAAAAAAAAAAAAAGGCAGGCCTCTAGAAATTGTTTTTCCCTCTATAATTACATCAACCAAATATCAGCACTCTTGGCCCAAATTTAAAAGTCTATGCTTCCCTTCCCATAAAAGCAACCCGCAAGAGTTTTTTTAGTCTATTAATTTTAATTATGGAAAATCTTAATTGTTAACACTACTGTTCTTTCTATGCAAAAATAGTGTTATCGAATACTATTAGAGATGCATATACATTTGATTTTTTTTTTTACAGTTTTGTGGGTGGTTTTGTGCTGATCCAGCTTAGTTCATTTCCTTTGTCAGCAAGGACTGTGTAATGTACATAGCTTACAAAGGTTAAGGGTACTATGTGGTTAAGGAACAGGACAGAGCAGGGAGAGATCAAAGACTTGACCACTGTACTTCTGTCACACTGCTTAACACTGGAGCTAAGCAAGTTCATTTTTAGAAAAGGAGCCAGCTGCTTCCAAATGGAAAGTCAGTGACACCTGCTCTTCTGTCCAGTGAGTCAGTTGGCTGCTGATTGAACGTAGAATTTTTTTTTTTAGAAAATGAGGTCATTGGAAGTTACAAAAATCTTTATGCATGAAAAAAGTAAATAAGGGTATATACTTTATAACTTTAAAACTACTGAATTTGAGCTGACTTAGGTATTTTCTCAAATATGAATGAATGTATTCAAGTTTTGGGGGGACCAACAGCCTTTTTCATTAAATTCTGAAGTTGTCTACATTTATCCTAGTGGCAAACAAAACAAAAATAGTGTTGGGAATCCTTATGTATGTTTTCAAACCAAGAAAGTGTGGCCCAGTAGGCTGTTAATAAAGTAATTTTATCATGCAAATGCATTCCCCTTTTCCTGTAAAGTAACATTTAAGTAAACATTTCTAGAGAGTAAGTTTTTCCAAGTGCTGTTTTCTCTCCCAGTGACCTTTAAGAGTACTTGTTATAAAGCCCATGTTGGTTTGCATTGTTTTCTTTAGAAAAATACCTGAAATTCAATAGCAATTTTAGCGTTTTGTCCTCAATTTATTGTCATCTTAAGTGTCTTTCAAAAGCAGACCTATGACCCATTTGTCATTTAGTTTACTCATATTTGATCATGAAGTGACAATAAGTGGGACAGATTTTTCTTTTTCAAAGAACTTTTCAATAGCTCTTTGATAAAAGTTACCAGATTTAATGGGGGGAAAATGGAAGAACTGTGAATATTAGAGGGCAGTAAAATGTTCAGTGTTATATATCAATTTACTTAACATTTATTTACTGAGCCCCTTTCATTCCCCACACATTAAAGAAGGAAATATCAAATAAATATGAACAAGATGTAAACTTTGCCCTCATAAAATCTATAGTATAGTACAAAAGATAATATCTTATTTAGGGTAATTATTTACTTTTTAAGTGTTATAAAGAATATATAGACCTTATGAGAGTACAGAGAAGAGTAGAATTATTTTTCAGCTGTGAAAAATAAGTCTTGTATCCTGCAGTAGGAGAATGGGTAAACTAGCACATCTAGCCAATAGAATATTATTTGGTGCTAAAAAGATATGAGCTACGAAGTCATGAAAAAACATGGAGGAAACTTAAATGAATGTTACAAAGTGGAAAAAAAATCTGAAAACCTGCATTCTACATGATTCAACTATATGACATTTTGGAAAGGCAAACTGGAAATGGTGAAATGAACTATGGCAGCCAGGGTTGGGGGTAGAGAGAAGAACAGATAAAGCAGAGGATATTTAGGGCAGTGAAACTACTCTATATGATACTACAATGATAGATACTTATCATTATACACTTGTCCAAACCAATAGGATGTACATCATCAAGATTGAACCTTAAAGTAGATTATGGTCCTTGGGTGATTCTGAGGTGTCAGTGAAGGTTCATTAGTTGTAGCAAATGTACCACTCTGGCGGGGGATGTTGATAAAAGGAGAGGATCTGCATGTGTAGGGGCAGGGAGTCTATAGGAAATCTCTGTAACTTCCTCTGGATTTTTGCTGTGAACCAACTGCTTTATTATTTTTTATTAATGCATGCATTGGGAGGAGATGGTATTATAGGATAGTTATTACATTTATTTATTTATTTATTTATTTCCTGTTTCTCAAAATAACTCTTGAGTAAGAAAAAAAAATCCACCCCCCAAAATATTGCCATCCCATCAAGAGTCATGATATTTCACCTACTCAAAATGGGAAGGAAGTGCATTACAGGATAATGGAAGAGGCTATGCTTAGAATAGATTTAGATGTTATCAAATGTACATAATGAACAGTGATAGTGGAATTTGGAAGAGAACCCGTGGTATGCAGATAAATGTTTTAACGATAGTCTCTCTGGTAAAAGAAAACCTGATTTGTGGAGTGTGCCATTTCCTTGGTGTAAATATTCCTACTATGGCAGATAGCAAGCTGTCAGAGATATCACCGAACATGGAAGAAGGAAGAGATGCACATAATTAACTCTACCTCCTGTATCATTGTTTTTAGAGCCATACCAAACCAAATCCTGAGATTAGTTTATGTATACTTAAATTTCTCAATTTAGGGGATTGAACTCTGTTCTTTAGTTAAGAGAACTACAATGCAATTTAAGAACAGATAAATAGGGACACCTGGGTGGTTCAGTTGGTTAAGTGACTGCCTTTGGCTCAGGTCATGATCTTGGAGTCCCAGGATCAAGTCCCGCATCAGGCTCCCTGCTCAGCGGGGAGTCTGCTTCTCCCTCTGACTGGCCCCCCCCTCATGTTCTCGCTTTGTCTCATTCTCTTGCTCAAATAAATAAAATCTTACAAAAAATAATAGGATTGTTGTAATAGTGTTGAGATTTTAATTTGAGTTGTGATTGTGGGAATGACCTGAAAGAATATGTAGGTGTAGGGTACCTGGGTGGCTCAGTGGGTTAAAGCCTCTGCCTTCGGCTCAGGTCATGATCTCAGGGTCCTGGGATTGAGCCCCGCATTCAGCAGGGAGCCTGCTTCTTCCTGTCTCTCTGCCTGCCTCTCTACTTGTAATCTCTCTGTCAAATAAATAAACAAAATCTTTAAAAAAAAAAGAATATGTAGGTGTAAAAGGCATTTGGAAAGGTAATACAAAGGAAAAGGTAGCTCATGAGGTATGCGCAATGAGAAAATGGAGGAAATCAAAGATAAATATTCTTGTGTTATTAAAATATTCTGGTGTTAAATTACCTATATATCTAGTACCATTTTTTTATGGTTCAATATGTTCCTAAAAACTGCATCATATTTTTCTTTCTCATTAACTGCTTTGTAAGTCTGCATGAGACTTGGAATTCTGGAGTAGGTGTGTCAGTTATATGACACATTGAATCCACATTCTTAGAAACTTGTGAGAGAGCAGCAAATGCTAACAAGTAAGAAAATGAACATTCATTTAAAAAATGGAGGAAACAGATACCTTCACCATAGTGTGTTTGTGAGTATTGCTTAGAGAACTGCATGTAAAAGCGCTTTTTGAATTACCATACAAATCTTAAAAATGTAAACAATAATTATTAAGAGGCAAATAAGGAAAAGTAGAGATGTTTTCTTGGTAGTGCTGCAAGAGCAGGATGGTAAAAGCAGGGATTCATTGCATAATTTTATCACTCGTCTCCATTGGGAAGCTAAGAAACCTAACTCCTAGAACATAATGGTGTTTCTACTAAACTCACAGAAGTTAGTTCCCAAGATTTGATTAGAATTAGCTTGGGGAATTTACAATTACGTGTACTGTTCTACTTTCCAAAAAATTTGAAAAGCATAATAAAACAAAACAGCCTAAAGAGACAAGCAAGACTAGCATGATGTCCTATTCCTAATCTAAGCTCTATCTCCCTTTGACCCAAATTACTATGATAGCATCATGAATACCACTCTGCCACTGTTGATCTTGAGTTCACCTGTCATATTTTAGTAAGACTCAGCTTATTAAGTACAGATTCCAATTTGACTAGCCTACAATTGATTAGACTACATTTTCTGCTGTATAATATCAAAGTTCTTTTAAACACTTTTCAAATTCCTCCCTTCATAACCTCTATATTAGAGATTGATGTGTTTACCATATCTTCCCATCTTATTACTATATTTGTATTTAATGCTAATGACACAAAAGGTGTTCAATTTTTTTAATAGATTGATTCAGAATAATTCCTCCATTTTGCATTAATAAAATATTTCCAGCAATGACTAAGATCCAAAACAGCTATGGAAATTATAAATTTATTCTAAATGCTAATATAGTTTCAGTTTTTGTTTTATTTTCTCTGGAATTTCATTTTTGGTCTAACTGAATTTTGAAAGAAGCAATAGTTTGCTTTGTTAGTATGTGGAACTATAAGACTGGTAGGTCTGAATTTATTGGCTAGTTTGTATAAGCACTAAGGAAAATAACCGATATAATTGCTTTTTTACTCTGTTTTCCTGATCTGATTTGAATGAAATGCCTTAGTCAACCAGACTTTTGTAGGTTCTGTGTCACTTTAGCATGGTGAGGAAGAGCATGGCTCTAGATTAAGACAGCTAGATCTGCAATCACCAGGCAATTTTTCTAACCTATTAAGCTAATATAAAAAATACAGACATAGTACATTTTCCTTCAGGACTGTCTACTTTAATCTTTCTCAACATCCAAAGAATTGTAGGTAAATATCAGCAAGTTACTGTATCAAGATATAATATATAAAAACAAAGTGTTATTATATATGAACTCAGAAACATTTTAAATTTTTTCCCCAAGTTAAAATCTATTGTTGACAGAGCAAAATTTATACACCACACACATATAACCCCTATATATGTTATATCTTATTTATATATCCTACAAAAATAGATTAATCCCCAAGAAATGTGTTCACACTATTGCTTTAAAATGAAATGAAACAAAAAAAAAACCTACATTGGTTTAGTAAGCTCAAAAGCAAAATGGGTTTTCTAATATGGAATGCTCTTTCGGAAAACTTATATTTTATATACTTGTTTAGCTGCCATTTCAAAATGCTTTTCTGTTCGTGATTCTGATAATCTTTGCATATTCTTGCCCCTGAGAAACTTGCCAGAAGGAGTGGGGAAAACAGGCCATTATAGCCAAAAAGTAAGAGCAAGTGGATTGTAGGGGAATCCAGCCAATCAGAGGGTTTTAGCATTAAATTGTCAAGTGAAAGTTATTTCAGAACACTGAACTGCAGTATAGACCTAGCATTTGCCCAAATAAAAATGTATGTGCCATCAAGGATGTGACTGTAAATTATGGAGTTGGGGAAGCAGGTAATACATGGAAGTTTCTGTGATTTCCATTTTTTGTCAGCATTCCTTTGAGAGCCATTTGTCTTGGTCTACAACTTGATTGTGTTTTTTTATCAGCCAGGATGAGCTCCTGCAGCAATGAACCCAACCCACAGTGGACAGATAAAAGCAGCAGAACAATGTCCAGGCTGATTTATGCAGCACTTTTCATTTACATCCTTTGCTTCAGCTCTGATTATCAGTGCCACTAATGTCACTGTGAGGTTTTTGGAGGCTTGCAGATATGAAATGGGTTCTGGAAGCCTTCAGGAATATATTTTAATCAGCTAAGGGAGAAAATATTTATTAAAATAACAAAATTTTTTTTTCTCTGACAGAATTAAAAACCATGTTTTTTAAGCTGTTGGGAGTAATAGCTGTTCCTACTCATATAACTGTTTTAAGAATACAGACTTTGGCTTTTACCTACAAAAAAAAAGAAAAAAAGATTGTTTTATTCATGGGTGTGGGGATGGAATGGTGGTAGAGTTAAAGGTGTGTGTGTTTATATCTACACTTGTCCAGACTATTAAGCATCACCTAAACCGTAACATTAAACTAAAATCTAAGGAAAAATATTTGATTCATAGCTATATCTACTTACTAGTAAGTTTCAAATGAGAAGGTGTTTGATAAATAGCCATTTAGAAGTTGGACAGACCTTACCATTAAGTTCTAGATGATTCTAACCTGTTAAGGAAAATGTTTTATCTATGTATTTATTCCTTGACTACTAGAAATAAGTGAAGGGAAGGGTTGTAAAATGGGATATTAGATCTGTTTAAGCATATGCTAAATTAATAAACATTTTCCAGAAGTCCATGGACTAGTACTTAACTCTCCTAGAAGCTAAGTGGGTAAACATATTTAATGAAAGAACTATAAGGTTAAAACATGCTTTTATTTGTAGTCATCATTCTTTTTATTTTAAAGTTTCTATTTGTTCTTTATCCCTTAGGGCTTCATTCCAAAAGACCAATTCTCTCTTGGTATTAAAGTCATTCTCTGGCAGAAATGCAATGCTGAGGAGAACACATTAACATTTCCTTCCCTACTAGTCTAGTTCAGTGGTTAAGAGCATAGGTTGTGGAGCCAGACTGCCTGGATTTGAATTTCAACTTTACAATTTAATAGCTGGGTGATTTAAAGCGAATTACTTAAACTCTTTCTAAGCATTCGTTTTCTCTGGGGAAAAAAGGGGAAAATACTTTCCTTATAGAAAAGGTATGTAGTGAGGATTAAAACCTTAAGCACACTACCTGTCTCAAACTAAAAACTAAATAAATGTGAGTCCTTACTATTACCAAAATATAATGGTATTCAGCAAACCCATGAGCCACAGCTGACCAAGTACTAAATGTCTTGGTGACATTTAAAAGGTGTGTGAGGTCTATAGGCATGTCACTGCACCAAGAACTATGGTTGTAACCCATTTGTCTTCTCATCTAGAAGCTGATTTTGTTTTTGCCCATTGCTGAATTCAGCCTCTTTACTCAAAGTTTACAAATTTACTAAGCATATTGTGGTTTTGTAATTTTATTGACAATTTTAAAGATTCTGTGGAGAAATCCTATTTAAAAATTTTACTTTACTCTTATCCAAGCCCATCTTCTAATTTTTCTCCAAGAAAGATTAACCCTCATCACCGGCTAATGTACCCTTTCCCTTGAGCTTCCTCCAAAGAACCAGAATCTCCTCACTATCCTCATTACACTGAGTAATTAAGACTAAATACAGTTTCTGCCTTTAAGTTTTCATCTTTTTTACCAATCATTTCACCCCAAACAAAAGAACCTTTCAATGGCAGATGCCTTTAGAATTTACTGATGGTGCTATATAAAAAAACAAAAATTTTCTCTCTCCTCCCCCTCTCCTTCTCACTCTCTCTCCTCCCCCCTCCTTCTCACTCTCTCTCCTCCCCCCTCCTTCTCACTCTCTCTCCTCCCCCTCTCCTTCTCACTCTCTCTCCTCCCCCCTCCTTCTCACTCTCTCTCCTCCCCCTCTCCTTCTCACTCTCTCTCCTCCCCCCTCCTTCTTCTCTCTCCCTTTCTCTGTCCCTTCCATTTATTTCAATTTCTATTTAATTACTCTAGACAAGTATTTCTTGGGAATGTCATGTTGCCAACCTTTAATTCATAGACTTCTTGTTAAAGGAACAATTAAATGAGTCAGGGTGGGAATTTGTTTCATAAACAAATTGAGAGTGGAAACTTTACCTCAGTAAATAATCTTTATAATCTGACATATACTGCTTGTAAAATATAAGCCAATTATTACTCCTGGCCATGTGTATTGTACACTATGTCCTAAGATTACATTTCATAGATTTGAATACCCAGCATCCACAACCTCAAAAAATCTACTTCTACATTCATTCATCTAGGTTGTATTAACACCAAAAATATATATCTTATTAGATCACTGATCTACAAATAAATCTCATTATATTTAGTAAAAGGAAGTAACTATAATTAATCAACTGTCTTAACCTACAAGGAATATTAACACATTTACACCCATACACACACAAAATCAGTGTTTAGCGCATTATGCCTTCAGTAAAGATGACTCTATTAAGAATTTACAGATATTGTTGATCAGAATGTGGCATTTTACAGTTAGGTATCAGAGTTGTTATTATGATAATACATTAAAACATAATATTAAATGGCCCGAATCCACTAAGAGATAATTCTGTTTCTGAGAATTAAATAAAGCAATGTGTATTTTGAAGTTTGTAAATACATTTATAAGGCGATTGCTTGGAAGAATCACTGGCAGATTTTGCTAATGTATCATTTACTCTGGTTTGTGTGGGCAGTTTGAAATACCTATGTTGGTAAGCATTTAAAATCAAAACACCAGAATTTTAAAATAAGACAGTTTTACTAGAAGGCATATGAGGAAGTAATTAGAAGATGAATGATGGCAAATGTACACAGGCAAGGCTGTATGAAACAGTCATTCATAGAAGGTGAAAGCTTAACCCCTGAGGAAAGAAAGACAACATGGATTGAATCCTACACATCCAGAAAATGCAAGAACAAGACAAAAGTGACCTATGTTAGCGCCGTATTAAAAAGATCTATAAGGACTACAGCTGTACTGTCAGTAATTTTGCTCTGACTTATGGAACTGACCTTTTGGTAGGAGTAGATGATGCTCTGTGAGGTCTACCTGCCACACAGCCTGAGGTAACTGGTATTCCATTATCAATCAGGCTAGAACAAAGGTGATGCATATGTTTTCTTTACTTTACTACAGTGATTAATTATTTTCACTGTGCCTTGGTTAATTTGCTCTGAATTATTGTACTTGCTCTCTTTTCACCAAGCTCATTTGCCTTCCTAACTGAGTACAGCACATAGACAATAACACTATGGTCCCATTAGTTCAGATGGCAGGTGGGCTTTAGATTGGAATCCAAATGGTAATACGTAGCACAATTGAAAAAGATCAGTAGGGGCACAAGAAGAGGGGAAGAGGAAGGAGAGGGACATTTGTCCTTTTTAAAGGAAGCTTTGTGATTAAAGAAAAAGACATAATGAGGGAATTTTATACATGTCATTTTTCATAGGTAGAAACAACAAAAAGCTACTGAAAAATAGAAAAGATTATTCACTCAGACTTAGAAGACCTTGGTCTAAAAAACCAAAGGTTTGCATCCTTATGGAAAAACAAGCCTCTTCTGTTCCTGTGCCTTAAACTTACAAGTGACTAGAGGAAATTAGCATGGAGATACTGGCTGTTAGCATTAGGATTTGATTTTTGCAAAGGATGAACAAGGACTTTTTATTTTATCTTTGCTTAATGAGCAAACTGGCCTCAAAGACATGCAAAACCCTTTCGGCATTGTGCCTACAACTTATGTCACAGCTTTGGGGAACAAGGTGTCAGCCCTGATGGCGCTCACACTAGGGATTTTATAGCTCATTCATTTCTGCCATGCTTCCCGCTCACCCAGGGTTACATGGCCACAAGGGACAATGCACCCTTTGGACCATTTGTGGTTTATGAATTGTAAATCCAAAGAGAGGGAGAGACAGCTTGACTGAACCCAAATTATGTTACAATAGATAGTAATGAATGTCCTGTTTTAGCAGGATAATAGAACCCCTGCTTATTGGCAGTCATTCAGACTCTATCTCTCTCATCCATTTTCTTTCTTGGCCTTGACCCTAATCCAGCAATTGCACTTCCCCAGCTGCTCTTTAAGCTGCCTCATTAGCAGCGCACCATTGGGCAGCTCCCATGACAGTCATCCAATGGGATGAAAGTGACATGGGGCCGAAGACTGTAACTGATTGGCAAGCATTGCAATGAAATATGAGACAGGGTTAGATGAAGAAGGCTTTTGAGAGTGTTTGTAGAGGCTGAACAGTTAAGGAATTTTAGTCACATGTTAACTTCGCTCTTCAGTCCTTTGGTTTCCTAAACTTTAGGGAGAAAAAAACCCCCCACAAAACTCTCTCTATATAGTCATAAAGAATACATTTGGCATTAAATACATTTTTTACTAAAATGTTAAAACAATTTATTTCACTATATAAAATACTTTAACCACAGAAATAGCTTAAATCCCATTGATATTTTCATAAAATTCTTATAGATGAAATAGTTAAAGATTGTATTTCAGAAACATGCTATTTTTAGAACCATTTAGAAACGGGCAAAAAGTATATCATCGGAGAATCTAGTGAATTTCTTATCTATTTTTTCCTGTTATAAATCTAGTTTTTACTTTTATAAATTCAAACAGAATATAAATTTGTAGTAGTATCTTGGCACTAAATTAACACAACTGAAAATAACTTTTTCAAAATATAACTAAAAATAACTTTTCATCATATAGTATCTCTACATTAACTCTGTATCACCAAGTTTATTCTAGTTATTTCAACATTCATATAATCCCCCACTTTAACTTAGAACTTCCCTGATATTGTTAATTTTTATTTATGTTGATATTAATTCTTTTCATTGTCAAACTCCCCCACCTCAAAGTAAGTAATTTTTTCCTCTAGTGTCATAAAAAACATTTGTCATGTCTTGAAACTTCTTAGCTTTCAAACATTTACATGGTTAAAGTCATTGCAATTTTTATCCACCCAATAATTTTTGAGTTTATAATGAGCCAGGCACTGTTCTGTAAGTCCCAGAGCTACATAAGATAATCCAATAGTGTACTTAGTCTCAAATCTTACTGTTTGGTAGATAAAGCTACTTATTGGACCACACAATAGAGTGAAAAATACAATGAAATGGGCTTGACCTCAAGTGAATTAGAAGTCTATAAGGAGGTATGTTAAGCATCTTTGGAGTGGTTAGAAAAGCTTCACCAAGAATGTACATCTGAACAAATCCTTAAATATATATATCTTAGTTAACTGAAGGTAAGATTAGGAGAGTAGTAAGTATTTCAGGCAGAGAGGAAACTACATATAAAGGGCCTCTAGAGCATGTTTTTGTAAACTCTTGGAATGACATAACAGGCGTCATAAAGCTAGCTTAGTTTAAGGGGTCAGGATATACATATACAAAGGGAAGTAAATGAAGTGCAACTTTTGGAATTACATGTATGGAAACCTTCATATGGGAAGATCTGATTGTGGAACAGGAAGCATTAACAACCCAAGTCAGGTCCAGAGAACCAGCAGCAGCAGAAATATATGATGATTCAATCAGATACTCTGCAGTAATTCAACTCAACTGCATTTCCTAGTACTCTCTGTTTAATTATCTTATTTATACTGGCCAGTTCTTACGTCTTTCAAGAGAAGAAGCATGGTACTTGCAGAATAACCAAAACCTCAGTTATAACTTTTTATAGTTATCCAAGTTTTAAATTTGTATTAGCTGCCCTTGGATCAGATGCCCTAACTTCTTACATGGATGGTAATTAGGGAGAAGGTAGGAGAGAGATGAAGACTCAGTGGATTTTCTGAGTCTAGCTGCTTAAGGCTGAATCCTGCTGTAAGGCTGTGAGAGGAACAGTTTTCCTTAGGAGAGCTTGTTGGTATGACAAACAAGTTGACTATGCTAGAATTCTTATAATAAAAACAATGGAAGATTTCTATGATATGTAGATCATGCGGGATTTTTTTTTTAAACAACAAAGTTAATTTAAACAGCTTTTACATTGCCAAGAGTTAAAATTCTGCTAGTTATCTATATTATATTCCACCTCTCTAGTGGTAAGTTAATTTTCCTTTGAAAATACCCTCCAGACATTAGATAATTAAAATATTGTTTTGCGGTTATGTACAAGGTATCCCTCATCCTTCCCTACTCTTTTATTTAAATTATCCTTTCAGTTTCTAGTTAAACTTGCCCTCAATTATTGAATTCTTCCTTTACTACTTACCTCATATTGAATCTCTTTATACCTATAACTTTTCCATTTATTCAGCCCTTAATCATGTGTTTCATTTTCCTTTAATTATTTTGTGTATTCCTGTATTTTTTCAATAATTCATAATAGCAAAGATTTATTTTACACTTCATCTAACTGCCTCTACAATGCATTGCAAATTTGTCTTTCATATGGCAGGAATGTAATAAATACTACTTTATTGAAGGAGCTGAATCTGATGTAAAGAATCTGGGGACTCTAGGATTGTTTCAGAAGCCATCGAAGGGTAAATAGTAACCTAATTTTTGTGATCCTTCAGAAATACATGGTTTTATAAATCATAACCACAAATGGATTATTTTTTTCTAGATTTGCCTTCTGATTTGCCTTCATTTTTTAAAGATTTTATTTATTTATTTATTTGACAGAGAGACAGTAAGAGAGGGAACACAAGCAGGGGAGTGGGAGAGGGAGACGCAGGCTCCCTGCTGAGAAGGGAGCCCAAAGCAGGGCTTGATGCGGGGCTCGATCCCAGGACCCTGGGGTCTGACCTGAGCCAAAGGCAGACGCTTAACGACTGAGCTACCCAGGTACCCCCTGATTTGACTTCTAAAAGTTTTTACCAAACACTAACATCTGACTTGAACTTTCTTAAATAGAATGTCTCATTCAACATAATGGCTGTTTTCAATAAAACATGCTCACTAATGACCATAGTCTTTCTTTAGTAAACTAGAACCATTTGCAATCAAGAGTCCCCTACAGCTTATTTCTTCTGTAATAAGAATGAGTGCATTTGGGAATATTTGTCTGCCGACTCAAGGTCTCCAGAGCATAATGAACTGCCAATATTGATAGTGTGCCTTAGCTATTGTCAATCTACTTTAGGAAAAGACCTGGCTTCTCTAGTGTAAAACAAAAGTAGTGGATAATTTTTTTTCTTATAAACTTTAATGACTTGCTCAGAGTTAGCATCATGAGTGGTCAGCATGTGGTCATCTGTTGAACTGAAAAGACCAGTGAAAGTCAAAAGATCTTATTTCAAATATAATAAACTTAATTATATCCAAGTTATTTTTGAGTATTCATCTCACTGTATTAAACTATCATTACATTTTGGTGTGAAACACAGCAAATCACTCAATATCATTACATGTATTTTTAAGATATTAAATGGCTTAAACATCCCCATTTCCCGAGAAACATATGTGACATGCTAGCCAATGTGATGGGAAATGGAAAAAGAAACAGGTATTATATATCCACCTGCAACCTCACGAATCTGTAGGGGAAAGATTTGTTAAACAACTATAATACAAGAGAAAAATGTGATAAAATATTCAGAAAATGCTATTGGATACATGTTAAAAAGAAAGGATTTTTTGTTTGTTTTAGAAAAATACATTTATTTTTTTAGAAAAAATACATTTTTTTTCCTGTATCCTGAAGAATGAGTGGGTTGCTCCAGTCAAAACAGCAGAAGTTCCCAAAGAGTTGGGTAAACAAAGGCTCAGATAAATGAGATTCTCACTGTATTAGCAGAATGGTACAGGATAGCTGAAATAAAAAGGCTGTGCTTTTTTGCAAGTGAATAATCTGTTTTGGATATTCCCTTCTACTTCTTCTTTCCTAAAATCTAGTGTATTAAAAATATATATAACTTGCCTTTCTTTTTAAAAGTTAGCTGGAAGCTAGAGTGGGGTCTGGGTCGAAGGCAAGAAAAAGATTGCTAAGCCAGCCTTGGCAGTTGTTCTTAGAGAATTCAGTAGTTCTTTATGTAGTCCAACCAGTATACATAATAATAGAGTTTGTAGGGATTTTTGACAAAACTCTGGATAGGTTACTAAGATGTTAAAAAGAGAACTAGTCTTACTATCTTCAGAGTCTTAAAAATCAGGAATCAATCAGTCCCACATCTGAAAATGTGTACTGAGCATCCATCAGATGATGGAACTCAGTCACTCAAATTAAAAACACATAATACACCCCCCCAGACTCCAAACTACCTGTTCCTCTTTCCATTCTGTCTCAGAATAAGAGATATTATTTCGTTTCAAGAAATTAAGAGTATGGAAGTAGACTGTAATAAAATCCTGGACTTACTATTTATTAGTTAGGTCAATCGAGGTGAGATATTTAGCCCCCTTGAGGCTTCATCATCTAATCTTTCAATAGCAGTAATATGTTTTGATGATTATGTGATATAAGTTAC
This sequence comes from Ailurus styani, assembly GCA_002007465.1. Lineage (NCBI taxonomy): Eukaryota > Metazoa > Chordata > Mammalia > Carnivora > Ailuridae > Ailurus > Ailurus styani. The sequence continues at coordinate 3,391,274 of LNAC01000013.1, read as the reverse complement.
TTGGCCCAGGGCCTGAAATATAATAGGTAACCAATAAACATAAGCTGCTATTGTCATCATTATAACTATTGTTACTATTACTACCTATGGTTTCATTTAGGACATGTCCCAGACAACTCAATTGATTGCTAAGCAAAATCTTGCACTGTAACTTAACATACTAGACTTTTTCTCATTTACAAGAAAAAAAAAGTTATTCACACCTATCTTCAATCTCGTTTCTTATCCAGTTTTTAACACAGTCTTATATTCCACTCCTAAATTGTTCTGAATTGCCAAATGAAATCATTTAGTCCTCATTCCATTTCGGATTCCTATATCCTATATAGACTCTGATGCTGATCATTAGTTTGATATCCTGATAACCAGAATTCCAAACCTTTAACTTGCTATTGCACAGTACACTAGCTTTTCATTAATCCCACAACAGATCAGTAGCAAAATGTTTACTCTTATAATTTTCTTTTTAATTTTCCAAATTTTATTTGAAGTTAAACTTCCTTCCTTCGCTTTTGGAAGCCTGTAGCCAGAAAAGAGTATTGGGTTTGTTAGCTTTTTTATTCTTTATTCTATTAGTACTTATATCACTTCTGGCTAGTTGTAGCACTAACACCTCCAGAATTTAAAAGGAAAGAAGTAAGAATGTTATGGGCATGGGAAGTATACTTCTTGACATGAACCTTCGTGAGCTGGCTACAGAGATCCTTAGGCTGGACAGTTGTTGAAAAAAAGACTCTTGTTCTGTATTTATTTTGATAAATTCTTTGGAGACTCACTTCAAGATAAATCATTCATTCATGGTTCCTTTGATTCAGGAGAATTCATCGCTTCTGGATACTCTTCATCTCTAGTCCTTGGGTATTTGGGAATACGAGTGGATGCTTTTCTGCTGAATACTCCAAAACCCTGGTGGGGTTCTAGGACAGAATATTAAAATGTCTACTTCCAACACTCGTTCCATATACAATGCACAGGAAAAGCAGCCTTGACTCACCATTTGTAGGAATTAATCAATAATCAAATGCAGCCTCTTTCTGTTTAGTTGTCTGGTAGGGTGCTCCAGGCACAGGCTGTTTTATTTAAAATTTGAGGTAGGAGTTTGCATCCTTGCGGGGATAAATGTGAAAGATCCAAAGGTGGTACTCGCATACCAAAAATTCTCTCAAAACATCTATTTCTCTAATTGCCTACTGACTTCTTTAACTTTACTACTGTATGGAAGAGCAAAATAGATTTTGTTCCTGAAGTATAAGTGTTATGAAGATCTAGGGTATTCCTTAATCTACACCCAACTCACAATTTCTGTAGTACTAGGGATGGACCACCTTGAACCCCATTTTTCAGAAGAATCTGCTGGATCTCACTGTTAAGGGATCCACTTGAAGCCAGATTGCAGAAGTACCCAGACTCTGATTTGGGTACTGTCTCTTATCAGAGAGAGAAGGTCAAGGTGAAAGTTCTGTACATAGGACACCCAAATACTACTATTCAAATATAATCCAACCTACTTCCTAGTGTGCTGTTTGTTAAGAAGAGACTAATCCCAAAAATGAAAGGATAAATTCACCTCTTAGGAAACTTAATACATTAATTTTGGTATTTGGGTTATCTATGTTCATTGTGAGCTCTGTTTTCCATAATACTGGTGGCTGGATGAAATAAAAAGGCTGTATTTATGCCTCCTTCAGCACCCATGTCTCCACACTGAAATGGTAACAGTGAAAGAGGCAACTCTTACTGATTGCAGGTGTTAGGCCATGGAAGGGATATTTTCCCTAGTAGAGCTACCAAAAAGTGAGGCAGGCAAAACTCCTGGGGGAAAGGGATTTATTATTATTCTTGCTACTGTCAGCTCTAATAGACAAAAGGCAATGAGTCCAGCTGTGGGACTGGCATTGTAGTTTGCTCATTTACTTTATAATATCCAAGGTGGGTTCCAACCTCCATATTAGTATGAAATAGCCCTAATGATCTATGTGTCCTGTAAGATATGAGAACATAGTTAATATTTTTCTCATTTATTATTTACTACATAATATTGTATTCTTTCTATTTAAAAATATTGTATGTTGAAAACATTGTAAATTCCTGTAATGTGGAAACTATCATCTCTTTTTTAATAGATAAGAAAACTAAGAAAATACTTCTTCCCTATAGTTAATAGAAGGCAGGGCCTAGGTTTGAAAGATGTATTTTACTTCAAATCTAGGGCTTTTAATCAAAATGCTAGCATAAACTCTAGGTAGCAATGATAGCAATTACAGGGCAGATATAGACTAATGGTTCTAGGACAAAAGGAAGGTGATTCAACTGCCGGTAACTGACTTCCAACTGAAGCAGAAGAAATGAATTAGGACTGGGCCTTAAGCTACATCTGAATGGTTCAACAGGATAAATGAGAAACATTGCTCCTCAGAGATTTTTTGAGGTCTAATGGACACAAGGCACTGGCTTAATGTTACATGATTATCTAGAAATTACCCAGTGATCAATATGGTCTTCTCACACACTGCCCACTTGGTCAGAATTACCTCAATATTGGGCTGTATCCAAAACCTGTGGGTGACCGGTCTAGGTGATTGACAAATGTCTACCCTTACTTTAAAGTTTATCTTGCAGTGTTGGTGTGACCCAGGGAACTATGGATCACATCTTTACAAGATAATTTATAGCTTGCCTTTCAAATACATACACATGGAAATATATGGGAACCTCACATCATTATTTGTTACTGAGAAGTATTGCTTGTTGTGTTGGTCTGTTCTGGATACCATGCAAGACAATATTATTTACTGAAGCATAAAAGTAAAACTTATAGAATGATTTCACTCAAAATTTAACATAAGAATATTCTAGCCTGTAGTTGAAAAGAATTACATAGAAACATCAACCTATTGAATGAAAGGGTCCACATATTTATATTTCTTACCATTTCAGTGTTGTAGTTTTTTGTCTTTTCAGTTTTGTTCTCTCGTGCATTGGAAAGGTCAACATGTATTGATAGAGAATAGATGGATCTGAGAGTATACTTCATCTCAGAGCTAGGGATAAAGGCAGTTACATGTTCTTCCTGAGCTTCCCAAACTCTTGCATAGTTTTCCTTTACATTTACATATATAGTCACCTTGTAGTGACCTCAAATAGATACCAAACTTAAAGTGAATAGATTAAAATGCCAAATGTCCTGAAATTGCAATGTGTTGAGTAATTTTGTACAGAGTTGAGGAACAGTTCCAGCACCAACCTTTTTTTTATTATCATTTTCTTTCTTTGAATGGAGTTTCCACTGAATTGAAAAGAAACCCCATGTACCAAACAATACAGGGCACAAAAAGGAGACTTGTGCCTAACGATCTATACAGACATATAATCAAGTAGTAATTGTAAACCTAGCTGATATGCGAGTGGAGTACAGTGTTAATGAAATTTCACAGCGGTTCTGGTAAGATGGTGATGGTTATTAAAGCTGACCCCCTTCAGCAAAGTAAATTGCCTTAGGTTTTAATTTTATTTTGACAGGATCCTTTATTACTTTTTCTGAAATCAATATTGACACACACAGCACACTGTAGAAAAAGCTAAACAATGCAGTACTCTCAACAGTGAAAATCTGAACAACAGGTGGTTTATATTTTTAGTTGCTACATATATCATGCACTGCACAAAAATTATATGTGACACACTGAAAAATGCTATGCATACATTAATGCCATTAAGTGCATTTACTATAGGCTCTAACTTTATATCCAATAAATAAAAAAGGCAGTATGAGCTGTCACCACTTTTGAAGGCTTCCTTATAATGGATGACTAAGAAGGGTTACTATAAGTTTAAAAACATTCATATATCCTGATTCTGCTTTCAACTAGAAAGACAACTTTGAATATAGACCTTAATTTTTTGAGATTATTTTTAAAGTAAAACTCATGGGACAGAATACAATATGATATATAAAATGGATCTTAATTCAGGTAGAAATCTAGAGCTTCTTTGTTTAAATAAATTAAGGTTACACAGTTAAGTGGCAACAGACCCAGAACTAATGTCTCAGGCAGGTTTATCACTCTTGAAACCAGGGCTCAACATTTCAACAGGCAAAATTGGCAATGGCTCAAATGAGAATATAGGTATATATACATATGTATTTGTGTATTTCCGTGTATGTATGCATGGGCACCCTTAATTTGGCCACATGCCTTCTATTATCCTTATCACATTTCAAACAGGACTTCTTATTGATAACTCTAAGAAGATTCACGTTTTTGTACTCAGAATAAAGTATTCATAAATTAAGAAATATTTTTACAGTGTTATTTGTTGAAAAAATGTTACTTTTACCACTGAGTGTTAAAGGATGAAAGCTCTCTAGTAAGCAGAAGAACTTTCCCATCTCTTTTCGTCTGATGCATTCTGCTTTTCCAGTTCCTCTCTATGGTTGTCACCACCGCTCTTCAACTTTTCTTTGGTTTCCATTTGTCTATGACTGTTACTTGTAGAACTCTTCCAACAGCTCTAATACGTTTTTCTTTGAACTTCGCTGACCTACCATCTGTTCTCATTTACCCAAACCACTTTGATAAAGTTCACCAATAATTTACTCATATTAGGTTCTGTGTGTTCTGCTCTGCTCCATTGTAAACCTCTCTACATCCTGTACATCATAACCACCTTCATTCTCTGAAGAATAAATCTGTGGAGCAATATTCTATTTAATTTCTCTGTATCTTTCTCTCTTCATTCATTTTCTTTAATACTGATGCTTCATAGCTTATGGGCCCAGACCTTTCCTAGATATTTTGTCATTTCTTTTATGCTTCCACATTTTTGCATCTTGCCTTCTAATGGTTTTTTCTCTCTTCCTTGTTCTTTATTTTTTATAGGTACCGTTCTTAAAAAAAACCCCTCCAATTTTGGTCTTCTCTTTAATTAGACACTAGCGATTTTCTTTTCATTAATGCCACTAAGAAGCATCTGGAATGAAAACACACATAGTGATTAGAAACAACCACCCAAGAATGAGCTTGCTGTTTTGCTGGAGAATGCTAGCGAGTGTTCAGGGATCGCTTGTGAATAATTGTGTAGATTTCAATTAATGTAACTCATACATTAAAATAAATTCTGGAAAAAAAGATTATATAAGAATATGGAAAATAGATGATATTGTCAAAAGCTAAATTGATTAGCTTGATTTTATGGCAGTAGGCAGATAAATAAATTAAATGGTGAATTATTCTAAACAATACGTAATATTCTACTTCATTTTGCGTAAAAGCCTGACAAAAAATCTTTAGAAGCTGTGAAGCACTGCCATTATATTTATGCTCACTAAGCAGTATACCATAATTATTTAACTACAATTTCAATGTTTTCATGTATGCAGCAATGCTGAGCCATTAGAAACTCAGTATTATTGTGTTCTTTTTCAATTACCTGAACATCCCCTGGGTCCAAGAGGATGAATAAGTTTCCAAAGACTGCTGACTCTCTTACCCTATTAGGAATGATTGTATCTACTCTTTCCTCTTATATGAACTTATTTTTGTTGGTGTTTGTTTAGCGACTTTAGAGTTTTTATGAAGTCAATTAATAAAAGCCTTTTAAAAATATAAATACAATGGGCAGATAGCTATTGTCTTCCTTACTAATATGTTATTCAACTCTTTATATACAAAATTGAGGTCACTATCATACAGATATTTCTTGTTTTATCCAAACAGTATTTTGGTTTTTTCTATGAAAGCCCTTGTTTAGTCACTCCACTGAGACTGCACAAAGAACAAATAAGTTTAAATTGCAGCATGTGGGGTTTAAATTAGAAACAAATAAAAATTGTTTTCACAGTAGACACTGGTAAATAATAAACCTTATTTGTGGATATTTTGTTAACTGATAGAGACTGTATATATCATATGTTTTACTTTCTTGCTGGTATTTAATTGGCCTCTGTTAGAAGGAAAAATATGAACAAAATGACTCTTAGGATTTGCCTTTATTCAAAGACAAGTGTAAAAACTTTATGAAAAAATATCAAGAATTAAAGATGTCTTTTTTGCTCACCTATTTTTCATAATAATAATAGTAAATTTTTAAATCTTAAAATATTTGAATCAAAAAATGAGTAGAAAAAATGAAATATCTTGTGATCTTTGACATAGGAATAATGCTTAAAATAAATGCTACCTCTACCTATTACTTAGCATTACCATGTGTCAGACATTTTTAAGCATTTTACATATATTGTCATATTTAATCATGTCAACAGTTCCTTTAGGTGTGTCTTACACTGGCTTGTAGGTGAGAAAAATAAACCTCAGAGAGGTTCTCTAGCTCACCTTATGTTGTTCAGCTAAGAATAAGTATGAAAAATAATTACAATCCAGATTTAAAAGTAGGTTTTTCTGGTATCATCTTTGACTCTAAGAGCAAATTAGTAATAGACAATAAAGAAATATGAGTTGAGAATATGATTATAATATCTTCAAATGCTTCTAATGCTGTTAAATGAATGGATAGAATCATATATTTTGTTTTAGTGTGTTGCATTTGCCAATTGCTGTTGAAATGATTAAATATGACAATATGTGTAAAATACTTAAAAATGCCTGACTGAAATTTTGAGTTAATTTTTGTTTATGATGTAAGATTGTGGCATAGTTACATTATTTTGCATGTGAAATTCCAGTTTTCCCCGTACCACCTATTGAATATTATTCTTTCCCCATTGTATATTCTTGGCTACTTTGTTGTAAATTATTTGACCTTCTGTATATGGGTTTATTTCTGGGCTCTCTATTTCACTGATCTATATGTTTGTTTTTATGTGTGATTACTATAGCTTTATAATATAATTTGAAATGAGGGAGTATAATGCCTCCAGCTTTTGTTCTTCTTAAGATTGCTGTGGCTATACAGGGTCTTTTGTGGTCCCATATAAATTTTAGGATGGCTTTATTTTTGTGAAAAATGCCATTGGAATTTTGATAGGGGTTGCATTAAATCTGTACATTGCTTCAGGCAGTATGAACATTTAAACAACATTAGTTCTTCCAGTCCATGAGCATGGATATCTTTCCATTTATTTCTGTCTTTTTCAGTTTCCTTCAACAATGTTCTATAGTTTTCAGAACACCAGTTTTTCACCCGCTTGGTTAAATTTATTCCTAGAAATTCTGTCCTTTTTGATGCAATCATAGATGGGATTGTTTTCTTCACTTCTCTTTCTGGTAATTCCTTGTTAATGTATAAAATACAGCTGATTTTTTACATTGGTTTTATATCCTACAACTTAATTCATTTATCAGATCTAACAGTTTTTGGTGGAGTTTTTGGTGGAGTGTTTTTGGTGGAGTTTTTAAGGAGTCTTTTGGTGGAGTCTTCAAGGCTTCCTATATGTAATAACATAGCATCTGCAAATAAGTTTTGCTTTTTCCTTCAGATTTGTTTGCCTTATTTCTTTTTCTTGCCTACATCCTCTAGATAGAACTTCTAGTACTATGTTGAATAAAAGTGGTTAATGTGGGCATCTTTATTCTAATCACAGAATGATTTTTCACCATTGAGTGTGATATTAGTTTTGGGATTATCATATATAGCTTTAATTATGTTGAGGTTCATTTTCTCTATACCCCCTTTGTTGAGTTTTTATCATGAAAGGATGTTGATTTTTGGCAAATGCTTTTTCTACGTCTATTGAGGTGATTATATGATTTTTATCCTTCATTTTGTTAATGTGCTACATCACATTGATTTGTGGATGTTGAGCTATACTTGCTTTTTAAATAAATTCCACTTCATCATGGTGTATGATTCCATTAATGTATTGTTGAATTTTTTTTTAATATTTTGTTGTAGATTTTTGCATCTATGTCCATTAGGGGTATTGGCCTGCAGTTTCCTTTTCTGTAGTGTTTGTCAGGTTCAGGTTTTAGTATCAGGAATGCTGGCCTTGTAAAGTGAGTCTGAAAGTTTTCACTTGTGTTCTAGGTCTTCGAAGAATTTGAGAAAGATTGGTGTTAAGTTTTCTTTAAATGTTTGGTAAATTTTTCCAGTGAAGCCACCTTGTCTTTGACTTGTTTGTTGGGAGCTTTTCGATTAATGATTCAATCTCCATACTAGTAATTGTTCTATTCAGATTTTCTCTTCTTGACTCAATCTTAGTAGTTTGTATATTTTTAGGAATTTGTCAATTTCTTTTAGGTTGTTTAGTTTGTTGATGTATAGTTGTCATAATAGTCTCAAGATCTTTTTTATTTCTGTGATATCAATTGTAATGTCTTTTCTTCCTGATCTTATTTGAGACTTCTCTTTTTCTTGCTGAGTTTAGCTAAAAATTTGTCAATTTCATTTCTTTTTAAAGAACCAGCCCTTAGTTTATTGATCTTTTCTATAGACCTTTTAGACACTATTTTATTATTTTATACTCTTTTACTTTTCTAACAAAGATCTTCTTAATGACTTTAGGCTTCATTTGTTCTTCTTTTTCTAGTTCTTTGAAATGTAAAGTTAGGTTGTTTATTTGAGATTTTTCATATTTTTTGATGTAGACCCTCATGATTATGAACTTCCCTCGTAGAACTGCTTTTGCTACATCCCATAAGTTTTGGTATGGTGTATTTCCTTTTTCATTTGTCTGAAGATTTTTTTCTTTTTTGATACATTTATTGTTAGGTAGTATGTTTAATCTTCACATATATATATGCATTTTTCATTTTTTTCTTTAAATTTCTAATTTCATTGCATTGTGGTCAGAAAAAAATATGCTTGATATTATTTCAGTCTTCTTAAATTAAGACATTTTGTGGACCTACGTATCTGTCATGGGGAATTACCATGTTTTCTTAAGAACATATATTCTGATTTTGAATGGAATGTTTGGTAAATGTCTATTAAGCCCATCTGGTCCAGTGGATCACTGAATCCCAATGTTTCCTTATTGATTTTCTGTTTGGATATTTTATCAACTGATGAAAGCAGGTTATGAAGGCCCTCACTATTGCTGTCTATTTCCTGCTTTACGTCTTTAATATTTGCTTTATATATTTAGGTGCTACTATATTGGGAGCTTAATATTTATAAATGTTATATCCTCTTCTTGGATTGACCCTTTTATTATATATAATCTAATATTTTTTTATTTTAGTACAGCCTTTGTCTTAGTCTGTTTTGTCTATTGGATGTATAGCTTATCATTTTGTTTTATTTTGTTTTTGTTTTCCATTTGCATGGAATACCTTTTTCTGTGTCTTTACTTTCAGTTTGTATGTGTCCTTAAACTTGAAGGAATTCTTTTTGTAGGCACCATATAGTTGGGTTTTGTTTTGTAATCCATTTAGCAGTATATGTCTTTGATTAGAGAATTTAGTCATTTATATTTGAAGTAATTATTGATAAGTATTTCTGGCATTTTAAAATTATTTAAATTATTATTAAATTTTCTGGTTGTTTTATCATTTCTTTTCCCTTCTTGCTTTCTTGCATTTTGATTTGATGGCTTTATTTCTTAGTCATTTAAGATCCAAATGACTCCTATTCTGTGGGTGGCTACTTCTTTTGTTTTAATTTAGGGGTCCACATTCCTTCCATTTCATGAGGTTTCAGTCATCCAGGACCTCTACATCTGGCCACAAATGGGGAAAGAAATACAGAAAGCACACTCCTTGCTTAATCACTTTGGGTTGAAGCATCCCCTTTTACTTTCACTTATATTCCATTGGTAGATCCTGGTCATGCGGCTCCTTCTAGATTTAAGGCAGTGAGAAAAGGAAGGGAGTTAGAAAATATGGTCTCTGGCTGGGCATCCACTTCCCAGCAACAATTTTGTAGTGTAGGGTTGTACAGACATATTTGTTGGAAAGTTAGCCATTTCTGCCTCAGGAACCAAGTTGATTGGTAGAACTTGTGGATAACAGATCCAAAGTAGAGAGAATGTAGGTAACCAGGTTGCTCTATGCAGTATTTTAGTCACTTACATAATAGAAACCTTCATGAAAAAGGTCCTGTAGGGGTGCCTGGCTGGCTCAGTTGGTTAAGCATCTGCCTTCAGCTCAGGTCATGATCCCAGAGTCCAGGAATTGAGCCCCACATCAGGCTTTCTGCTCAGTGGGGAGTCTGCTTCTCCCTCTGCCTCTCACCCTGCTCATGCTCACTCTCTCCCTCTCTCTCTTTCTCTCAAATAAAATCTTAAAAAAAAAAAGAAAAGAAAAAAAAAGAAAGAAAAAGACATCTCTCCAGAGTTAGAAAACATTGTTAATCTGAAGAATCAAGAATGAAGTGCCTGTATACTTTATTTTACAGAACATCCTGTTGTTTAGAGGTTTGTCTCCCTCCACAATTCATATGTTCAAATCCTAACACCCAAAGTTGATGGTATTAATAGAAAGGGCCTTGGAGAAGTACTTACGGCATGAGGATGAAACATTTATTAATGGGATTAGTGACTTCATTTTTTTAAAAGATGTATTTATTTTAGAGAGAAAGCATGAGCGGGAGGGGTAAAGGAAGAGGGAAAGAGAATCTGAAGCAGACTCCTTGCTGAGCACTGAGCCTTACGTGAGGCTCCATTTCTTTCTTTTTTTTTTTTTAAAGATTTTATTTATTTATTTGACACAGAGAGAGAGATTACAAGTAGGCAGAGAGACAGGGAGAGGAGGAAGCAGGATCCCCGCTGAGCAGAGAGCCCGATGCGGGCCTCGATCCCAGGACGCTGAGATCATGACCTGAGCCGAAAGCAGAGGCTTTAACCCACTGAGCCACCCAGGCGCCCAAGGCTCCATTTCTTGACCCTGAGATCACTACCTTAGCCAAAAACAAGAGTCATATGCTCAACAGACTGCGCCTTCCAGGCATCCCTGGATTAGTGCCTTTAAAAGATGTTCCAAGAGATCCCTAGTCCTTTCTACCATTTGAGGACACAGCGAAAAAGCTCTGCCTATGAACCTGGAAGAAGTCCTCACAAAAATGTGATCATACTAGTGCCCTGATCTTGGGCTTCCCAGCAATGTAAGAAATAAATTAGTTTTTGCTCGTAAACCACCTGGTCTGTAGCATTTTGTTATGGCACCTCAAACAGACTGATGAAACACCAATAAAAAATTATTTTCAAGTCTTGTGAAAGTTCTATGGAAGATGAAAACTTTATTATTTCACATAATGACATGATTAAGCAGTTTTGTTTTATACTCAATGATAAAGTTGTCACATAAATTTATTCCAACCAAAAATTGCTAAGAAATGTTTTCACTTCAATGCCTTATGGCATTTGACATTCATTTATACCAGAACTTCCTTTTCCATGTGATAGGAAGTTAATTCACACCATTACTCTAGGCCTTCATTAAAAAGGAATATTTCATTAACATAGCTGTTGCTGCTTTCACAACAACCAAATGCTGATAGCGATTTTTTACTTACAGGTATTTGCAATTGGTGTGTTCCTTAAAATTGCTCAAAAGTTGCTGCCTAGCAAAGGTATGAAAAAGTTAAAACATATTTCATGATGTAAGCTGATCACAGTAGACTGAATTCATGCAGGCTTCTCAGATGACTTTTCCAAAGTACTCCCCTCCATCCCCCAGTGTATTATAAAACTGTTATTTTTAAAAATAATAAGATTATTGATGCCATTAATCTATTAGTTCTCCTTCAGACAATTTACTTCTTGAGTTGACAATACTGGTGTAGAAAATTCATTGTAAAGCAGATTATATGTGAGCCTTTTCTACCAGGGGCCTAAAGACTAAAAAATCTTAAAAGGTGATTCCGTACACATTTCCTTCTTGGAATTCTTTTAATTCCTTCCATGGTCTCTGCTTTGCTTTTTGTCATTTTCTCCTGGGAAATTTACTAGAATTTGGAACTGAGGGAATTGTTCAATAAATAAGCATAGAAACTGATTCAAAATTTAGAAGCTAAATGTTTAAGCCTTTTTTTCTTAGTAAAGTCTTCTACCAATCACTTCTGAACATTGAATATACCTTGCTTTATATATTTTTCATATATTCATTATTCATTCAAATAAATTGGAGATCATTTTAAATACCCATATTGGACTGTTGGTTTTCTTCTTCAGCTAGCAAACATAGGGCTTTACACTTATTTCCCCACGCATGTAAGACTGAATATTATCCTACCTCAGACTATTACTGGCACATTTACATTTGCACTATAAGTCAAAGTAAAAACCATTAATCTAAAAGGTCAGTTCATGAAGGATTATCTAAGGCAAAGTTTAGCATATAGGAGTCAAAGACCAGGCAGCTTCCCTGCTGGGCCCTCTGTCAAGCCATGCTACTGTTACCATGAGGTTGTACTCAAAGCAATGGCATTAAGAGATTGGGCTTGAGTCAGTAGAACTGCCAGCGTGGATCTGACATACATGCTGTGTGTATTCACAGTAAACCAACTGGTCTATTCAATGCCACAATTTAACACTAGATTTTATTGTGTATGGAGTTTAAAAGTCTCTGTTTTTAGCAAAATGCCTTTCTACTAAATAAGCATTTTAAAAATATTCTTTATTCTTACGAGGAAGGCAAATAGCAAAGTTCATAATCCTTTCCTTATAAATGGGGGATATGTCAAAAGATGAAAGGACTCCTACTCTTCATCAGTTGTCAAAGTGAATATAGAACTCCTAAGAATATTTATGATCAGTGTGTTTTCTCTACAGTTCTCTTTCAATTTGGAAGGACATAAAGATGATAATCCATATGTGATGTTTAATATTTGACTGATTTGTTCATATCCATTTTTTTGTCTTCAGAATTATCTCTGTATCTGATATTATTAGTGCAATGAAGACTGGTAATAGTTTTTCACAAAAGCTGTTGAAGGTCAGCTAGGAAGCAAATGCTTTGTCAAGAATTTTAAGGACAATGTCTAAGGAGCATTTATAATTACTTATAGAGATTGGACTACTTAAACACTTTTAAATTACATATTATGAAGTATAAAACCAGTGGCTTCTAAGGGTGTCTGGGTGGCTCATTCTGTTAGGTGACTGACTCCTGATTTTGGCTTAGGTTTTGGTTTCAGAGTTTGATATTGAGCCCTCTGTGGGCTCTGCGCTCAGGAGAGTCTGCATGAGAGTCTCTCTCCCCTCTCCATCTGCCCCTCCCCCAGCTCATGCACTCTCTCTAAATAAATAAAATCTTAAAAAAACGAACAATGGTTTCCAGAGCTGGGTTATATTGCTTCACAGAGCAGATTATTAAATTTTCAGGAATTTTACAAATATAAGCTCGTTGTTAGTAATTATATGTGAGAGATCATATATATTTAAATATATTTTATTAATGTTAAGTGTAGTAAATACTGAAACTTATTTTCTCATTATGTTGCTATCCTTTACTCTTCCTATACATTTTGTATCTGCATGTTTGAAATACTAGATGACATTGTGCTACTGAGCATCTCTTTCCAACTCCTCTTTCAGTGAAGTCACTTGGATAGCCTAAATTGACTGTGGTGGGAGAATACCACTAAAATAAAATTCTACAACTCAGGACTTGATTTGTTCATTTATTCATTATCTAGACCATGGGTCAGTAAACTACCACCTGTGGGTCAGCAACCTGTTTTTATATGTAAAGTGTTTTTGGAACCTAGCCATATGGCTCCTTTTGTCTCTAATGGCACAGCTGAGTAGTTGAAACAAAGACGATATGGCAAGCAAGCCTGAATTATATACTGTCTGGTCCTTTGAGAAGTAGTTTGCAAAACGCTGGAATTAAGAAAGCAAAGGAAAAACAGTGTTAATAATGCAGTTGGAATTTAAGTGTGTTGTGACTTCGGCCATCACATTGTGAATGGCACAAAAGAATAAAAAAAACTATTCTTTTATTATTCAAAAAATTATCATCCAGTTCAGCAAAAAAGTCTCTCGTATCATTGATAGGAAATTCCTATGCATAGATATTAGTTTTGCTTCATCTTGTGCATTAAGGTAAATAAAAATATCCACAAACATTTGTCAGAATTATATTAATCACTTGCAATCATAGTGAATATAAAGTTCGCCAAAATCAACAAAATATATTAGTTGGCTATATGCAATTTAGGGTACAGAGTACTGTGAATTTTATTATTTGTATATTACATGCTGTATAACATTTTTCTCTGTATGATTTGTAGTAAACTTATGCATATATGTATGTTTTGGGGATAGCCAGTGCTGTCTCTTTATCAGCACATCACATAACTGGAGTTATGTGCCTTTATAGCTGTTAAAACTACTTCAGAGGTATCTAATTGTATTGATTGTTATATCCTTATATAATAATAGGTACTATGCAAATACCTAATATAATGTGTAGTTTTATTATGTATTAATTATTTTTGTCTGGTAGTTACAAAATTGGCTTTACAGGAGTTTAATCTCTTCCAAATTGAAGTTACTTGCAGAATTAAAGAATTTGGAATTAAAATATTAGCAAAATTTATACACAGAAAGAGTTGATTATTATACTGTCAAGAAGGTAATACACTCATTGCAATTTTACAGAAGAAAATCACATTACTGATTTTGGCACAGCTTTCAATATATTAGTCAATTGTGTGTAAAAAGGGAGCCATTTTAGTTAAACTATTTTTTTTTTAAGAATTATCAAACACTTCCTTCCCTTTTTGATTATTAATTAATTTTATTTTATTTAATTATTAATGAATAACATGAAAGATATAGTCTGGAAGTCACTGTTTAGTATATGTTCCTATTAGAAAATCTTTTCTATGATCAAGAAGCAAGGAGTTAGTCTTAATTTTTCACAAAATAACAAAAATCACCTTACTAATAGTTTTCACTATAAATACTGAATAATTCTGTGGTAGAATTCCAGGTGGAGTCATTAATTTTACATTCATCGAATGAAATCTAAGGAGACAGACTATAATCTAGAGCTATATAATTTAGCATTCTGAAAAATGTAAAATTAAATATGAAGTTAAAAAACTTGTATGATGAGTATTGCATTTTTTGAAAAACTCCTTTGCAGTTAGATTGTGGGTATGCTGTTCTATAGTGTATTTAAGAAATAAAGTTTTGAAGGTTTAATGAAAATAAATTCCAGTATTGTCAATCATAGTAACAGAATGTAACAAGAAAAAGTTGGAAACAACAAAAAGAAAAGTATCTTAGTAATAAGTAAAACTCAAAACAGGTTATTCCAAATAGTTGGTAAAATTTATATCTGTGGGTAAAAGTAACAATGTCAACTATAGGTGCTGGGATGATAGAGAAAGTCAATGAAGAGTAAAAGGAAACACCTGGAGAGACTGGACAATATAAGAACAATTTACCGAATTAAAAAGTAAATTTTTTTTCATACACATTTCACAGTGGAAGCTATAGAACTTGGAAGTGAAGGACTGTGTCAACAGGAATGTATGGGTGTATTTGT
Source organism: Ailurus styani (assembly GCA_002007465.1). NCBI lineage: Eukaryota > Metazoa > Chordata > Mammalia > Carnivora > Ailuridae > Ailurus > Ailurus styani. The sequence goes on along the minus strand of LNAC01000013.1, from coordinate 3,375,879 downwards.
CAAATTTTGCTGAGGAATTAATGCCAGACTTTGGTTCAGGAGTTTGCATCAGTTCAGGAATTCTCGGTGAGCTGAATTGACAGGAGTTCTCCAGCCTGGTGCCATGTCTGCCACACTGAGTTTTCATGGTTGAGAACCAGACTTTATTTTGTCCTGTTTGTGTTTGGTGGGAGACTGAAGAATCTGATTGGAGTACTTGATGCAGTCATGTGGGAGGCCAGGATCACATGAAAGGGTGGCTCAGATTGTCAAAATGACAGGATGTTTTGTAAGATTTCAAGGACAGAACATTAACCAAAGTTTGAGGAAATACTAAATGAAGGTGTGAAGATAAGTTAGAGAGCATCAGGTGATGCCAAAATGAAATAGAGCATCAAGCTTCAGATGCGGTAGCAACAGTGGATTGAAACAACTGGCTCACATCTGGACCAAGAACATAAAGACCACTAGAATTTGCTGGTGACTGATGCAAGTAGCCATTTTGGTCATTGGAATCATGTAGGGGAACTTAAAAAACTATGATGCTCAGGCCATGGCTCAGAACAATTAAATTAGAATGTCTGGACACAAGACCCAAGCATCTATGTTTTTTAGTTTCCCAGATCCATGCAAAATGCAACAAGTCTGAGACCCTTGTTTTAAGGGAACTTAAAGAACCGATTGCTCATTAGAATCACCAGGGAGCTTTGTGTACCAATGTGTTTTTCCTTCCCCAAACTCATCTACTCAGAATCTCTGGGAAAGGGCCCAGGATGGGAATGGGTTGGGATCCAAGACTTTGTAATTTACACAACAAATTACTATGTCTCATTATTTTTCACTGAAGTGGTTCCACATTGGGACAATAAGAAAATTAGCCTCAGTAAATTGTAGATTGTGTAAATTATGAGGACTCAAAAAATAAAAAAGACTATGAACTTCATAAAAGCTATCATACTCTTCTTCATATTTGAAATTTACACTCATTTTATTTTTTTTTTAAGATTTTATTTATTTATTTGACAGGGAGAAAGAGATTACAAGTAGGCAGAGAGGCAGTCAGAGAGAGAGGAGGAAGCAGGCTGCCTGCTGAGCAGAGAGCCCGATGCGGGGCTCTATTCCAGGACCCTGAGATCATGACCTGAGTTGAAGGCAGAGGCTTTAACCCACTGAGCCACCCAGGCCCCCCTACACTCATTTTAATTTGATTATCTTATATGTAAAAATGTATTAAATACAGATTTTTGTTATTTTGCTTAATAACTTTTAAAAATTTTCATTTCATTAAAAATTTCTAATGCTGAAAGCATGACTATTTTTTAGTACCATGTAGTTAAAAGAACTAAAATAGAAACTCCTTAAAAGAAATTGAACCAAGAGGGTTCAATTCTTTCATTCCCCATTTCATAATTTTTCACCATCACAAAAGTCAAAGCATGTGAGTAATACTGAGAAAGGAAATTGTTGCATAAATAATTAATGTTTCAAAAGGTTAAACTTAATTTGAAAGTAGGTGATTTTCTCTTGCCAGGGTTACTGAGATTGAAGGTGAATAGTCTCCTGACAGCCTCCTTATCGTAGGAAAATTAATGCTAATACTAGCTTTTTTGTACCATGTAGATTTATCAATATAATTTCTGTCTAGTAATTGAAGAAAAAAATCTTTTTTTTTTTACTTTATAATTGGAAGAGAGAATTTTGGGTAAAATTAGAATGGAATTTTTGAATTGATGAAAAACACTGTAACAGTGCATGCATCCTGACACTTCTAATTGAAATTTTAGGAACAAATAAATAATAGAAATAAATACAGGAAGATTTTTCTTTCTGAGATAAACGTACTTCTGGTGTTCACTTTAAATTTTTTTAAAATAATTTCTTCATTTGAATTCACAAAGTTTAAAGACGAATAGTTTACATTGCTAAAATCAAAGAAAAAAGCCACAAAATTATAAGATAAGCCTCTATCTAGTTAAAAGAATGAATGGCAGGAAAAAGAAAGCAAATGACTATTTAGCTTCTTAATATCTCTGATTTACTGGTCTAATTGATAATCAATGCTAATTGTGTCCAATGCATCAAAATTTAATAATGAAAATTATTTCATCCAAATATTGAAATATATTTTGTTCATATGCTGCACTTATAGAACATTTTATTATGTTAATATAAGTTCCATAGAAAATAGTAAAAAAAGTTTGATTTGTCAGGTGTTAGGAGTTTGATTTATGTAACATTAAAAAGTATGTCTTTAATTCTCACTTTCTCACTTAAAAATGACTGTTGCCTTACTCTTGGTAATTTTAAGTGGAAACAATGCTACACACAGAAATAATCACTAACTGCTAGGGCTTTTACCCATTGCTAGTCCTTTCAGAGTGAGTCTCATAGTGTAAAGGAAATGTTCAAATTCCCTCATCATAAAAAATTTTTTCAAACATGAGTTTATTTTCAAACAAGAGAGGTTGGACTATATATTTTTCTACTGATCTTTTTATTTAAGTCACTTCCTAATGAAAATCATCAGTAAATCAAAATTGATTTGACCACCAATGAAAGACTTTTCCGATCTTAGAAAGTAACCACTATTTCTCGTTTTAGTTACACATTAGGGTAGAGAAAGTCCTGTGATGTACAAGGCTGAACAGAAAGCTTTTATAGTTTATTCCATATAAATAAATATTTGTTTAGTGTCTAGAACATTTTATGCCATGAAAGTGTATTAGGAATTCTGGCCTGTACATTGGAATAGAAAAATTAAGAGGACCACATGAATGTGTCACACTAATCATTTGCAGAGATGAGAAAATTATTTTTTTTTTGGATCTTACTATCACCCTTTCTTTGCCAAGCTAACTTCTTGATACATTTCATACTAAAAGAAATCCTTGTGTGATTTATGCTACCCTGAGTTACTAGAACACTATCAATTTCCACTGGTGACTGTTTGTTGAAAGAAATAGTAAATGGGTGTTGTCATTAAGACTGTTTCTATTTCCATGTGAACAGTATATTAAAGAAATTTCCTTGTTCTATTTCACTCACATATGAACCAGTGAAACAGAAGTTTTGGGTAGCTTCCAATTTCTAAAGCGTCTCTAAGGTCATTTTGAAATGGATGAGTTAGCAAACATCTATGATAGATAGTCTAAGGGGACATAACCTAACTATTCACTAATAACAGCTTGAGAGCTATGAAAATTGAGCAATTACCTGAGGAAATGCTTTGTGGAACCATGAACTTTGTCCCTTGTTGTCTCCATGGAGACTAACAGAAAAATGAATCATGTGTACTAGCTAAATAAACATTGATAAATATTATGGACAGAAAAGGGCAACCATGGTAAAATATATCAAAATATTTTTTCTAACCTTTTACCTATAAGGTTCGTAATTATTTACTTCATAGTCAGAAAAATTGAGGCCCACCTCAGGTCTTTTTGATATATGTAGAATAAGATGGCAAACTAAAAAATTAAATATTTTGAATTTCCTGTAGTGACCTGTTTATTGGTTTTACCACTCTGATTATGAGGGATAAATATATCAATTATGTATATAAAATTCTTTAACAAATATATTTTCCACAAGATGTGTTTTTTACCACTGTATTCATCTCCTCACATATGTGGGTACAGCATCCTCTTCTTCCATCTCAAAAGTTGTTCCACATCACAATATGGAGACCCCAGCTTTAGGAGGAATGCATTTGGAAGGAGAAAGCAGCCCCCCTGTCACCAAAGCAGGTGGCAAGGTATTCAGCCAGATTTTTCTCTGATTTCTATTCCCAGGATTACTAAATTAAGAAAACATGAGCAGGTACCCACAAAAAAAAAAAAGAGTTTCTACTATAAGGAGTGGAAACAAAAGGTGATTTATTACATTTCTTATTAAATCCACTATCTCATTCTCATTTGATCAATTAACTTTCAAAAGCTGGGAAACAAACATTTAGCAAGTGTTGAAACTTTACAAACTGAGGTGGCTAATCAGAAGCAAGTGTTTATGCATATGCATCCGCATTAGAGATTTCTTCAGTTTTCTCACTCACTTTATGTGCTATTTTGTTTTCTCAGACCCTGCAAAGATAGCATGAACAATAGCTATATAAGTATGTAAAATATAGACTAAATCTATTCTCTTTTCTTAAAAACGTTATATATATAACAAGTATTGACTGTCTATTCATTTGTCCTCCTCACTCCACTCCTCTTCTTCATCCTACACTGAGCTGAGCAAGTCTTCTAGCAGGAGTTGTGGATACATAAATTAGAAGTCACTCTTCCATTGTACTGGCAGTCATGGAATTCAAAGATTCTGTTCAAGTCAAAAAATATTAGAAAAGTAAGCCATCATGAATATTTTCTTTTAAAAAATCTGCTTAGTATAGCATGATATAAATGATAAAACTTTCAAGGACCATTATTGTAATTGTGTTCTAAAAAATTACAGTAAAAAATAAAAGATGAATTATTAGGTAAAATTTATCTCTAGTGAGACATCACTATTTCATTAGAAAATGCTCTTTAAAATAAGTGGTTTATTCTGAACTCCGAAAAAATAACACTTGGAATTGTTTTTTTATATGTGATTTGATGAGCTAGTTTCAGTGTAATTATTACTAGATTTAAGATGTTCTGAAAGGCATTTTTAGCCAGAGATTGTTAAGGAAAAAATCATCCCAACTGTCTACTCAATGATTCTGTACTAAAGAAGTGCTTTGAGTGTTTAGAAGTCTACAAAAGAAGGCCCTAGCAGGAGTAAAAGCCAAAATATCAGTTTCAATATTTATTTAAGATATTAGAATTAGAAGCTCTATCACTAAATAAAATCCATTACAAAAAACACAGTTTTCAAAATGCTGTTGAAGAATATTCCTGTGGTCATATTTTTTTTCATGAAGAAATACTTTTATTTATATATACAATGCACATTCTTAGATGTTTTATACTAGTGATTTCACAGTGTGTTAAAGGGCATACATGTGGAAAACACATTCTTTCACTGAAATAACATTTATTTAAGTAGTGAAAGTTTATTAGGCTTACAAACATCTTTTAATGTATGGCATTACATAGTATATTTCTTGTCCCGTGCTGAGGCATATGCATTTTTTTCATTGTAGTTAATACAAATGTTGCATTAGTTTCAGGTATACAAAATAGTGGTTCAACAAGTTTATATTGCAACATAGTGACTCAACAAATTTATGTTATGCTATGTTAACCTAACATAGCAATAGTTTATTGTTGCTTTTGTTGGTTTGCTCCAGGGGACACATCAAGAAAACTGTTGCTAAGGCCGATATTAATGTGATCACTGCATATATTCTACTAGGAATATTATGGTTTCAGCTCTCATATTTAGGTCTTTAATCCATTTGGGTTTCTTTTGTGTATGGTGTAAGAAAATGGTTGAGTATCATTCTTTTGCTTGTAGCTGTCCAGTTTTTCCAACACCATTTATTGAAAATATTGTCTTTTTTCTATAGTATATTCTTGCCTTTTTGTCATAGATTAATTGATCATGTAAGTATGGGTTTATTTCTGGGCTCTTTATTCTGTTCATTGATCTATGTATCTATTTTTTTTTAACACCAGTACCATATAGTTTTGATTACTATTAATTTGTAGTATATCTTGAAATCTGGTACTGTGATACTTTTGGCTTTGTTCTTTCCCAAGATTTTTTTGGCTCTTCAGGGTCTTTGTGGTTCCACAAAAATTTTAGTATTTGTTCTAGTTCTATGAAGAATGCTATTTGTAATTTAATAGGGATTGCATTAAATCTGGAGATTGCTTTGGGTAGTACAGACTTTTTGACAATAATATTTCTTCCAGTCTATGGACATGAATATCTTTCCATTTGTTTGTGGTTTGTGTTGTCTTCAATTTCTTTCAATAACGTTTTATAGTTTTCAGAGTTAGTTAGTTCTTTAACTCCTTTGTTAAGTTTATTCTTAGGTATTTTGTTCTTCTTAGTGAAGTTGTATATAGGATTGTATTCTTAATTTTTTCCTTCATCTAATTGTTATTAGTGTATAGAAACACAACCAATTTCTTTCTTTTTTTTTTTTTAAAGATTATTTATTTATTTATTTCACAGAGGGAGAGAGATCACAAGGAGGCAGAGAGGCAGGCAGAGAGAGAGAGGGGGAAGCAGGCTCCCTGCTCAGCGGGCCTCGATCCCAGGACCCTGAGATCATGACCTGAGCCGAAAGCAGAGGCTTTAACCCACTGAGCCACCCAGGCGCCCAACACAACCAATTTCTGTGTATGAATTTTGTATCCTGCAATTTTATTCATTTATTACTTCTAATAGATTTAGGGTTTTCCATGTATAGTGGGTCATCTGCAAATAGTAGCAGTTTTATTTCTTCCTTACCAATTTAGATATCTTTTATGTCTTTTCCTTGGCTGATTACTGTGGCTAGGTCATGCAGAACCACGTTGAATAAAAGTAGCAAGAATGGACATCTTCGTCTTCCAGATCTTAGAGGAAATGTTTTCAGTATATCACCATTGAGTATAATTGTAGTTATGGGTTATTCATTTATTATGTTCCCTCTGACCCCACTTTGTGGAAAATTTTTTTCATAAATGGGTGTTGAATTTTGTCGTATGTTTTTTCTGCATTAATGAGATGACCATATGATTTTTATCCATAGTTTTGTTGATGTAGTATATCTTGTTGATTGATTTGCAAATACTGAACTAGCCTTGTATCCTGTGAATAAATCCTGCTTCATTGTAGTAATGATCCTTCTAATATATTGTCAAATGTGGTTTAATATTTGTGAATTCTTACATCTATGTTCATCAGGGATCTTCGCCTATAGTTTTCTTTTATTGTAGTGTCTTTTTCTGGTTTTGGTATCAGGGTAATGAAGACCTCACAGAATGTAATTGGAAGCTTTCCTTCCTCTTCCATTTTTTGTTTTTGGAATACTTTAAGGAGAATAAGTATTAGCTTTTCTTAAATTTTTGGTAGAATTCACCTATGAATCTATCTGGTTCTGAACTTTTTTGTTTGTTGGTAGGTTTTCAATTACCAATTCAATTTTTGTTACTAATTATTGGTCTGTTCAGATTTTCTATTTCTTTCTGATTCAGTTTTAGAAGGTTGTATGTTTCTAGAAATTTACCCATTATTCTAGATTGTCCAATTTGTTGGTATGTAATTTTTTATAGTACCCTCTTAGAATCCTTTGTATTTCTGTGGTATTGCTTGTTACTTCTCTTTTGGGTCCTGGCTAAAGATTCATCAATTTTATTTATCTTTCCAAAGAACCAGTTCTTGGGATGCTTGACCGACTCGGTTGATGGAGCATGCAACTCTTGATCTTGAGGTCATGAGTTTGAGCCCGATGTCGGATGTAGGATTTACTGAAAAAATAAAACAAAACAAAAAAAAATAAATTCTTGGTTTCATTGATCAAATTATACATGAATAATTTAAGGCATTTCTCATTCTTTGAAGCTGAAAAAAAAAGTGAAGATAAGAAGATCTGTAGAAACATTTGGAATTGTGGACTCATGGAGCTGAGCACCCCAAGCCTTACACATGTAGTGGGCTCTGCCAAACCAGAGAGAAGCTTCACTATTGACAAGGTATAGTGGCTTAGCAGATACATTAGACAGAGTAGTGAAGGTCTGGAATATGTCCTGTTGGAGAATAGATTTTAGGATTCCAGAGGTAGAGCCATTCTGGAAGATTGGTCCCACGATAATGCTGTAAAGTGGCTTGCTGAAATCAAGCATATATTAATAGTAATGATATCAAGGAAGTATAATAATGAAGTTGGTGGAATTAAACTACCTAAAGTAATTAAAGATCTTTGATTGTATAACTTGTAGGTAGAGTCTCTATAAACCTTTAAGATTTTTATTTTGTTCTGTTTTATTGCTACACAATTTAAGAAAAACAAAACAAAACAAAACAAAACAAAACATTTTCAGTGGTGCCTGGGTGGCTCAGTCGTCAAGCGTCTGCCTTTGGCTCAGGTCCCCGCATTGGGCTCCCTGCTCTGTGGGAAAGCCTGCTTCTCCCTTTCCCACTCCCCCTGGTGTATTCCCTCTCTTGCTGTTTCTCCCTGTCAATAAATAAATAAAATATTTAAAACAAAGGAAGAAAAAAGAAAAAAAACCACTTCCAAATAATTTTACTTTAAGCTTGGGAAATAATTTACAAAACATAACACATTTTCTTGTTTGCATTTAACATGTTTCTATCCCCGAATCTAACATAAACCTTTAATGTTTTAATGGGTACGAATACAACTTATTTATCAATTACTGAATACCAGACACTGTACTAAACATCTTGCAAATAATTCTTGTAGTTTGGAAAGTTTAAGAAATTTACCCATGTCATATAGATGTTGATTGTTAGAGCCATGATTGAACCTCAGACCTATCACTTCAGAATGTAAACACTGTACCATTTGATACTGGTTAGAACAGTTCTGCTAAGAATAGACCCTCAGTATTCTTACTGAGAAAGTGTTTCATGGGAAAATCAGTATCAAATTCATTAGAGGATATTGCCAAGATTAATTACCTTAAGAAATTAGCAGAGATTATGTATACACTTGAGTCCCTCAAAGGATTCGAATAGAGAAGTTTTTTTACATATGAATGAATATGCAGTAGAAAACTTTATCATATTGAAATGATATAAAGTTAAAATCATCTTAGAAAGCAAAATATGTAATGCAATAAAAAGTCTCACATAATATTCACAGTAAAACATTGCCCATGATCAGATTTTTCTATCATGGATACCATTCCAATCCACTAATTCCTGGAGAAAAACAGAATATCTTGGAAGTTGTAGGAGAAAGGAGGAAGAGGGAAATATCTGTGGCTATCATATTGATGGTGATAATACAAGTTAAATAGAATTTGAGGACAGCCAAAGATATGATAATGTGTTCTAATAGTTTTTCCATTAATTTCACATTTGACGATATTTGTATTGGTTTAAAGGTCTTATTTCATAATTTTGAAGTACAATCTTGAAGAAAAAACTAAATACTTTGCTTTAAAATTTCAGGAATTTATGTCAGCATAACCATATCTTGTATTATTTTTCTGATAAAATAAGTATGCCAGAACATATCTCAGAATATTTTTCCTTTAGTTAAACCTTTTTAGAGCCAAAGTGTGGAGAATATAGCAGAGAAATATGTACAAATCCCCATTCTACCTATTTTCAGTGTTTACGGTGACAGACTCTGTCAATCACAAGACATAAATAACAGAATCCAGAAATGTTCTTGGACTCCTTTTGCGAGGAGTAAAACTTGCTATTAAGTGAAATTAGATTCTCTCTAAATCTCAGGCAAGCCTTTATTTTACCTCTGAGAAATAAACTGGCTGAAGTAGGAACAGTTATGCTAACAAACCTGGGTTACAGTGTCAGCCCATTGACATTCAGTTTCCCCCGTAGTCATGGTTGTTGCCATATAGTTGTGCCCTGCTAATTAATTTTCTTGTTAGGTCACAAGGGAGAACTTAGGGAAGAGCTGTAGTAGTTTGCTCCCTTCTACCCTGGCCAGATAAATCAGTGATCATGGATTATTTTTAAATGTTTTAACATTCATTTTAGAAGTAATTCCGTACTCAAGGAAGATTTTATATTTTTTCTTTTGTTAGAATTTTTCATTTACAATAAGCCAAAACTCAAAATTACATTTATTTATTTTTTTTTTAAAGATTTTATTTATTTATTTGACAGAGAGAGAGAGAGATTACANATTGTTAGAATTTTTCATTTACAATAAGCCAAAACTCAAAATTACATTTAACCCGACTCTTGCATAAACAACGAAACAGAAACCTGCCATATTTTGGTTTTGCCTCAGTCTTATCTTTGGGCTAAAAAAGAATTCTAAGGAAACTACAACTCTCTTCTTTCCTAGAGATGAAGGCAGATGGTATCGAGTACATTAGGTTCTTCAAAAACAGTTTTCTATAGCATTAGCAGTAAATCTACCATTTGCAATCTATTGTCTATTTAAATCTATTTAATTTACATTTAACAAGACACCTCTTATTCTTGTGAGTTAATTAAAGAGTTAGTGACTATTAAAAGGATACTAATTGAAATGCAATAAATAACTGATTTGGTGTGTAATTAACCAAATTTACATAAGTAATAAACACAGTATTGCAGGCTTCCAGAATGGAGTTGAACTAATGCTGATAGTCTAATCTCATACAAGAGCAAATATCTAGTCATTTAATTAGCATAAAACAAAGTAGCTGTGGCAAATTAATTGTATATAATTTTTTTAAGTAACTGCCAAAGAATAATGTAACTATGCTTTATGTGGTCTTTTAACATTATAGTGATCCCTATTAAATTTTCCATGTGTCTTTTCAGGAAGAGGGCAAATTCAGATAGGGGGCAAAGGATCATTCCCGCCTTCATAGGACCTGTCATTCTCTATAGCCACTACAATTAGTTACTCTTTGCAACCCCAGTTTACCCTTCATATGCCCCTCAACACTCTCTCTCCTACTTATCATGATCCTCAATTTAAGAAATTTTCTATAGGACTTTCACAGAATAATCCAACTTACTCAGGAAATCCATGTCCCTCGCATCTCCCTAATTTATGATGGGCCTATAGAGTTAAGATACAATTTAATAGAAAATACATTGTTCAAAAGTCTTAATAGGCTTTTGAAAATAATCCTTTTTTCTCCAACATATGTGAATCTGCCTATGGAACACATTAATGCATCATAAAACGAGGCCTAAAAGCTCCATTCTGTGTGTTATTTTGGTGATGTAGCATTTCCTGTTCAAGTAAATGGCCATCATCTATTCGAAAGTGAGGACAGATGAAAAGGGATAGAAGCCAATAGTAAACCGAAGTACTTTAGTATTTAGTGTGTGAGTCTAGAAAAATATTTTCTGCTGTGATAGTTGTTAAGATATGGTTAAAACCATCTTCATGGTTTTCTTTCTTTTTGCTAGACTATAGGTCTCCAATAAACAGACTAAGCAGTATCTCTGAAAGTGTTGCATTTATAATAATATTTTAATAGTTTGTGACCCACATGCACATTTTTTTTACACTTAAGTTTTTCATGAGTATTTTAATTTGTTTCAAGGAAAAAATGAGAATTTTCTTTTTAAGAAAAGCCTGTATTATGATACTTATACTGATATAAGACCATGTTATAATTAATAGATAATTTGGGTCAAAATTCACGAAGATTTTGATGATTTAATTCTAAGCTTGTTACTTTTTTGGTCTATTCAAACTTTATTCTCATTTAAATTAAAAACAGGCAAACAAAAACAGTGGGTTAAAAATCAGACAAAAAATAACTTCAAAGAGTAAGATGGATTAGATAAAATAGAAACAAGTACAATTATATTCTTATTAAGTAAACATTAATAGCATAGCCACCAAATATATTGGTGGTTTCAAAAGTGAAAGTAATTCATTAGAAGGGGACCAGCTAAAATGTTTACTTCCAAAGAATTTATAGTCTTTAAAAGAAATATTTAAGGAATAATAGCACTACATACTGAAAAAAATTTTTTAAAAATCTGGCTTAAACCTTCCAAAAGGTTTCTGCTACTACCATTAAAATTATAAATTAAATAGTCATTGTATTCACCTGACATGTAATAATGTAATGCAGAGAAGCATTATCTTCATTCTAAATATATTTGTTTTTATAAATAATAAAAGACAAAACATGACTTTAATGACAATTGTTTTTAGAGCTTTCTGCTAAATATGAGAGTTATTTGATAATTTTTCTGAATTATGTTCCGTTCTTGTTTGGTTTCTCACCAGCATTTTCTATGGCTACATTTCTTGCTATGGCCAATAACTTATTTTCCAGACAGCTCTTTTTTCAAATTATAAAGATTGATTATACAACTGGACAGTACAAATATACATAAATTTAGATGTCTGTGGAAAAATTGTTTATCACCATGTTGACTATTCAAGTCGACAGATTTGCATGTATATGTGTGTGTGTGTGTGTATGTGTATGGATTTGTAGACCTGTCATTGACCCTGTCAGTAATTGGGATGGACTCCAGGAGATTGAAGGCTGTTTGCTCATAATCCATAAACCATACATCCAAGGTATTCTAATTCTTCTCATTTTTTTTCCTTGTTTGGAAGCTTGTATACACTAAGCTAGGGACACTCAAGCTATGCTTCTGCTGCGTATGGAGGTTCTGCTGCAAAATAAAAGGAGAATTTTCCAAATTCATGGAAAAGAAAATAAGAAAGAGCATTTTCTAAACTAAGTGCTATTTTTTAACCCTTTGTCATCTGCTATGACATCTTACAACTACATAATGAATGAGAGTAACAAATTCTAACGGAAAAACTTAAGGCATGTTTAAAACTATAGAGCATTTTGTTAAACAAAGAGTGATTTCCATTTGCCATTATGTAATAATATAGGCACTTTCTACTGGTAAAAAAAAAGATTTATATTTTGAATTATAAAATCCAATGTCAGTATTTCCTAGTGTTCAGCAAAGAACGCTTTGACTTCCAGATGCTCAGCCACATGAACACTGAGAATTTCTGCGCTAAGCTTTTAATTTGATACTTCCTCAATCTCTTCATTTGGCTCACATTTTCTCCCCTCCAGAATACTGATTTACATTCTTGCTGCTATGGATTGCAGTGAAGTAGTTGTACCTACTGTCTCTATGGCTAGCTTTAAGTTAACTATTCTGCCCAAGGAAAAAGAAAATGTAAGCTTTTCTCTTCACACGCATTTCTCCAGTCAGAAAAACTGTCTGAAAATCACTGCCCTCAGCCCCTCCCCCAAAGTCTGCTCCTATTTTCTTGTTCCAACACAGGAGGCATCTTAGATTAGATTCTCTGGGAACAGACACAGAGGCACAGATTTACATGCAGAAAGTTTACAGGGATGGAGGGGGGCACAGTCCCAGGAATAACATCTGTGAGGAGGGAGGGAAGGAAGCAGGACTGCAGGGAAAGAAGGGAAGTGCAGTGGGATTGGAATAACGACCTTAGCATGTTCCACAAGGAACTCTGGAGTTGGGTGACCATCAGAAATGTCCCAAATTGAGGCATGAGCTTGGGGTGTTTTACTTTCACTTCTGACAGGTCATTGGATAAGTGCTATTCCAAGGGAGGCACATAACCTTGGGCGAGGCAGCTCCCTTTTACCTTCCAGGGTATTCCTGGTAGTGCCCCAGAAATGCCTTGGTCCCAAAGGCAGGTTGTAGGGGTGATGAACCAAAGCATGCAACTTATTATATGGATGAGAGTTAAGTCTGGAAAATCTGCTCATTTTTCTTTAACTAATTGCCATGACATAGCTTTCTATGTAAAGACAGTGTCATTTTGTTTTTAACCATTAAAATCTTTTAAGGCAAATAGTGTAAGGTATTTAATAAATTAGTTTCAATTATTTGTATGTAAGTATACAGATAGGGATAATATAAATGTGGATTTAGTCTTATGAAATAAATACTGGCAATTGAAAGCAATTCCCAAATTCAGGTTATAGCCAATAACCAAATAATGTTGCATCTTATGCAGAATAGGTGAATTTAAAAAAAAAGTGTTTTATTCTCAAGTATTACCTAAACTATTATATTATAAATGCGTTTTCTTATGCTTCTCTGACCTAAAACATAAGAAATACAAAATCTGAGATAAGAAAATATCAGTTATTTTTATCTCAATACTAATTATACTGAACTATAAAAATGTATATGATAGGAATCATTGTTTTCTACCTAGGAAATATTTCATTAGAATCAAAATTTGGGAAAGCTACTTTAATATTATAACAGGATATATAAACCATAAATTTATTCTTAGAAATTTTATAAACTGTTATGAGAATTAAAATTTTATTATAATTTTCAACCAAACTTATTTTTGAATACACTCTGGTTAGATAAAATCTATCAGTACTTCGGTCTATTTTGACGTCTATTGTTATTTAGTGAGGAAATCTCATGATATGACCAGTCATTTTGTAACATAACTTTGATTTGTACCATATTATTTTTCTCTTCCTGTACTCCTATAGTTAAGTGAGATTTCTACCTCAATATAATTATAGCAAATTCCATCACTTGTGATAAAATAAACCTGCTTTGAGTTTTGCTGAACTGAGTTTAAAACTGGAATATCCATTTATGATTCTTACATTTATTCACTCAAAAATATTTATTATTTACCTATTATGCACATCACATTTGGCCTTAACATGTTGGAAGTTTGAAAGTCTATTGAAGAATTATATATCTCAAAAAGGTCAGTAGAACTGATGATTAATAGATTCACTTTATTAGAGATCAAATTGAATTACATATACTTAAATAAGTAGTGTCAAATAATTTCTATTATTTAGTCATCTATTGTATCATATCTTTGGTTTGTAAAAAATAATTACATTTGTTGAGGAGCAAAGCATTGTGTTAATTTGTGGTGGCATCTCATTCATACTCTTGTCTTAGGCAAAAGTTATTATAAAAAGGTAAACAGTTCCAGAAAAATGGTAGTACATTTGCAGTTTAAAATTTTGCCAAAAGTCAAAAGTCAGACTGTTCTGTATAGTGGCAAGTTGAAGTTGGAACAGTTACATAATTTTTTAGTCATTGTGGAGCCGTAATAGTAATTTACTGATTGAATACTGAAATGTAACTTCTGGGAGTAACAGTCCTGTTGACTCACATCTTACAATTGGAAAAGCCAGACTCCTATGTCAGAGACTTATTTGATGTTACATTTACAATGTGTTGGCACTGACATTTATAGAATTTAGGAAAATTTATGCTCTTGTACAATTTATATAGGTAATGGATTTATTCACCCTCTTTTTCTCTTCTTTTTTTTTTAAGATTTATTTATTAGAGAGAGAGAAAGAAAACATGCAAGCCGGGGTAGGGGCAGAGGGAGAGGGAGAAAGAGAGAATCTCGAGCAGACTCCCAGCTGAGTGTAGAACCCAACGTGAGGCTCCATCTCACCATCCTGAGATCATGACCTGAGCCAAAACCAAGAGTTGGATAGTCAACTGACTGAGCCATCCTGGCGCTCCCCCGCCCTTTTCTTCTTATATATAACATTAATTTAGGTGATGCCATACATTCAAGTGTATTCTTAATTATATAGTAGTCACTACTACTATTAGCTTTAAGGAAAGAAAAAGCAGAAAATATATGTTTAAAAAATCAGGTTATAATAGATTAAATTTCACATTTTGGAAGATATGAGCTTTCTTCACCTGTCACAAATCTACAAGTGCTCTGTTCAACACAAGTGTATTCTGCAGTGGGAAAACTTGCACATTCTTGAGTTATGCATGAGTCTCCTATGAAATACTGAGACTACCTGTCTCTTTCAGAAAAGGCTGCAACCAGTTTATTCTCCCTGTCACCACTGGGTCTGGAATAGCAAATGGAAATTCATTATTTTTAATGGGCTATTACCATAGAACAATTGATAGAAATTTCAATGAATAAAAAGAACTGTTGGCTAAGAAAATATTGTGGCTAGGGAAATATTAATTATTTTATTCTAAATAGTATGCTTTGTCAAAGGCATAGTTATAAACAAGTAGACAAACTAAGAGCTGTTAATAAAAATTACCTATAGATATACTTTATGAATTTACTTTAGTTAAAAGTGTCATATCTTAGTTAAGTACTATGTCATTTAGAGAACCCTGAATCCAAACTTAACTTAGGGTTCTATACTCATGAGCAACTCCTGAAGTAGAGTACTTATTTTAACAGTTTACGCAACACACACACACACACACACACACACACACACACACACACACACACAAACACACGAAAAATAATGATAAAGATTCTAGTGAAATAGAACTCTTCTGTACAGGACCTCATATTATATAATTAAAGTATGCTGTGTCATCATTCTGAATGTACTTGTAGTCTAGGCTCTTTTAGGGAAAATATTGGTCAAGGTATCTCACTTCTTCTGAGTTTTGAGCCCAGCTGAAAAGAATAATTACAAAGTAATATGCAAGTGAAGTAGAATCATGTCCTTCTGAGTTTTGCTTTGCTTAATCTATTTAAAATTACTCTGAGTTGGACTTGCCTTAACTTGAACCATAAAAAGCTGAAAAACACTGTAGTTTACAGAAATTATATGATGCCCATATTTAACTAACTTTAAATTAATGGTAGGTTTGGTTTCGAAATATTTTTAGCATGTTTCACTTGTACAAGATTTAGATGCTTTGCAGAGTTGTAATAAAAGATGACAGGTTAATTAAATATTGGAGATGTGCCCAAACACAGATACCTCCTCATCACAGGGTTCAGCAGGTGCTTCCGTCTCAAGTGTTATATCTCAGTTGTAGGTAAGTTCGCAAACTAATTAGGTTCATGCTGGATGATTGGTTATTAACTTACTTGAATAATTTGGTATTCAGTGTTTAGGAATATTAGCATGAGATAACACTGGAGGAGCATGCAAATATTTATATAAAGTTTGTATTAACCCACACAACCATTATGTTTGTTTCTTTCAAAATTTCACTTAAAATGAGTAGAAGTAGCACTTGGCAAAACAAAGATACTAAAATCTATCTCACAAGAAGCAACCCAAGGTAAATCTAAGAGATCATGATTTCCTAAACTTGTGATGATGGGGTTCAAGAGTTGGTATGTCGTGTAGTTAGCTTTGTCTGAATATCAGTAGTTTCTTGGTCATTTTTTCGATAGACTGAATAATCTGAGTTATAATTGTACTTACAGTAGAGTCTCAGAATTCTAGAAACTTCCTTGAATCTCCTAGTTGATTATCTGTTTATATTTACTATTTTATCTGTTTATACATCTCCACCTTTCCATAGACTAAGATCTCTATGAGGACCATTATCTTTCATGTTTGTCAATAGAATCTAGAATCAGAATAATTATAAACAAAACTCATTAAATATTTAAGATAAATTAATAACATTATAATGTTATAGATTGCTTCAATTTATAATTTTATATTATTTTAATTTAGAATTAATAATTAATTATATGAATTGAGTTTTTAGTAGGTAAATTTTATGTGTTGAGCTCAATTGCCAAACACATCTTTATATTCCTTACACAGAATTTCTCATATATCCTATATTTCTATGGCTTTCAGTAGGTCACACATACAAATACATACTATAAACACTGAGTACATTTTTGTAACACTTTTCTTTATTCTGGAGTGCAATTAAGTCTCATTTCTGTGGACCCAACCCATACCATATTAATAAATCTACATTAATAGAGCACTTTAAAAGAATCATAAAAAGAAAGAGTAAATCACACAAAAAGTCATTTATATTTACCATTTAGAATCTTTCCACTCAAAGGCATGCATATTTTATAAGGAAATTGTAACTGCACCAGATATTAGAGAGAAAATTATGATTCTGCTTGACCATGTGTTACCAGACAAATGTACCAGTTCTGGTTCCCAAAATGGTGAAATACCTTCAAGCCAATCTGAAAGAAATAATAACAATTTGGAATAATGTGTGCTTAGTTTCCATTTGTACACCTCTGACTGCACTATTAATTTTGTGGTTAAAGGGCTATTACAGAAAAGAACAGAATGAAGTAATATTCAGCAGGTGCTAGGCAATATGTGCACACGATAAGCATCAGGGAGCCACCTGGGTTTATCTAACTCCAGCCAAATCAATCCTTTATCCAATAGTAAAAGATGTTTCAGACATACAGGGAAAGAGAACACAGTATTGCACATTATTCCTAATGCAATTGTATACTTCTAGTGCAGAT
Source organism: Ailurus styani (assembly GCA_002007465.1). Lineage (NCBI taxonomy): Eukaryota > Metazoa > Chordata > Mammalia > Carnivora > Ailuridae > Ailurus > Ailurus styani. The sequence goes on along the minus strand of LNAC01000013.1, from coordinate 3,358,103 downwards.
TAACTGTTTGGGATCCTGATGTCTCTCTCTTTCTCCGTTGTGTGTGTGTGTGTGTGTGTGTGTGTGTGTGTGTGTGTGTATGAAAATATCTGTATATATCTATATCTTCAGATATATTTATATAAAAATAACTACCTATGTAGATGTAGATAACTCTGTATTTCTATATGCCTTCTTCAAAAGTCGAAATGTCCTAAAAAGAACTAGCTAAGCTGGATACACTAGATATAGCCTTTCATTTCTTTAGTATTTAAGGAAGGAACATATGTATTGTTCCCCAAGCAATAGCAATGAATAAGCATTTATAGCATGCTTATTAATATTGTTGAGTATTATTAATGGTGGCTAAGTCTGTGTAATTAGTGTCATATTATATAATTAATTTATTTGTTCAACAAAGAAACAGAGTTTAAGCAGGGTCCAAGAGAGTTGCTACTGGGTGATACGTGAGATTCAGCTAATTGTGTCTCAGTTTTGTCTTATTTATAAAATAGAAATAATAATAGTTCGACTTAATAAGGTTGTTTGGGAAGATATAGCAAGCTTATATAAAGAAAGTTCTTGGAAAAATGTCTACTACCACTTAGTAAGCACTGAGTATATGGTAGATTATAGATAACATGCTAATTTTTTATTTTGATTAAAAAGTTAAACTCTGGTTAAATCTTATACCAAATGTGGAGGGTCTGTCCAAACTTCTTAGTTTATTAGATACTATTTCAGGGGGAAGGACAGGTATTTACCAGGGGTTAGAATATTTTTTCCCTGAAATAATATTACTTTAATAGATATGGATCTTTATCTTTGTGAAGGCACTCTTTGCAGTAGGAAAGATGAGCAGGATAATTTTTAAGATTATGGCTTTGTCATTAAAACTTTCTTTTTTTGTCTTTTCTATTGTCAGTAGCTTTTTTATTCATCAGAGAGTGGAAGAGGTAGCATACATCTTTGACATCACCTCACAGGAGGTAATGTTGTTTATAAAGTAGCAGATCTCTGAGAAATGGTAGAATATCAATGTACAGTTTGCCTAACTTGTGGAAGGTATGAGAAAATGTAATAAAAGGGATACAAATATTATTTCCAGTTTCCCGGTGAGTATTAAAGCCGAGCAGCTGAATGCTTTCAACCTTGGTAAGAAGTAAGAGACTTGAGATAAGATCAAGTTTTATGATTTTGGTGAAATCCTAAATTCTCTGGGCCATTGTGTTATTATGTTAACAATGAAGATGCTGGTTTAGTAAAGTATTGTTAAGCATTAAAATGTTGCTATCTGTTTTAGTATACCTTCTGTAAGTTAAAAAAAAGTCACTTTTTATAGTTTAGTCCAGTAGATGTGGAGTGGCAATCACTACAATCATTTTCAGTCTTTGAGTAGACAATACTTATATAAAATTTTGAAAGAAAATGTGAAATATTCTAAATATTTCATAATCATGTTAATTATAAAATATTTTAAACTACTTAAAGGAAATTGCAGATACAAACCTTTCTGTTATTGTTCAATTGTAGGATGGAAATGCTTAATTCTTTGGAATATCAGTCTCAGTTTTCTGAGTTCATTATAAATAAATACTTTTTTAAATGAAAAGTGTCAATAAAAATCCCAGGTGTAAATGGTTGTGTTGTTGAAGAGTGTGGATCAGATAATGTATCAATGTTTTGTTTCCTACTTCATTAGATCTCTGCCTCCAAAGAAGGTTATAAATTATTAATTATAGATGTTTTCTGAATATGTGCAGTCCCATTCTTCATTGAACAAACTAAGTTGAAGAAAGTAAATTAAAATGTATTGAAAAATTAAGAAAATTTTATTAGAGGAAGAAGAGGACATTTTTTTCTTAGTCTAAAAAGTTTATTTAAAGAATATGCATGAATTTTAGTTTTTAAACCAAATTTATTATATAATGTGCTAAAGCAGTGAACATGCTTTAAACCATGTTCATCTTTCTTTAGGCAGAAAATAAAGAAGTCTCATTTACAATTCAATTCTAATCCATTTGATTTGACAAGTTAAATGTGAGAATGTAAATAGAAAACCTGAAAGGAAGAGGAGCAGTCTCTGAAAATGGGCTCTGTGTGTGTGTGTGTGTGTGTGTACCACTCTGTTAACATGTCAAGAGAAGGGTCTGAGAGAATTCAGGGTTAGAATGATTTATGGTGATTCATTCATTTTAATTATCCTTTTAAGGTTTTGAATAAACAGTACTCAAAACTCTCTTGGTTTTTCACTTTTTGGTTAATGGGCCTTTTGTAAGAACATTGCATTGTAATTAAGTGATCAAATTCAGCCTGCTACAATAGAAAAAGCTATAAACTGCTTTTAGATTTCAGGAAGTGCAAAATCATCTCATTTCCTCTTATACTATAACTTTTATTATTTGATTCATGCTCCTTCAACCTTTCTACCTCGTTTAAAGAACAGACCTTAGGTAATACTGAAGAAATAGAATGTATAGAAAGCTGAAGATACTAGAAACAAAGATAAGATTATTTCTGGGGGGATAATGAGAATCCACTGAGATTCCAGAAGAAAGACACTTGGTCATGCAGAAGGAGACAATAAAGAAAATCTTAAAAAATATTGTTCATTTATTTCAACACTATAGAAGTTTTCAAATCCAGTCTTATTGCTTAGGCATGAACATCTGAACCACAAGTAGTGGTCATTTATTTTTAGAAGTTATCCATGATTAGATATAAGGATACCTTTATGTGCTTCAAACTAACTTATTCCCCCAAGCAATCATGATAAAGAGAAAAGCCCACCATCATCTGAAACATTTAACTCTTCTATTGAGTTTCCCAAGTGTGTACTCATTTTCCCCAAAGTTAGATTAAAAACAATTGTATAAAAACATTTCTGTGTCTTACACTATTCTAGTTTCTCTTAGGTATAAACAATATATTTCCCCAGTGTCTCTTACATTTCCAGATCTTATTCCAAAAGAGTACACAAACTAATTAAGAAAAATACATTTATTAAAAAAAAAACTGGGCATTTTTTGTTATCTCAGAGGAGCACAGTACTTTGCAAAAATTAGAGGGTTGCTTAGACCTGCATTAGCATTGCCAATAGTAGCATGATACACTGTTACTTCCAACTGCTTTGACTTGGACATATATATGTATATGTATACATATACATATATATTTTTATAGTATGTGAATATATATATATTTATATAGTACGTGAGCATATACATATACATATATATTTTAAAGATTTTATTTGTTTATTTGACAGAGAGTGAGAGAGGGAACACAAGCAGAGGGAATGGGAGAGGGAGAAGCAGGCCTCCCGCTGAGCAGGGAGCCCTACGCAGGGGACCCCTGGACATATATATTTTTAAAAAGCTGATTTCTGCAAAGTTTAAAAGTCTTGAAAAGGGAAGGAACACTTTATAAGCCTTAGAAATTCTATTTCTGTAACTGTAAGGGTTAAATGAAAGATCTTTTACAAAGATAGACAAAAAGTCTTGGAAGGTAACACTAATTCAACTACCACTAATCCAAAGTGAGGAAGACCAGAGAAAACCTTTCAAAGACATAGACTAAAATCCCTTAGGGAAAAAGAAACCGTTGAGGTTGAATGGTGGGGAAAACTGCATACCATGAAACCTGAAGATACCTGTGGCATTTCAAAATGAAAAACATTTCTTAGCTTTCTTACTAGACCAATAAGCAATAGTCTAAATAATGGAGGTATCTGAGAGGCTAAGTCATTTTCAATTCCTTACTGCCATGTGTGTGTAAGTTTGTTCATCAGGAAAATCAGAAGGTGAAAAATTAAAATCTCATTTTAACCATCTATTTTATTTTCAGATACTGTGCATTGAAAGGTGCAAACTTCAAGAGATGTGTATGTGGGATATGTTAGGACAAAGAGGTCTTAAACTCTTCAATATGACTGACAACAAGGTAGGTGATTAAAAAGAAAAGAAGGAAAAACTCTAAGTTACAAGCATGATTAGAGAGAGACTAGGATTTCATTAATTTACACCTCTTTCCATGTTTCTCCTTGCCCATGCTGTCTCTAACGTGCTGTGACCAGAAAGGACTAATTTTTCTCACCCCTCCTCACATATAGGTGAGACTATTTGAATATTTCTCTTTTAATGAAATTTGAACTGAAGGAATATATGACACTTTGGAGCCAATGGTTTTAATTATTTTTGAGACTTTTTTTTCCTCATTTTAAACTCACCTATGTTGGCATTGGGAGTCCCAGGTGGGTAAAGAGGAGCTGCTTATATAGTACGTGAGCATTATGCCACTGGGAAAATTATTTCTTAAGTCTGCAATAAAGTGGCTACTGATGATGACTTCCACATAGCAAAGCTCCAGTATGAAGATCTGCTGCTTGATCCGACATAAGTTCTGAATTTCAGGGCTTGTGACAACTTTATTTCTCACTTTAATTAATAAAATTGCAATCTGTTTTTTTCCTTCAGTCTCCACTCTTTAGTTAGCATAAGACAGTCCCTGAGGGACTGATTATTCCTGAAAATGGAAAGAAGGGCATCCCAGCGCTTCTAAGGCAGAGAGCCAGATGCAGCCAGCCTTCCCTTTGATCATTTTACTATAATTTACATCTTCATTCATTCTAATGATTTCTAAGATGAGGATATAAATATGTTTGTTTCCAAATAATCCATTTTTAGAAAACTAGTTGAACAATCTTTGCCTTTCTTATAAAGTGTTAATGTTTTATTTTAAATCAAATACTGTTATATTGGGTACATATTGATCAGAAGGAAATTTTTCATCCTGGTACATAGAAATTTGTAACTATCAATAAATACGTAAGTTGAATGTTATTAACTTTTTAAGTGTATGTGTGGAATTCTGCATCTGCTTTTATAATACTTGACATCTCATGTAATACATTCCTGTATTTGGGAGATGTCATGGTGAATGTGGTAGGCAGAAAAATAAACCCCTAAAAATATCCAAACACAATTCCTGGAATGTATATATTGTTATCTTACATGACAAAGAGTCAAAGGGTCTCTGCAGATGTGAATAGGAATAAGTACTTTGAGATTGGAAATTATCCTGAATTATCCAGTTGACCAAATCTAGTCACATGAGTCCTTAAAAGGAAGACCCTCTCTTGGCTGAGCTTAGAGGCAGATGTGACAATGAAGAAGAGTCCAAGAATTGAAATAGTGCTGGCTTTGCAGATGAAGGAAGAAGAGCACAAACTAAAGGATGTACAGACCTCTGGAAGCTGGAAAATGCACAGAAACAGATTATCCCCTAGAACAATCAGGGCAGAACACAGCCCTGTTGACATCCTGAAATCTGTGTGGGACTTCTGACCTACAGAAATATCAAATAACAAATTTGTTTAAGCTGCTAAATTTGTGGTAATGTGTTATGATGGCAGTAGAAAACCAATACAGTAAACAATTTACATCAATTGTAAGAGGGAGATACCTGTGAAGGCATCTTGTAGTCGTGAAGATGAAGGATAAGAATGAAACCGAAGGAGAACTTGCACAGAACCAACTGTACAAACAGCGTATCCTGGAGTTCACTATGGGGATTCTTCTGCTTACTATTGACCTTTGAAGGAGCAGTATCCCTTGTATACAAAGGACACTCTTAACAGGACAAAGGATTTATAATCTCAACTTTGGGAAAAGAATTAAGGTGAAAGATCTTGTTTGATAAAAGAAGATGCACTGAACATGGAAATATTTAAAGGAAGGTGCCAACCTGTTTTTTTCTCTCAGTGGTAGTCTTAGCAATAGTGACAGTAGACTAAGTGTCCATGATTCCAATTAAACAGAACTTGGCAGTTCTCACTCGCTGCAGCTGGCCCACACTCTGCATTCTCCCGCTGCTTGTTCTCTCCATCTACTGTCTCCTCCTCCACAATGGGAGAAGAGATTGCCATGCTCATCATTGGCAATGGGTCTGGCACATCCAGACCTGGACTGGCACGTCCAGACTGGCCTCTGCTGGAGATGATGTCCCTCGAGCCATGTTCCTCTCCACTGTCAGGCAACCCTAAAACCAGAGCATTATGATGTGTATGGGCCAGAAGGACTCCTATGCAGGTGATGAGGCCCAAAGCAAGTGGGGCATCATGACCCTCAAGTATCCCATTGCATAAGACATTGTTTTCAACTGGGATGACATGAAGAGGATACAGCACCACACCTTCTGCAACGAGCTGCCATGACCCCTGAGGAACACCTGGTCCTGGTGACGGAGGCCCTCCAGAACCTCAAGGCCAACTGTGAGAAGATGACTCAGATCATGTTTGAGACCTTCAACACCCCAGCCATGTATGTGGCCATCCAGGCTGTGCTGTCCCTGTATGCTCTGGCTGCACCATTAGTATTGTCATGAACTCTGGAGATAGTATCAACCACACTGTGCCCATTACAGGGGGTATGCCCTGCCCCATGCCATCCTGCATCTAGACCTGGCTGGCCCTGGACCTGAGGCATCACCTCATGAAGATCCTCATGGAGTGTGACTACAGCTTCATCACCACCTCTGAATGGGAAATCTTGAGTGATACCAAGGAGAAGTTCTGCTATGTCGCCCTGGATTTTAAGCAGGAAATGGCCATCACAGTATCCTCATCCTCCCTGGAGAAGAGCTATGAGCTACCTGAAGGGGAGATGACCACCATTGACAATGAGCAATTCTGCTGTCTTAAGGTGCTCTTCCAGCATTCCTTCCTGGATATGGAATTCTGTGGTTTCCATGAGACCACATTCAACTCCATCATGAAGTGTGGGGTTGATATCCGGAAGGTCTTCTAAGGTGCTAATATGGTGTATCTGGTGGGGTCAGCACATACCCTGGCACTGCTGACAGGATACGGACGATCATAGCTCTGACGCCCAGCATGATGAAGATCAAGATTTTTGTTCCTCGTGAATGCAAGTACTCCATGTGGATTGGGGGCTCTATCCTAGCCTCACTATCTACCTTCCAGCAGATGTGGATCAGCAAGCAGGAATATAATGGACTGGACCCCTCCATCCTCATTGCAAAAGCTTCTAAATGGACTGTGAGCAGATGTGTAGCATTGGCTCCATGAGTGAATTCCAAAGTATAAATTTGCCCTGGCAAATGTATACACCTCATGTTAGCCTTGTGAAACTGGAATAAGCCTTTAAAAAGGAATTTGTCGGGCGCCTGGGTGGCTCAGTGGGTTAAAGCCTCTGCTTTCCGCTCAGGTCATGATCTCAGGGTCCTGGGATCGAGGCCCACATCGGGCTCCCTGCTCAGCGGGGAGCCTGCTTCCTCCTCTCTCTGTCTCTGCCTGCCTCTCTGGCTACTTGTGATCTCTCTCTCTCTGTGTCAAATAAAAAAAAAAAATCTTTAAAAAAAAAATAAAAATAAAAAGGAATTTGTCTTTGAAAGTTGTATTTGATATCAGCACTGGATTGTAGAACTTGTTGTTAATCTTGAGCTTGTACCCACATTAACTGTTCCCTTGGTATATGTTTAATACTCTGTACATATCTTTGATTTAAACCCTTAGTATATGCTATTAGGTCACTTTGTGGCTAAGGGTAAGACAATGTTTATGGAAGAGAAATCCATTGGTTTGAGCATCTGTGAGACCATGAGTTTCTTGATCTGCCTATTCCAGGACTTCTCTGGAGGCTGGCAAGAGTCCTGAATGAGTTGTCATTTCTGTCTTGCCAGTCTGACATGGTGGGAAAGTTCTGAGCCTTAGGACCTACTTTAGTTTCTTACCCTATGTTTTCCAACCAGAACACCATGGGTTGTCAATTGCCTTGAGTTGGAAAACAGTTTGCATTTACAATTGTAAATTCACTTATCCTCTTAGTTTATGTAAGATTTTTGTATGCAATTCTTAATTCTTAAAGAGAGGACAACAAATTTTGGTTTTCTACTGTCATGTGAAAACATTAGGCCCCAGGAACTCATCATTGTTTGAGGAAAATAAAGTGCTGCAGTGAAAAACAAACAAAAAACAAAACAGACCTGGATGAGAAAACATGGGACTCAGTCTGATTTTGATTATTTTCGTTCGCATTGGGCTTTTAGCACCTGTCAGATGCTTGCCCTAATATTGTGTCTTTGCTGCCAGTCATGATTGTGTAGCACAAAGAAAGCAGCACAGAGAAATCAGCAAACATCTGATCATGTATTTTTCTTTTGTATTTCAACTTTGAGATATTATTGACATATTGTGGTAAGTTTAAGATGTACAAAGTGATGATTTGATACATGTGCATATCGTAAAATGTTTGCTACACTACAATAAGGTTAGTTAACATCCTTCACCTAACATAATTATCATTTTGTTATTACAGTAAGAATATTAAACTTTACTCTCATAGCAACTTTTAAGTATTCAATACAGTATTATTAACTGTAGTCACCATCCTTGTGCCTTAAATGCCTAGAACCAATCAATCTTATAACTAAAAGTTTGTACCCCTTGACCAATATCTCCCTAATTCTCTACCCCTCAGCCTCTGACCACCAACATTGTATACTCCATCTCTATGAATTTGGACTTTTTAGAATCCATATATAAGTGAGATCATACAGTATTTGTTTTTCTCTTTCTGACTCATTTCATATAGCATAATGTCCTCAAGTTCCATCCATTTTGCTGCAAATGAGGATTTTCCTTTTTTGTGGTGACTGAGAAACATTCTAATATGTATTTACACAATTTCTTTATCATTCATCCATTGATAGATGCTTAGTTTACTTCCATGTCTTGGCTATTGTGAATAATGCTTCAGTGAACATGGGAGTACAGATATCTCTTCAAGATAGTAATCTCATTTCCTTTGGGAGATTGGTAGATCATATGGTAGTTCTTTCTTTTCTTTTTCTTTTTCTCTTTCTTTCTTTCTTTTTTTTTTTTTTTTTTTTTTTTTTTGGAACCTACACACTGTTTTCCATAGTGGCTGCACCAATTTACATTCCCACTAACAGATTCCCTTTTCTTCACATCCTTGCAAACACTTACCTCTTGTCTTTTTGATGATAACCATTCTAACGGGTGTGAGGTGATACCTCATTGTGGTTTTCATTTGCATTTCCCTGATGATTAGTGATGATGAGTTCCTTTTCATGTACCTGTGGGCCAACTGTCTGTCTTCTGTGGAAAAAAATGTCTATTAAGATCCTCTGCCCATTTTTTTAATGGGATTTTTTTTATTGGTTATTCAGTTGTATGAGTGACTTTTTTTTCTTTTTAAGATTGTATTCATTTGAGGGCGCCTGGGTGGCTCAGTGGGTTAAAGCCACTGCCTTCGGCTCAGGCCATGATCCCAGGGTTCTGGGATCGAGGCCCGCATCAGGCTCTCTGCTCAGCAGGGAGCCTGCTTCCTCCTCTCTCCTCTCTCTCTGCCTGCCTCTCTGCCTACCTGTAATCTCTCTCTCTGTGTCAAATGAATAAATAAAATCTTTAAAAAAATAAAATAAAATAAAAAAATAAGATTGTATTCATTTGAGAAACAGAGAGCATGAACATGGGGAAGTGCAGAGGGAGAAAGAGTAGCAGGCTTACTGCTGGGCAGGGAGCCTAACAAGGGGCTCAATCCCTGGACCCTGGGATCATGATCTGAGCTGAAGGCAGACACTTAACTGACTGAGCCACCCAAGTGCCTGTGAGTTGTATGACTTCTTTATATATTTTAGGTATTAACCTCTTATCAGATATATGGTTTGAAAATGTTTTCCCAGGGATGCCTGGGTGGCTCAGTGGGTTAAGCCCCTGCCTTCAGCTCAGGTCATGATCCCAGGGTCCTGGGATCCAGTCCCGCATCGGGCTCCCTGCAGGGAGCCTGCTTCTCCCTCTGCCTCTGCCTGCCACTCTGCCTGTTGGTGATCTCTCTCTCTGTCAAATAAATAAATAAGATCTTAAAAAAAAAGAAAGAAAATGTTTTCCCATACCAAAAGGTTGCCTTTTCATTTTGTCGATTGTTTATTTTGCCACACAGATACATTTTAGTTTGATGTAGTCTCAGTTGTTGATTTTCGCTTCTGTTAATTATACTTTTGGTGTCCTATCCAAAAACTCATTGCCAAAACTTTTTGGGGGAGCTTTTTTCCTATATTTTATTCTAGGATTTTTATGACTTCAGTATTGTACTCAAGTCCTTGATTCATTTTGGGTTAATTTGTGTGAGAATTGTAAGATAAGGGTCCAATTTCATTTCTTGCATGTGAAATTCCAGTCGTCGTAATACCATTTAATGAAGAGACTGTCCTTTCCCCACTGAGTATTCTTGGCTCTCTTGTTCACTATTAATTGACCATATATGCATGGGTTTATTTCTGGGCTCTTGATTCTGTTCCATAGGTTTTTGTGTCTCTTTTTATTCCTATACCATACTGTTTTGATTACTGTAGTTTTGTAATATAATTTGAAATCAGGAAGTGTGATATTTTCAACGTTGTTCGTAAGATTACTTTAGATATTAGGGTCTTTGTTGGTTCATATTGAATTTCCATAAAAAGTGTCATTGGAATTTTGATAGAGATTGCATTAAATATATGGACTGTTTGGGATAGACAGTATGGGTTCTTAAGAAAATAATATTAACAGTTCTGATCCATGAACACAGAATATACTTCTATTTGTGTTTTCTTCTATTTCTTTCATTAATGTCTTAATAGTTTTTAGAGTAGATATCTTTCACCTCCTAGGGTAAATTTATTCCTAAGTATTTCATTATTTCATTGTTTTTGATGCTTTGGTAAACATGATTTTATAGATAGTAACTACGATAAATACCTTTTTTTCAGACAGTTATTGTTAGTGTATAGATACACTAGTAGTTTTTGTATGCTGATTTTGTACCTAAAACTATACTGAGTTTATTATTCTATCAGTTTTTCTAGTGGAATCTTTAGTATTATCTATATAAAAGATCATGTCATCAGCAAACATACAATTTAACTTTTTCCTTTATGATTTGGATGCCTTTTATTTCTTTTTCTTGCTTAATTGTTCTGGCTAGGACTAACAGTACTAAGTGGAATAAAAGTGGCAAGAGTGGGCACCTTTGTCTTGTTCCTAAACTCAAAGTCTTCAATCTATCATCATTGAGTATGATGTTAGTTGTCAGCTTGTCATGTGTGGATTTTGTTGTGTTGAGTTATGTTTATACGCAATTTATTGGAAGTTTTTATCAAGACAGGATGTTAATGTTGTCAACTTCTTTTTCTGCATCTATTGAGATGATCTTATGATTTTTGTCTTTTATTCTATTAATGTGGTATATCACATTTATTGATTTGTGTATGTGGAACTATTCTTGTATCCCAGAGATAAATCCCATTTGATCATGATATATGTGACCTTTTTAATGTGTTGTTGAATTTGTTTTGCTATTTTGTTGAGAATTTTTCATCTGTATTAGGGATATTGATTTATAGTTTTATTCTCTTTTAATGTCTTTTGTTTTACGATTTTATTTATTTATTTGACACAGACAGAGAGATCACAAGTAGGCAGAGAGGCAGGCAGAGAGAGAGAAGGAAGCAGGCTCCCTGCCGAGCACCTAGCCTGATGCGGGGCTCGATCCCAGGACCCTGAGATCATGACCTGAGCCTAAGGCAGAGGCTTTAACCCACTGAGCCACCCAGGCGCCCCTTTTCTTGTAGTGTCTTTATCTAACTTTGGCATTTGGGTAATACTAGCCTCATAAATTATTTTGAAAGTGTTCTGTCTTCAGTTTTCTGGGAGATTTTTGAAAAGGAATGGCATTAATTTTACTTTAGGTGTTTAGAATACACAGTGAAGCCATTTGTCCTGAGCTTTTCTTTGTTGGGAAATTTTTGATTGCTGATTCAATTTCTTTACTTGTTTATTGGTTTGTTCAAATTTCTATTTTTTTTCTCATGATTCAAATGTGGTAAGTTTCATGTTCTAGAAGTTTATGCATTTCTTCTATGCTATCCCATTTGTTGGCATAATAATTCATAGTAGTCTGTTATGATCTTTTGCATTTCTCTGGTATCAGTTGTAACTTCTTTCATTTCTGATTTTATGTATGGGAGTACTCCCCTTATTTTTTCTTGGTAATTCCAGGTGAAGGTTTGTCAATTTTTATTTATCTTTTCAAAACACACCTCTTTTTACCATCTTTTATATTTTTTATTCTCTATTTGATTTATTTCTTCTTGGATTTTATCTTCTTCCTTCGCAAACTTTTGGCTTAGTTATTTTTTTAGTTCCTTAATGCTTCAAGTTATGTTGTTTATTTGAATTTTTTTTTAATGTAGACATTTATCACTATGAAAGTCCCTGTTAACACTTCTTCTGGTACATCTCTTAAGTTTTGTTGTGTTTCTCTTAATTTTTGTTTGTTGTAAGATATTTTGTAAGATAAGTTTTCCCTTTTGATTTCCTCTTTAACTCACTGGTTATTCAAGTGTGTGTTTAATTTTCACATACTTTGAATTTTCCAGAGCTCTTTTTTTATTTCCAGTTTCATTCCATTGTGGTCAGAAAAGAAGACTTGGTATGATTTCATTCTTAAATTTGTTAAGACTTTGTTAAGAGGTTTTGTTACCTCACATATAATCTCTCCTTTGTTCCTTGTGCACTTGAGGAGAATATATATTTTGCTTCTCTTGGGTGGAAACTTCACATGTTTATCTGTTATGTCTGTTTGGTCTAAATATAGTTCAAGTCAAATATTTTCTTCATTGATTTGCTGTCTGGATGATTTACCCATTGTTGAAATTGGGGGATTGGAGTGTCTTGCTATTACTATATTACTTAATATCTGTTAGTATTTGCTTAATATATTTAGGTGCTCTACTGGTGTGCGTGTGTGTGTGTGTATCCTTGACGCTAACATGAGTCTTTGATAGTTGGGTCTTGGTTTTTGTTGTTGTTTGTTTTTGTTTTTTAATCCATTCAGCACGCTCTGCCTTTTATAATGACTTATTTTCTTTTTTTTTTTTTTTAAAGATTTTATTTATTTATTTGACACAGAGAGAGAGATTACAAGTAGTCAGAGAGGCAGGCAGAGAGAGAGAGGAGGAAGCAGGCTCCCTGCTGAGCAGAAAGCCCGATGCGGGCCTCGATCCCAGGACCCTGGGATCATGACCTGAGCCGAAGGCAGAGGCTTTAACCCACTGAGCCACCCAGGCGCCCAATGACTTATTTTCTCTTGCCATTTTGTTCATTGTTTTCTAGCTGATCTGTGGTTCCTCTGTTTCCTCCCTTCTTGCCGTCTTCCTTTGTGAATTGATTATTTTCTTCAGTGGTATACTTTGATTCCCTTCTCTTTATCTTGTTTTTTTTGTAATCCCAAGGCTTACTTGAAACCTCTTAGAGATATAAAAGGTTACTTTCATCTAATAACATCTTAACTTTGATCACACAAAAATGCTACCCTTTTACTCTCCCTTACATTTTGTTTTTGTTGTCAAAAATTGCATCTTTTTATATTGTGTATTTATTACAATTTTTTATAGCTATTGCTCTTTTAAATACCTTTGTCCTTTAATCTTTATAGCATTATGTGGTTAACATGCCACTATATTTCACTATTAAAGTATTCTATATCAGACTATATACTTAGCTTTACCAGTGTATTGTATATTTTACATGTTTTTATGGTACTAATTACCATCCTTTCACTTCAGCTTGAAGAGCTCCCTTCAGCATTTCTTGTAAGGTAGGTCTAGTGGTGTGAAATCCCTTAATTTTTGTGTGTTTAGCAAGGTCTTTATATCACCTTCATTTCTGAAGGACAACTTTGCTGAGTAAAGTATTCTTGGTTGGCATTATTTTGTCTTTTAGTACTTTGAATATATCATTGCACTCACCTGGCCTGCAAGGTCTATGCTGAGAAATATGGTAACTTTAGGAGAGTTCATGCAGGTGCACAGCTGGAGTGGCTAGCACATGTGAATCCAGTGGTAAGACCAGTGACTGGAGATAGAGCCGAATTCAGACCCACAAGCAGTGTAGGGGGTTTATCTGTTTATGTACATTTCTATGGCTGCAAGATGTCACCATGGGTATGTATTTAACAGTGGAGGCCAGTGACAGAATTCAGGCAATTGGGATACAGGTACATGGCTGGAGGGCTAGTTCCAAGTGTGCACATGGCAGTAGGGGTTGACCCTTGGGGTCTAGAGTAGCATTTAGCATTTATTAGTGGCGGAGTCCTGGGCTGGCTGCCTGCCAGTTTAGATCCCAGGTTTTGGCAGGGGTTGGGAAGGGATCAGGAAAGGTTGATTGATTGATTTTTATTTTTACGTTTTTTTGGGTGGGGGGACTGGGAAGATTTAGATAGTAGTATCCACAAATGTGTATACCTGTGAGGCTTAAACTGACAAAATCTGTGGGGTTTCTGTAGAGGTTGTGCTAGCTGTTGGTTTCTTCAGTGGCAAAAGATGCTGGGGTCCTCTGTAAAGCAGGTCACTGGAAATTGTGATCACTCCCACTGCATGGTTGCTATTGATTACCCTTGTTCTTCTTCCTTGTTTCCAGCTGTCTCTGTATGTATCAGAATTACTGTTTTCTGGGTGGGGTGAAAACTAAGCGGGTTCTTCTATAGTGCCCTGAATGGCTAGGGCAACTGGTCATTCACCCTGCATTCACTTTTCCAGTGAAGAAAATCTTTCTAGCTGGCTAGCTCCTTCTTGGTGCTAAGCAGGGTGAGGCCGGGGGAGGAAGGGGGATGGTGGATGATGCAGACAAAATGAAGCTGTTCTGGCTTCCTTTTTTGTGTAATTATTATCAGGTTTTTTGTACTATCATGTTGGTGAAGTTTCTTAAGTGAACACCTTTGCTCTGTTAGAACTGTTTTGTTCACAGAAAGCTGTTTTAATTTGTTGATCTTTGGGAGGCAGTAGGGGTTGGGGGTCTCCTAATTCACCATCTTGGTGATGTCACACTTCTTTATGATTTTTTCCTTTCATGGAATTGTTGCCCATCCGTATGTCACTGCAAATGTTTCAAGTATAATAGTAGCATTATCATGTAGTTTAATATTTAATAAAATAAGTGACCCTAATCATTATTCAACTCTTTTGGATATTCTAGTTATTCTTGTTTTTAAATTGAAGTATAAATGACATACCACATTATATTATTTTTAGGTGTACAACATAACACTTAACAATTCTATACATTCCTCAGTGCTCACCACAATACATGTAGTCACCATTGTCACCATACAACATTATTGCAATATCATTGACTATATTCTTATGCTGTACTTTTCATCTCTATGAATTATATATATATATATATTATTTATGATTATATAAGATTTTATTTATGTTTTAGGGAGAGAGTATGAGTGACAGGAGGAGCAGAGTAGAGGAAGGAGAGGGAAAGAATCTCAAGCAGACTGCACTCTGAATACAGAGCCTAATGTGGGGGTCGATCTTACAACTCTGAGATCATGACCTGAGCTGAAAACCAAGAGTTAGGTGCTTAACAAACCAAGCCACCCAAGTCCCCTATCTCCATGACTTAAATATTTTACAAATGGAAGTTTGCACCTTTTAATCCCCTTTATCTATTTCACCCCTCCCCACCGACTTCCCCTCTGGCAACTACCTTTGTTCTCTGTATTTAGAAGTCTGTTTGGTTTTATTGCTTGTTTCTTGTTGTTGCTTTTTTTTGTTTGTTTTTAAAGATTCCGCATATAAATAAGTGAAATCATATGGTGCTTGTCTTTCTCAGTTTGACTTATTTCACTCAGCATAGTATCTCCAGGTCCATCCATGTTGTCACAAATGATAAGATCTCATCTTTTTTTATGACTAATATTCCAGTGTGTGTGTGTGTGTGTGTGTGTGTGTGTGTGTGCATGTGCATGCATGTGCACGTGCACATCACATCTTATTGATGGACACTTAGGTCGCTTCTATATTTTGGCTATTGTAAGTACTGCTGCAATTAACATAGTAGTGCATATATCTTTTTGAATTAGTATTTTCATTTTCTTTGGGTAAATGCCCAATAGGGGAATTACTGGATCTTATTGTATTTCTATTTTTAAATTTTTTTTGAGGAATTGCCGTACTATTTTCCCCAGTGGTTATACCAATTTACATTCCTACCAACAGCACACAAGGGTTCCTTTTACTATCCACATCCTCACCACCACTTATTATTCCTTGTGCTTTTTTATTTTAGCCATTCTGACAGGTCTGAGATAATATCTCCTTATGGTTTTCATTTGCATTTCCTTGATGATTAGTGATGTTGAACGTCTTTTCACATGTCTGTTGGACATCTGTGTGTCTTCTTTGAAAAAATGTCTGTTCGGGTCTTCCCATTTTTAATCAGATTATTTGTTGTTTTGGTGTTGAATTGTGTATGTACTTTATAAATTTTAAATATTAGGTCTGTATCATATATATCATTTGCAAATATTTTCTCAGTAAGTTGTATTTTCATTTTCTTGTTGGTTTCCTTCACTGTGCAAAAGCTTTTTATTTTGGTGTAGTCCCAATAGTTTATTTTTGCTCTTGTTTTCCTTGCCTGAGGAGACATATTAGAAAACCTTTACTAAGGGTTATGTCCCTTAGATTACTGCCTGTGTTTTCTTTTAGGAGGCTTATGACTTCATGTCTCACATTTAGGTCTTTAATCCATTTTGAGTTTATTTTTGTGTATGGTATAAGAAAGTGATCCTGTTTCATTCCTTTGCATATAGTTGTTCAGTTGTCCTAACACTATTTATTGAAAAGACTATCTTTTCCCTGTTGTATATATTTTTACCCCCTTTGTTATAGATCAGTTGACCATATGGATGTGAGTTTATATCTAGGTTCTTTATCCTATTTCATTGATCTGTGTGTTTATTTTTATGGCGGTACCATACCATTTTTGTGGCTATTCGGGGTCTTTTGTGGTTCCACAGAAATTTTAGTATTATTTCTTCTAGCACTGTGAAGAATGCAATTTGTATTTTGATGAGGATGGCATTGAATCTATAGATTGCTTTGGGTAGTATAGCCTTTTTAAGAATATTTCTTCTTCCAATCCATGAGCATGGAATACCTTTCCATTTGTTAGTGTTGTCTTCAATTCTTTCATCAATGTTCTATAGTTTTCAGAGTTCTTTTACTCTTTTGGTAAGTTTATTTCCTATTTTATTCTTTTTGGTATAATTGTAAATAGGATTGCTTTCTTAATTTTTCTTTCTGCTAATTATTATTAGAATATAGAAACACAACCAATTTCCATATATTAATATTGTATACTGAAACTTTATTCATTTTTTACCACTCTTAGAAGTAAAAAAAATCTATTAGAAAAATCTATTAGATTTTTGGTAGAGCCTTTAGGATTTTCTATATATAGCAGGTCATCTGCAAGTAATGACAATTTTATTTATTCAATACCAATTTGGATGCTCTTTATATCTTTTCCTTGTTTGATTACTGTGGCTAGGGCATGCAGTACCGTGTTGAATAAAAGTAATAAGAAAGATATCCTTGTCTTATTCCCGATCTTAGAGGAAGCCCTTTCAGTACTTCACCATTGAGTATGATGTTGGTTCTAACTTTTCATGTATGGCCTCTATTATGTTGAGGTATGTTCTCCCTAAACCCACTATGTTGAAAGTTTTTATCATGAAGAGATGTTTTATTTTGTCAAGGTTTTTTTCTGTATCTGTGAGATGAACATATGAACAGTTTTTATCCTTTCTTTTGTTAACAGGATGTATCATATTGATTTGCAAATATTGAACCATCCTGCATCCCTGGAATGAATTCCATTAGAACATGGTGAATTATTTTTAAATGCATTATTGAATATGTCTTACTAATATTTTGTTGATGGATCTATGTTTATTAGAGATAATGGACTGTTAGTTTTTTTTCTTTTCTCTGCCCCTCCCCCCCCTTTTTTTTGTTTTGTTTTGTAGTGTCTTTGATTTGGTATCAGGGCAATTGTGGCTTTATAGAATGAAATTTGGAAGTTTCCCTTCCTCTTCTAGTTTTTGGTATAGTTTGAGAAGAATACATATTATCTCTTCAAATGTTTGGTATAATTTACATTTGAAGCTATTTCTGAACTTTTGTTTGTTGGGAGTTTTTTGATCACTAATTCAATTTCATTACTTGTCAGTTCAGGTGTTCTATTTGTCTATATGGATACCTGAAAGAATAGCAAGCAGTCCAGACAGAGGAAACACCCTATGCATAGTCCTAAAATGTGCAATTGTCTATTTTAAGGAATAAGAAGTACAGGGAATGGTTGGAGTAAAGAAAGGGAGGTGGGATAAAGTAGGATAGGGATTAGAGACTTAACTAGAAGTCAGATCTTTAGGGACTATATAGGTTGTTGTGAGGACTTTGGCTTCTACTGAGTGAGTTGAGGAATGATGGCAGAATTTGATCAGAGGAGTCACATGATCTGACTCACTCTGGCTTCAGTGCTTAGATGAGAATGTAGGGGAGTAGGGATAGAAGAAGACCAATTAGAACGTTATTGCTAGAGTCTAAGTGAGAGATGATGGTGGCTTGCACCAAGGTTGTAGCAGTGGAGGTAAAATTATATTTTGAGTAAATAACTATTTTTATGTTTGAAAGGTATGCACCAAAGTTTTATTGATTGAAATGTATAAGAAAATGGCTTGGAAACACTAAAGAGTATTGCTGAAACCACTTATAGTATAAAAGATTGTATGGAATACATTTTGGCTTTCTCTGCAATTCATCTCTTATTGGGTTCTCACCAATTCTCCACTGCCAACCCTCTATATTTTAGTATCAAACTAATTACAGCTCATTGAAAATCTTTTATGCAATACATTTCTTTGTGCCAGTCTCTATGATATTATATGCCTCGGTGAAAGCAATGCACATCGTTTCCACCTTCCTGAAGTTTATCCTCTAATCTGGGAAAGAAGCAATACACACATACACAAACATTTATTTAAACATTTATTGTAGATGAATCCTCTGAAAGATGTTTAATGGAGTGATGGTTAAATGTGTACAAAGTGATGTGCAAAGGCACATCATGAGAGGCAATATCTATGTTGGGGCCTAAAATTTGAAAAGAGGCCAGCTTTGCAAAGAACAGAAGGAAGAGATCCACAATTTACACAGAGACAAGAGTGTACATGGTGCCCCTAATCAATGTGCTAAAATATATGCATGATTTTTCATGAATGATAATGCATAAGTGTATCTTATTATTACTGGTTTAAATTAGTATTTTAAACACTAACCAATTTGGCACCTATTCAGAGAGGGATAAAGAACCACTAAACAATCTTTTTGCCCATTGAAAATAATCTTGGTAGTCACATTTGTTTCAGAACTTAACAAAGTAGTTATGTTCTGTACCTGAAATATTATATCCAGTATATATTTTTAAAATTGGGAAAAATTAGGGGCACCTGGGTGGCTCAGTCAGTTAAGCATCTGCCTTTGGCTCAGGTCATGATCCCAGGCTTCTGGGATCAAGCCCAGAGCCCTATGTTGGTCTCTCCACTCAGCAGGGAGTCTGCTTCTCCCTCACCTTCTGCCTGTCACTCCTCCACTACTTTTCTTTCTCTCTCTGTCAAAAAAATAGTCTTTAAAAAAATAAAATTGGGAAAAATTAACTATCAAAATTCAAAATTACTTCACATGATATTGCCATAAATAAAGGCAGTATTATATGGTATTTCTGAGTACAGGCTCAGAAGCTAACCAGGCTGAGTGGAAAGCAGGATCTGCCCCTTATTAGCAGGATGACCTGGAACAAATTACTTGATCTCTAGGTGTCTCAATTTCCTCATGTACAATGAGAGTTTTTGTGAGCATTAGATGCACTACTAGGTATTTATCCCAAAGATATAGATGTAGTAAAAAGAAGGGCCACATACACCCCAATGTTCATAGAAGCAATGTCCACAATAGCCAAACTTTGGAAAGAGCGAAGATACCTTTCAACAGATAAATAGATAAAGAAGATATGGCCCATATATGCAATGGAATATTACCCAGCCATCAGAAATGAGGAATACCCAACTTTTGCATCAACATGGATGAAACTGGAGGAGATTATGCTAAGTGAAATAAGTCAAGCAGAGAAAGTCAATTATTATATGGTTTCACTTATTTGTGGAACATAAGGAATACCATGGAGGACAATAGGAGAAGGAAGGGAAAAATGAAGGCGGGGAGGAACCCAGGGGGTGGGGGGACAAACTATGAAAGACTATGGACTCTGGGAAACAAACAGGGTTTTAGAGAAGAGGTGGGTGGGGGAATGCATTAGCCTGGTGATGGGTATCCAGGAGGGTACGTATTGCATGGAACCCTGGGTGTTATATGCAAACAATGAATCATGGAACACTACATCAAAAAATAATGCTGTACTGTATGGTGACTAACATAACATAATAAAAAAAAGATCTTGTTATAGAGCCTGACATATAGAAAATAATTCATAACTGATTTTTATAGCCCAGATTANCATCAAAAAATAATGCTGTACTGTATGGTGACTAACATAACATAATAAAAAAAAGATTTATACACCTAAAATCTTGTTATAGAGCCTGACATATAGAAAATAATTCATAACTGATTTTTATAGCCCAGATTATTACATAACTCCATTTCTAATTAATTTAATCTTAATGAAGTAAACTTTACAACATGTGCAAGAGAACCCAATGAACAGTTTTAGGATATTAACACATTGTATACGATAGCACAAAAAGTACTCCCTCAAGAGCTATCAAAATAATGCTACAGCAATAGCCATAGTTTGCCTTAGCTATTCAAGTTTCTCTTTGATTTTTGGGAAATCCTAGCTATTTCATGGTAATTATTGAAGTTAATTAATAGAATACAATTCTTCTATATAACCCATTAAATATTAAATGACTCTACCAAATATTTCTGGATCAATTAATAAGTAAGTCTCTAATTCAAATAGAGACAGAGGTAAACCTGCTTATAGAAAAGTACTATGCAATGTCATTTGTCTCATCCAAGGTGAAGAGACAATTTAAAAAGTGCCATTCTACATCTTACTCTACTTTCAAATTATGACCTATATTTGGCAGATCAAAAAGAGTCTTGAACAAAAGTTGTAGTGGACAAAACTATGGTAAAGTTGGTCTTGTACATAACACTGCTTTATTTATTGTATTTAAAGGAAGGAGAGAGTTGTTAGCTTCAATAGTGGGCAAACCAGTCTCTTCTAGATTTTGGAATTGTTTTGAATCGCAATCCTTTAATGTACCTTGCCATTTAAATAAATGTCATGTTTCTTAACTAGTTTCACTTTCAGATATTAGTTATGAAAAAATAGTTAAAGGTTATTTTATTTTTTTAGAAGATTTTATTTATTTATTTGACAGAGTGCAAGCATGAGCAGGGGGAGTGGCAGAGGGAGAGGGAGAAGCAGTCTCCTCACTGAGCAAGGAGCTGGATGCGGGGCTCAATCCTAGGACCTTGGGATCATGACCTGAGTCAAAGGCAGATCCTTAAATGACTGAGCCACACAAGCATCCTTCAAAGGTTATTTAATAGTGTTAAATCAAGTGTTTTGGGAGCTATGAAACTGAAGTATGGTATGAGGCTTGTCCTCAAAGATCCTGGAGTCTGTTAAGAGAGAAGAGGCATATCCATTGTTAAATAAAATATAGAAAGAGTTAGGTTTCATGAGAAATACTTTAGGGGTTCATAGGAGAGAGATTAACATTCTAACAAGGATTAAAAAGGGTTGAAATGTGAATGCCTTATGGGGAACAGACAGGTAGGTTAGAAGAGTAAAGCAGTCTAAATGGGAGATAAAGGAATACATAATATATTAAACCTATACACATTCTTCATACCCACAAAGAAATATGCTCCATTTTCTTGAACTGTAAGGCTCTCTTATTTTATACACATTTTTCAAGTTTTGATACAAAGATAGAGAAATAATTTTAAAAATTAAAAAACAACCACACAATAAATTAAAAACTACCAAAAAAATTAGGGCAAGAGTGACAATAAATGATAAAGAGGATTTGTCTTATTGTTAATAAGACCACAGGAAAGACAGAGATAGTAGTGGGTTAGAGAGGGCTGGCGCTAAGTCTCAGTCTTGGCAATGTTCCAGCTGATAGGTGAACAACTGATACTGTGGGCCTGGTAGTACCAAATCTTCTCACTTTCAAAGGAAGCTAGAAGTCAGGCTTCGAATGTAAAACATCACAATTTTTAAAAGTTGGATCTAGCTATTAAAAATTGAAAAAAACTGAGCTACACAAAATGCATATGCTGGCTGAATTCAGCTATACAGAAGGAAGCAATTTGCAGCTGCTCCCTGAGGTAATGTTTTGTTACATTTTGAAAGAATAGTAGGAATTTTTACCTCAATGATGATCATTTCTAAAAGTCTTTATTCGGCTTAGGTTCACAGTTAATACAATATAAGACAAGAACTGTCAGGATGGCACATATTTATATAATCTATTTCTTCCTTAAAACGCTTCTTTGCTATGGAACTAAGAAAGAGCAGAGAATGACATGGATACTCTTGCAATGTGAGAATATATGATCCTAAATTTGTGCTCTAATACCTTTACCAAAAACATCAGTGCCCTATGTAACAAAATTTACGAATCAGTTAGTGAGTGCCTTTGCCTCCCAGAAAGAATTGCTGTGAGTTATTAGATATAAAACTTTGCTGTTGCACAAAAGGTGATAAAACATTTACTTTATAAACCAAGGGGGAAGTCTACTTACAACAAATTGAAGCATACTGAGATGGAGAAGTATTATCTCTGTAAGTTGCGCTATTTCCTTCATTGACTTCTTTCCATAAGCCTTTGGTTAAAATCCCATAAATAACTGATCAGATCAACAATTAATGCAGGGGTTCTTCAATAATCATTTTACATGTTTTCTCTTCCATAGTTTCATTTTTGAACACTCTTTGAGAATATAAATTATTACTATTTAAAGAAATCAGATTTTCTCATGCTCAAGAAACATGGCAATAAGTGAAAACATAATTTTGAAAACTTTACCTGGAATATCTAATTATCAAAAGAAAAATTCTCTTCCACAAAATGTCTTTTTTCTCAGGTGGCATTGTATTATGATTTTTTTTTTTTTAAAGATTTTATTTATTTATTTGACACAGAGAGAGAGATTACAAGTAGGCAGAAAGGCAGGAAGAGAGACAGGGAGAGGAGGAAGCAGGCTCCCTGCTGAGCAGAGAGCCCGATGCGGGCCTCGATCCCAGGACGCTGAGATCATGACCTGAGCCGAAAGCAGAGGCTTTAACCCACTGAGCCACCCAGGCGCCCTGTATTATGATTTCTTATTTAAAGCTATTTTCCCAGGAACATTTTTCAAATGAGCCATCACTGTAATTCTGTCTCAATGCCCAGCATCATTTTCAAACACTGATACAAAATTTAAGGATGATTTTACGTAATTTGCTGGGTCTTGCTTTTTTCCATATCCTAAAAAAAAATACATATTTTTATTTTTTTCCTTTTCCCCTTTCTCTTGTATGCACTTTCTGTTCCCTCCCTTCTTCATACTGGAATGTGTTCCCTTAACTTCACTAAACCCTTTAGCTTAATAGGTCCCCCCAAAAACCTCCCCCTTTTACTTCTAGCTCTCTGGGGACTATATTTCATGGCAAAACCCTATTAGCTTATTTTGATGTTTTTATCTTTCTGTGATTAGGAACCAGTCCATGAAGCCAAAACAGACAATTTTCCAAGGGCACTAAGTGGGTTTTCAGATCTCCTGTGAGGAGGAATGAGCTTCAATAAAACATTAGGCCACTACCAAAGTTGACTGGCTTGAGCGATGTAACATCTTATGTGGTTCCTGCCTTTTACTGTAAGTTTACACTCCCATGAACATTAACTCTGCCCAGCTGTAGTGCTTTAAGTGAAGGTTTGCACGCAAATATGGCTTCCATGAAAGTTACCTCGGGGCTAAAGTACTTCCATCATCGACAAAATTAAGCGTCACACTAAGTCTCCGGTGGTTTAGTTGGCCTCAGATTCAGTTGTGGCTCATGTTTTATTAACGTGGTGAGATTGTCCTTTATTTTCAGCCTCCCACAGCAGGTGAGCTTGTCATATTCACTAAGAGAGAACGAGAGAAGATTGCCAACCACTTGCGCGAACTGTTTCCACAGCTCTTAATTTCTGTTGAGAGGCACGCAATATAAACAAAGTTTTACTTAACTGCTGGAACATTTGTCAAGGATTTGATACACGCAAACCTCCATATACCTCATAGTGTACACTATGAAAACACTGCAGTGTCATTTCTCTGAGTAACCCTGTGCATCCCAAGCAGAATCCCAGAATTAAGGTCTTTGAACACATCCTCAGGCTTTAGCCAGTGGAAGGAAATCTCACTACCCAGAAAACTAGATGGGTGGCCTGGAAATAAGTTAAAAATCACAGTCAATTAGAGTAGAGAGGTTCTGGTCCCTCCTGAGGTTTAACTTTGGTGCAGCCAATTCTTCTGTGGTGGATTTTATTCTTTCTATTTATTTATTTATTTATTTATTTATTTATTTATTTAGTTTCTAATGTGCTAGACAAATCTTCAAATTTTCTTTTATTCTCTGTGTCCAATATATCAGTGAATACAGAGATTATCTTTCTTGTGAATTAACAGAAATTAAAAATTGTCAACAATTGTGGGTATCCTTACTGTGTTTAATCCCT
The DNA here is from genome assembly GCA_002007465.1 of Ailurus styani. Classification (NCBI taxonomy): domain Eukaryota; kingdom Metazoa; phylum Chordata; class Mammalia; order Carnivora; family Ailuridae; genus Ailurus; species Ailurus styani. The sequence goes on along the minus strand of LNAC01000013.1, from coordinate 3,333,450 downwards.
ATCAGCATAAGCATTCCCCGGTTCTTAAAAGTTACTGTAATTGCAATTTTTTTCTTGAATTTGAGAAGACCTACAGTTTAAAAGAGCAAGATTACAAAAATTGTATACTACAAGTAATGACAACATGCTGGTCAATAGATTCTGTATATTATTCTAATTCTGTATGTTAATCTAATTACCTAGATAATAAGAGTTGAGAAAATGAACCAACTACCATCATTGCTTTTTGTTTTCTTTTTCTTAAAATTATTATACAGTAAAAGATTTTGGTAAAAAACATACTAAGTTTTGAATTTTAAAAATTAAACAGTAGGGGCACCTAGGTGGCTCAGTTGGCTAAGCATCTGATTTCAGCTCTAGTCATGATCCGGGGTTCTGGGACCCAGCCCAATGTTGTGCTCCGTGCTAGGTGGTCACCTGTTTGTTCCTTTCCCTCTGGCCCTCTCCTGGTCATTTCTTTCTCTCTCTCAAATAAATAAAATCTTTTTAAAAAGTTAAACAATATGTTTACTTTTCATATTCATTTTATTTTCTCTGAAAAATGTTGCAATCTTGGATCTCAAACAGTTCTAAAGGCTATCCATCTATAATACATAATTTAAGTCAGGGAATGCTTTCTTCAATATCCAATATATTAATCTATTCATTGAATTATAGAAAAAAATAGTTGCTATTAATGTTTTTAAAATTTTCTGGTCTTGAATTATCTAATTTGACTACATATGCAAATATGTATACAAATTTTTTAGTTTGACTATACATTAATTAAATGGGTATTGCCAAACTCTCTTCTTTTTTAAATTTGTGTTTTGGGAATCCTTATCTATGATTTCTAATTCTGTGTTTTGATTTAGTTACCTTTAATCAAAATTTGTAGAATAAACAAGTGATATGTAGAAGTTGAAGTTCATGGTTGACACTACTATAAATATGAAAATGCTGCTTTATGTATATAAATAAATTTATAAATAATTTATATGTCATATATTTACAAATATATATTTAATATATTAGCTTGATTAACATTATCTCAGTGGTCTAGAATTAATGCTAAAAATCTCATTACTATTTTCACATCATTAAAGTGGTTGTCTTTTTGCCACTTAATTATTAACATAGGCCTTTTAAAGAATCATGTCGTAGTTCTAGTATTGGGAAATACATATTTTATATTTTTTCTTCTAATGTTTTGAAAATCTACTTATTTAGACATTTGTTATTTTGAATGGAGAATTGATTATTTTATCTAAATAGGAAAAAAAAGAATATTATATTTTTAAAAGGACCAAAAGTTGTTTCAAATGCAGTACGTTTCCATGTGGAAGACGACTATTTAGTGTTCTAGACGGAAGTCTTTCAGGTACATAATGTATGATCTGAACTCAGAAATAACTGCTTAATCAAGCTTAATTTAGAACCATTACCTTGATTCCTGCTCATTGAGCGGGTAATATCCTCTGACATTGCCATTCATGTCATTGTTTGAGGAAGAGCATGTGCTCTGGAATCACACAGGCAAGGGTTTAATTCCTGTTCCATGTCTCCCTGGGTAAAGAATAACGAGTAAGTTACTTAAACCACATTCAGTTTCTCCATTTACAACATGAAGATATTAATAGTTCCTTTCTAAAATTATGATTAAACAGCTGCTCTTTTTATGTCAATGCATACAGACATAACGTGTTAGCACTTTATGGTAGACAAAATTCTAAAGCTGTTCCCCCACAATTTCTGTCCTTTGATTATTAAACACAAATCTAGGTGCTGTTGTGAAGGGACTTCACAACTGGAATCAAAATTACTAATCAACTGACCTTAAAAAAGAGAGATTGCCCTTGATTATCTGGGTAGACCCAGTCTAAACAGTTGGGTCCTTGAAAGCAGAGATGTTTCTTGGGCTGGATTCAGAGCAAGGCTACAGATTTGGGTGGGGGTGGCAGAAGAGAGATGAGCACGCACAATAGGTCCAGTTCAGTGTATGTGAAGGAGCCTTGCTGTTGCTGGTGGGTCCACATGTAAAGTACGAAGAAGAAGAATGTGGGCAGCCTCCCACAGCAAAGCCAGGCTGCTAGCTATCAGTAATGAAACAGGGACCTCTTTGCCCTAACGGCAAAGAACTGATTTTAGCCAACCACCTAAATGAGCTCGGAAGCAAATTCATCCCTAGAGCCTTGGGAAAAGAATGCAGCCTTGCTGACATGTTGATTTCAGCATTGTGAGACTCTAAGCAGAGCACCAGCTGAGTTGTGCTTTGCCTGGACTTCAGACAAAAGTCTGAAGTTTGCCCCCATAAAAAAAATGTAAAATAGTAAATAGGATGTCTTTACTAATTGACTAGAATACACAGTGAAGAAATGAAAGAATTGTAGGATAAGACACAAATATTGAAGAAACCAATGCATAATAAGATGGAAAACATTAAAACCAACTTTCAGAGAAAGTAGGTGAACTTCTGTCTTCTAAACCTACCGTAGTTATACAAAGAAAGGCAGGGAGAGGTGAGACTGTGGTTGTGCAAGCTATTTGATGGGTCTTAACTGTAGTTAAACAGATTGCACGGAGGGCCTAGTGTTGTGAAAGCCAAGGTGAGAGATGCAGCTGGCTCAGAAAAGAAGTGAAGGGAATGTCAAATGAAGATAGAGATGGCAAATTTTGGGCTGCATTGACTAAAGCTTTCAATGAATTAATGAGTCAAGAAACGCTCCTCGTGTACATTACCATTGATAAAGCTATAGCTAATTTTGGCTTAATATAGAACTAGACCTAAAAATGTTGATTATGCTTCTGCCTGGTGATCCATGTGATTAACTCTCACTTCCCCTTAGTTTCTATTCAAGTATCACATTATGAGTGAGACCTGCTCTGATACTCTAAAGAAGTGTAAAATAACCCCCTGTGTACCTCATTTCTGTCCTCTCTTTGTAAGCTTTATTTTTCTCTGTGGAACTCATGCAGAAAACATTTACTGTTTATCTCTTTCTGGCACTTGAATGCATGCTTCAAGAACACAGGAGGCATATTTGTACACTGCTCTATCTCTAGCATCTAGAGAATTATATAAGTTGCTGAATGATTGTTGAATGGATGAAAGAGAAATCTAAATGGTTGATTTCTGTTTGGATTATCCTTCCCCGTGTGGTCAAAGTACTTCCCTTCCTCATTCTTCTTCAGCTTTCCAAAATGTACATAAAGTAAGTGAACCTGAATCAAACTCAATTAAAATTCAAGCTCATTAAAATATTTCTAGAGAAATTTTGTCCAGCAGCCTAATTAGTGATAATATTTTCATTTATTTTATATTGGTAATTTTGACCATCTATTTAGAGAATACTTTTCTTTTCTTTTCTTTTCTTTTTGTCCACTGTAAATGTAATTCTAAGGACAAATGCTCTTATCCTAATACACTAACATGATTCATGCCTCATGTCATCATCAATACTGTTCGCAAAGAAATTATGTATTTTTTAAAATTCAAATTCTAATCCAACAGAGCTAGGTGTATTCACACTTTTATTTAGAAGAGTTTATTTAGAACCAGTGGAGGTTAAAAAGCTGTTCCACGTCATGCAGTAGGGCTAGCATTTAGTCCATCGACCTAAGGAAAATAACAAGGGACTAATGTTTGCTGAATAATGAGGAGGCAGGCACGTTCTTATCAAGTTTCTTTTTTTTTTTAAAATATTTTATTTATTTATTTCACAGTGGGAGAGAGATCACAAGGAGGCAGAGAGGCAGGCAGAGAGAGGGGGAAGCAGGCTCCCTGCTGAGCAGAGAGCCCGATGCGGGCCTCGATCCCAGGATCCCAGGACCCTAAGATCATGACCTGAGCCGAAAGCAGAGGCTTTAACCCACTGAGCCACCCAGGCGCCCTCAAGTTTCTATTAAAAGGGCTAGTCCACAGATTTCATTTTTTGTCCTGTAGCGTTATTAGTGCTGTCTAATTTTTCTTACTGTCATGTGGCTAAACAATTTTAGCACATCAAGCCAGAGAGAAGAATTCAGATGCTGATTTATCTGGGTTCTTTGAAGTTTATTCCTCCACATTTTTGAATCTTAACATTTTGGTTTTTTTTACTATATAGTTCACATTTTCTTTGAAATAGAAGGGCTAAATAGCAAAAAGGATTATTTGTGTAAAATGAGTTCCCTCTGTGCAACACCATCCATAAACAATGCATATGGTTCAATAATGAAAGCTGAAAATCAGAATCACATTTTAAAATGACTGCAGTGTAACATAGACTAAAATCAGTTCCTACTATTTAATTAGATTTATTTTTATGAGAAGATGCTCAAGATTATTTCACTTTAGATATTATTTTAGGCTTTCTTTTGGAGTGCAGTAATTATTGACACTATTTTCAGCTAACCACAGCATTTTGACTGAGAAGTAATTCTACCATCACATTTCTGTCACATGGTATAACTAATAGGCTAAATTTTTCCAGCAAAGGGAGTTAGATGTGTAAAAACAATTCAAAGCCAGTAAATGCAGTTACTTGGAAACATTATAAGGAAATGTCACACAATAACATTTACCTGCTATGTTTTATTCTTTAACCCTCAAGCACTTTTGTTGTTTCCTGAGCTGAGATTAGTAACTTAAAAAGCTTTTATTAAACATGTACAATCTAAATGAAACACTCAACCAACTGTAAATTCTCTCAATTAGACTTCCTGCAAATGACAAGTGAGTGTGAATGTGCAATAAACCTTTGAATACCAGTGATTTAGGGCTAAGCAGAACTAGGGGATTTCTAGTAACAGATTGAATGCAATTGATTGTACGGTAAAAGGCAAGAAAAGTGTGTGGTGGTTCCTTGTTTGCCCTTTCATTCCTTAAATTAAGAGAGGATATTTGCAATGCAAAATTTATATTAGTGTGCTTTGAGCAACAATTTAGGACACAGAAAAGACATAACAACTCCTAGATTAACAGTTGCATTATTTCAAGTCACCAGACCTCAACTCCTTTTCAGCAATATAAGAATTACTTGTAGATAAGAAAAATTCATCCAAAGTGCCATTTATTTGCTTTTTGTTTGTATGGAGGAACAATTTATGGTATTTCTTTATGGACTGTAATTGACTTGCTTTAGACTTTCTGATAGGAGCTTACTGTACATAACGGAATTACTTTGGTCCACATTAGCAACTTTAAAAATTTGATGATGGCAGCCAAACATCTCTGCCTAAATATGATATTTGGCATTTATATTTATTTTCTGGAGTTCTAAGTTTAATCTCTTGTGGAGAAAATTTTAGGCCCTGTAAAATTTGTAGAATCAGTGATAAGGTCTTAAAAAATGAACAATATTTACCTTTTAATTAGGAAGACCACAATGTTGACTTATAAAATTATTATATTTTATTTTGCAATACATATTTATCTTTAAAATTAAATGCAACACTAAAACCCAAATTTTGATTATGTATACACATATCATACCAGGTTACATGGTGACGGTAAGCAACCCCAAAGTCATGTGATTAAACAATTTTATATCTGTTTAATTTTCACATTAAAAATTATGAGTTTATTTGAACAAAAATAATTCTAATCTGGCAATACCAACTAGAAGTGGTTAGGAGTTCACCACCGGCAGGACTTGGGGAGACTTTTATAGAGAAGCGATGGAGGCAAAGCCAGGAAATTATGCTTGGCTGCAATTTAAGCACTTGCCTTTAGGGGAAAAAGCTACCTGGCTGTTTTGGATTGGTTTTCTTAACCTTGCAGGAGTTATAGGCATAGGTTTTGGTTTCCTTATGGAGTTTATTAAGGTATTGAAGCCACCTCAGTTTAATGGACTCTTTAAGTAAACAATTCTCATTCATGCTAGATGTCCATTACCAGACAGAAACAGGGGATCTCAAACATGGGCACTTAAGGACCCAGGCTGACTGATCTTAAAAACTGGTCCTTACAGTTTCAGAAGGAAACTGAGCTCAGGAATTCTCAGTCTAAAGGTGATCCATGTTATATTCACTTAAAAATGACAAAGTAGCTAGTTTTGTTTTCAATTTCTAGGAGGCAGGTGAAAATTTTCAAAATACTACCTGGTTTTATAGTTCTTTTCTTAGTACAGTTTTCAAATAAATCACAATTGGCATTGTGCTACTAAATGCAAAGATAACAAGTTGCCAAAATTGTAAGCAAATATTTATATGGATGTTCATACACTAACAGTCTTCCACTATTCTGTAGTGAGGTTGCATCAGTTTGCTGATATTTTACAATTTTAACACTAAATTGTAAAAATTTACCAAGCTCCGTGATTTATAAAAATAGTAAGTTCAACTATACTTCAATAATAAATAAACAATAAGCTAATACAGGGGTTGGCAAACTACAGCCTGATGGTCAAATAAGGCTTGCACACTCCTTTTGTATATCTCATTTACTGAGAATGATTTTTACATTTTTAAATGTTTGAAAAAGATCAAGAGAAAATATTTTACAACACACGGGAACTATATAAAATTCAAATTTCAGTCTCTAGGAGTAAAGTTTTGTTAGAATATAGCTGTGGCTGTTGGTTTATGTTATCTAGGGTTTGTGGTACAACAGCAGAGTTGATAGTTGGTACAGAGACTGTATGGCCCTAAAGCTGAAGATATTTACTGTCATTGCCTTTATGGAAGAAAGTTCTTTGGCCTCTGAGCTAAAAAGGCAGCTGATTTAGCATGAACTTGCCTGGAATGGCTCTTCTCCACATGTCTCTCATTTCCGTTGGAGCTAATGGACATGTTTCTCGCATGGCAATGATGACATGTGTAACTATTTGTATCTTATGAAGATATTCTGGAATGCACATACAGAGAAAATTTGGCAATAGAAAAAATTGAAATATCTTATGCCCAGTAGAATTTAGATCAAAGATGCCAAAAAAAAAAAAAAAAAAGATCTCCTGGAATTGCTACCATTTTTCGAATGATTAATATGTGACAGACACCTGGTATGCATTTTCTGGGTATTGAGATGCAAGATATATTAGATAATTCCACAAATTTTTATACCTGGTAAAGTAATAAAATAAGGGTTAGAGCTCCAGGTCTGTGTGCAATAGGCATGACCATATACCGTGGTAAGCATAGGAGAGTTCTAGTTTTTGTGTATCATCCAGCCTAATGACCAGGAATTCCTCCTTTGTTCTCAAAATTGTATGTTTTGGATGATAAATTAGATGGTCACTATACTCTAAGTCCAACTCTTTCAACTGTGTCTCCCTGTAGTAGAGCAGAACAGGAAGTTAAATATAGAAGACCTGTACCATCTACTGACCTTCCTTTTGGCCTTAGCCAAAATGTATTTATAAAAGACTTATCTCTAGAAATAAAATCCATTTAGCTCATGATTTAGGCCTTTTATTTCCATTTTTAGAAGTGAAGAAATTTTCACCACACTGATCTCAGCATTGTGGGACTCATTTGAGTTACTGACACATTGAAACATTATTCTTATTCCTATAGTTCCTGGATATGACCAATTTTGTGTTTTGGAACAGACATTTTTTTATGTACCTGTCTGTGTTTTGACATTTTTAGAGTTGTACATGGTTTATATAACATGTACACTTAGTAATAGGAATTAATTTGGGGAGACTTTCAAACTAAAGCTGATTTTGATTATTGTCTGTGTTAGAATTGATTTCTTATTTCTCTACGTGAGTCAAAGTGAGATGTGTGTAATCCAAAAAATTTATGCTCATTATCAAATGTTGTTAAATGGAAGGCTATGGAAAAATATGGGGTTTGTTTACCTGACTTGCAGTAATAGAAGGTAGAGCTTGAATTATTTACTAATTTAAAATGTTAATTAGTTCTTAAGATTAATAGTTTACAATCGCAATAAGTGTAAAAGTTTTACTACTTTACTGCCTTCTTTGAATGTATTGTTAGCATTAGTTTTTTTGGCCCCAAACCTAATCATATGCAGAGTCTGGTACTCAATTAACATTTATTGACTAACTGACTGACTGATTGATTGACTTAATGCATAAACTCAGTGCACTTAGAAGGTAAATTTGAGTTCTTTTATTAGAATTCAGTGATAAATCTGTTTATTTTGTTCCAACTTTTTGAGAAGGAAGTTTTACCTATAAAATCATGGTGATAGATCATATAGATTAAGCAAAGAGAAAATGTAGTCAATAAAACTGCAGATTTCTTTTAAAAAACCTTCAGGGGAATATAAACAAGAAACCTTCTTGGGGTGCCTGGGTGGCTCAGTTTGTTAAGTGACCAACTCTTGATTTCGGCTCAGGTCATGTTCTAAGGGTTGAAAGATCAAGCCCAGCACTGGGCTTGGTAATCAGCAGGGAGTCTGCTTGAAGATTCTCTCCATCTGTCCCTCTCCCTACTGTCTGTCTGTCTTGTCTCTCTCTCATTAAAATATATGTATATTTTAATATCTACTCTGTAGTTATTAGATATGATCTTTTTTTTAAAAGGTTTTATTTATTATTTGACACACAGGGAGAGATCACAAGTAGGCAGAGAGGCAGGCAGAGAGAGGAGGAAGCAGGCTCCCTGCTCAGCAGGGACCCTGATGCAGGGCTCAATCCCAGGACCCTGAGATCACGACCCAAGCTGAAGGCAGAGGCTTTAACCCACTGAGCCACCCAGGCGCCCCCATGAGATATGATCTTGAAAACATCCATGGTTAGGGCGCCTGGGTGGCTCAGTGGGTTAAAGCCTCTGCTTTCGGCTCAGGTCATGGTCTCAGCGNAAAATCTTCAGTTGAAGAATAGATCTTATATTAAAATAGGACTGAGAGGATGAAGATAAACCTATGTAGGTATATGCACTTGTCTTAAAATATGTACCAGAAAAAATGTGTATTTACTAGATTAATGTGTTTCTTTTCAACCACAGGACATATATTTTCCAATGTCTTATATTATTCTTTCTTAATCATACAATCATGATGGGGAACAATATATTAGTTTCTCTTTGCTGAGAGGAATCCAAGGTGAAAATAGATTCTCATTGGATAAAATGTGCATGTGAGAGTATTCCTTAAACCACATGTAGCATCCCTTGGTCAGTCACATTCTTCTTGCAGTAGTCTGGGGAGTTGTTGCTGTTTAAATATGTGATTTTCACCATCATGTAGATAACAACTGCAAATCCTTTTTAATGGGTTATTAAGGAAAGATAAATCACGCCCATGATTCTCAAAGAAGGCAAGGATGGAGGTAATGAACTGTAGTTTTGGTTCTTTGGTTATCCTCAGGTTGTCATTTTTTTGAGCAGCTGTTCTAGGTAGCTCCCACATTAGACCATGATTATCAAATTGGCTACCCATGAGAATACGGATATCCATTTTCAGATCAACTTTATCATATTTTTCTCTGTGGGGGGCTCGGTGGTGGTGTTTAAAGTTTTTCAGGGGATTACAAGGTGAAAACAGAGCTGAGAATCATTGAACTAGATTTCTTTTGGAAAACATCATTTTCTTCAATCTTTAGCTATTCTCCCCGAGAGGATGATAGAACTGATTTTTCAATGCAAGCCATTGAAAGAGAAGTACAATAAAGAGAAGGGTGATGGCAGAAATCTTCTATGTTTGATAGAGCAGTCTATTGGTCTCTTTAGGATATAAGCCACTGGGAAAGGACACATCAGTGAGGACTCTTGAACCAAGGCTTGCTTGCTCTGCAAGCCTGGAGCCTTGGCAAGACCAGAGTTAGAGCCAGAGAGAGAGGGCACTAAGGTGGAGCCAGAACGGAGAGCAATACCAAGAAGGAGAGTGTATTTTGTTTTGCTTCGTTTTCTCAATTCAGAAAGAACTAAACTTGAGGAAAAGAAAAATAGTTTAAAGATATATGAGAGTCTTTTTTTCCTTCTTTTAAAAACTTAACTTTGCAGGGGCGCCTGGATGGCTCAGTCAGTTAAGGGGCTTCCTTAGGCTGGGGTCATGATCTCCAGGTCTGGGGATCAAGGCCCAGGTCGTTGGGCTCCCAGCTCAGTGGGGAGCCTGCTTCTCCCTCTGCCTCCCCCCCTGCTCAAGCTCTCTCTCTCAGATAAATAAATAAAATCTTTAGAGAAATAAACCAAAAAACAACTTACCCCGCAAGAGAAGCAAGTGATACAAATTAATTACATCATTTATTAAGCATACATTTGGTGCATATCATGAGTGAGATACGATATTAGACATACTTAGAGAAGATACAAAATTCACATAAGTAGCTTTAATACTAAAAGGAAAATGTTATAAAAGTATAATTTTCTTTTCTTTAAATGCTATTAGTATTTTAATATTTTCCTAATGACCGGCACATATAGGTCTGTCCAAGCCATATTCTCCAACACCACTTTCAAACAAAAAGGGGAGAAGAAATATCTAACATTCTAAAAAGAAATAACCAAAAAAATATACCACTATACTTTTGATACCTGAGTCAAAAAACAGAAGCTTTTGGTTTCAAGGCCTTTGTAGAATAATCACAACAAAAGTCTGAAAATCGGTAAATAATTTTCCAGAATTTCAAACTCCAAAGAACTTAGAAGTTATCTGGTAAATCTTTTATTTTTTATTTGTGGAAGTTGAAAACCTGGGAAAGTATGATTTGTGATATCATTAATTTCTAGCACAGATCTAAAAACTCAAGGTCTTAACACTCAAGTTTGTCTTATTTTAATTATCTCGTGACAGGTTTTTTTTTATACTGTAAGAGAAAGATCAACTAGATTATTATTATCTCAGCAAATGTCAGAAATATATCTGTCTCAAAACCTCAACATAAAAAATAAACATACTGAAGGGGAAATTCTAAAATATGAAAAAATTATCAATTAAAAAGTATTATAAGCTTACCAATTATAAACACCAAGATTCACTGATCAGAGAGTAGAGATATATGAAGGTATGTGAACAAAAACTATTTAAAATATTTTAACCATAAAGAACACTACAACATCAATACAGTGAAAATATAGCATCGTGCCTTATAAAAGATTTACACAGTAATATAGGTAAAAAATGTTATTTTTCAAATAATTTAACATTTTTCTTAAATTTTCAGGGAAGTTTTATAAGCAATTTTTAGAAAATAAGAAAAATAGGCAGTATTGCAACATAGTACATTCATGGAAATCATAGAGGGAGACAAACTAGAAATCCCAAAAGATCATACACAGACCAAATCAAAGCTTATTTAACAACATTAAGAATAAACCTATTTTGTTATATAAATTGATTAGTTTTAAGTGTATGTATTAAGTATATTTTTGTAGTTTGAAATTGCCTGCTTTCTGGGAGGCAAATCTTAGAAAATTTTTGGAAGGATTTTGGAGATAAAGAACGAGACAAAGCAAAATTATCATTGCTTTCCAAGTCTAGCAGATGATACATTAAAAATTATGTCCAAATTAACCTTTATAGATTTATAGTAATTATAATATGCAGATTTTTATGTTTACTTGCCTAAAAGTCTGCAGGAATGTGAGATTAACACAGACTCTAATATACATTATTTTTGTCAGCTTAGAAAGATGTATGGAAAAAGAGAAACTAATTCATAAAACAAAAGACTTCTTTTTTTATTTGTAAGTGAAATAAAGTGAATTTATGTTGTGTCAAGTCATTTTAGACAAAGTGAATTGGGAAAAATGTGAAAGCAAAATGATTGCTTCACAGATGCCTGAAGTTCACATGAAGTACTAAGATTGTGTGAGAGCATGCTGAAAATCACCCTCAGTTCTGTTAAATGTTTTTGCTAGTATATTAAAAATAAATAAAAACCTGTCAAGAATGTTTGAATTAAGTGGAACTCCGATATTCACGATCTTCCCACTGAGTTTAAATATCCCTCTGTATTTCTGAGGTGTTCAGTTATATAAGCAGCACATTAATAGAAATACATCATTTCTTTAAGCATTCAATTTTTTGTGCTTACAGTCTTACATTTTTTAAATCTTAAAGATAATGTTTCAGGAACAAAGACCACGGGATTTTTTCTAAATTAAGATAGATAAATCTAACAGTATGCCTATGGTGTTCTGTATATAATAATAACAAAGAAATGACACAATATAAATAGATAGGTTTTTTGAAAGCCTGTCTTATTTCCCAGAAAAGAAAGATTAACATAATCTATTTCTTAAAAAAATAAAAAAATAAATAAGCAACCAGCTAGACTGGAACTCTAAAAAGAAATTGAGAATAAATCTTAAGTAATTATCTTCATTTTGTCTCTTGTTATGAATTTTCTTTTGCTCATTCAAATCTGAAAATGTTGCATAACACCTGAGAATTTTAAAAGAACTTTTTTTTTTTTTTTACAATTTTTGCCTTAATTCCAGTTAACATACAGTGATATATGTAGTTTCAGGTGTGCAATATGGTGATTTGACAATTCCATACATCACCTGGAGCATTTTGACAAGTGCACTCTTAATCCCCATCACCTATTTAACCCCTCCCCTCTGGTAATCATCAGTGTGTTCTCTAGATGTTAAAAGTCTTGTTTCTTGATTTGTTTCTCTCTCTTCCTTTTCCCTTTTGCTCATTTGTTTCTAAAATTCCATATATGAGTGAAATCATATGGTGTTTGTCTTTCTCTGAGTTTTTTTGCTTAACATTATACTCTCTAGCTCCAACTATGTCATTGCAAATAGCAAGATTTTTTAAGGCTGCATAATATTCCATTGTATGCATCTACCACTTCTTTTTTATCCATTCATCAGTGATGGACACTCGGGCTGCTTCCATATCTTGGCTATTGTAAATAATGCTCCTATAAACATAGGGGTGGATATATTCCTTTGAATTAGTGTTTTTGTATTCTTTAGGTAAATACCCAGTAGTGCAATTGCTGGATCATAGGGTAATTCTATTTTTGACTTTTTGAGAGACCTCCATACTGTTTTCCAGAGTGGCTGAACAAATTTACATTCCCATAAACAGTGCAAGAGTGTTCTCCTTTCTCCACGTCCTCGCCACCAACTGTTGTTTCTTGTGTTGTTGATTTTAGCCAAACTTTAGCCATTCTAACAGATGTGAGGTGATAGCTTATTGTACTTTTGATTTATATTTCCCTGATGAAGAGTGATTATGAACATCTTTTCATGTGTCTGTTGGCTATCTGGTTGTCTTCTTTGGAGAAATGTCTGTTCATGTCTCATGCCTTTTCTTATATCAGATTATTGGTTTTTGGATGTTGAGTTGAATAAATTCTGTATATATTTTGAATACTATTTATTGGATATGTAATATGCAAATGTTCTCTCCCATTCCATGCATTGCCCTTTGATTTTGTTAGTCATTTCCTTCACTTTGAAGAATCTTTTTATTTTGATGTAGTCCCAATAACTCATTTTCACGTTTGTTCCCTTGCCTCAGGAGACCTATCTAAAACAAATATTGCTTTGGCCAACGTCAAAGAAGTCACTGCTTGTGTTCTCTTCTAGGATTTTTATGGTTTCAAGTTTTACATTTAGGTCTTTAATCCATTTTGAATTTATTTTTGTTTTTGGTATAAGAATGTTGTCCCTTTTCATTCTTTTGCATATTGCTGTCCAGTTTACCTAACACCATTTGTTGAAGAGACTCTCTTTTTCCCATTGGATAATTTTTCCTGTTTCAATGAAGATTAATTGACCATATGGTTGTGGGTTTATTTCTGAGTTTTCTATTCTGTTCTATTGATCTATGTGTCTGTTTTTGTGCCAGTACCATAGCATTTTGATTACTATAGCTTCGTAATATAATTTGAAGTCTGGAATTGTGATGCCTCCAGCTTTGCTCTTTCTTTTCTAATTTGTTTGGCTACTGGGGTTTTTTGTGGTTCCATACACATTTTAGAGTTATTTCCTCTAGCTCTGTGAAAAATGTTGTTGATATTTTGGTAGGATTTGCATTAAATGTGTAGATTGCTTTGGGTAATATAGACATTTTTAACAATATTTCTTTTTCTCAATCCATGAGCATAGAATGCTTTCCCATTTGTGTCTTCAATTGTTTCAGGTTTTATAGTTTTCAGAATGCAAGTCTTTCACCAATTTGGTTAAGTTTAATACTAGGTATTTTATTATTTTTGGCGCAATTATGAATGGGATTTTTTTTTAATTTAAAAAACTTACCTTGAAGATAGTTACAGAATGCTTCATGTTTGTAAAAATCTAATTTGTTTTAGAGTGTTTGTTTAACCAAAGATTTTAGCAAAATTTTACTGGTTTATATGGCAGAAAAATATTCTTCTGGTATTTTTTTTGTTTGTTTTTAACAGACTTTAAATTTGCTTAAGAATTTCTAAAAATTGAATATTGAATACTCTAGATTTCAATGAGTGCTTTTGGTATTTCTCTTGATTATTTCTTACTTTTTCTTGTCCTTCAAGAAAGACATGTTTTTGAAGATACAGAACTTTTAGATAGAAAAATGTATTTTTCTGTAGAAAAATTATGGGACCATAATATTTCCAAATCAGTTTTAACATTACAAAAATTCAAAGTTATTTGATCTTGATCTTGTTCCTTTTTACTGAAAATTTTGGTTCTAATATTAATGTGATATGTATTTGCATTATTCTACACAATAAGTTTAAAACAGTAATATCAATTACTCCAACACTTAGACTGCTAAATATTTACTATTTCTTTGCACTTCTAATTTATTTCAAAGCCATTTAAAGTAATTTATTCCTCTTTGTGGCTATGTCACTAACTGATTTACAGTTGGGTTCTTTTCAATTTTTTTGGTGGAGAAGGTTTCTGTAAATGTAAATTTCCTGTGTGACTATGTAAAACATTTATATATTTTCTAACCAAAGCTATTGTAATGGTATATTTTGAGAAGACACACTTCCATTATTGTCTCTTCACCCTGTTCCTTTCCTCCCTCATAGGTAACCATTTTTATTAATTTACAAGTTCAGTGAAGGGTTTTTCTTTTATTTCTTAGTTTCAATTTTCTTATATCATGTTTATCTGGGATTTTATAGAGGAATAAAGTTGATATTAGACCAAGTTGGTACAAAAATTGTTAGGATTAGGCCCTGTTTACTGAAGATAAAAAGTCTTTGGATGAAATGGTCTCAATGTAAGCCAGTCTTTTTTTTCCTTTTCTCACTGATTTTCCATCAGGCCTCTCTAAATTGGATGAGTGGTTTTATGTTTCTTTTCTTCTTCATAGGTACTAATTTTTTCTACTGGAAGGTGCTCACTTCATTTCTATTAAGGATAGAAATCCTTTCAACAGGGAGCATGACTGAATAAAATAGCTTTATGATTCCATTTACCATGTGAGTGCAACCCCATGAGCTAGATTTTAACTTCTCACCATTGTTCTTCTCACCATTGATCATTATGGTACCCTGATTGACAAATTTCTCTTAGTCTGTGTATTACTCAGAGTTCTCCAGAGAAATAAAGCCATAGTAGATTCACATAATAGATTGTAATAATTTAGCTCATGCATTTATGGAGGCTGAGAAGTCCCATGATCTGCTATTTGCAAGATGGAAACCTCCAAAAGACAGTAGTGTAATCAATCCCAGTCCTATCCTAAAGGTCTAAAAAACAGGGCAGCTGATGGTGTAAATCTCAGTTCCAGGGCAGAAGACTGATATCCTAGCTCAAGCATGCAGGAAGGAAACAAAAAGTGGGTGGATTCCTTCTTCATATACCATTTTGTTTTATTGGGACCTTCACAGATTAGATGAAGCTCACCCACACTGGAGAGGCTATTTTTAACTGAGTCTGCTCATTGAAATCCTAATCTTACTCAGAAACACACTCAATGACACGCCCAGGAATAGTGTTTAATTTGGTCAATCCCTTGCTTGGTCAAAATCGACCCATAAAATTAACCATCATAATTTATCTGCTTCCCTACTAAAGACACAGCTTTATGAAAGACTCAGGCATGTTTAATGTGTTCATTCTGTCCCTTGTAGCTAGCATACTGCCCAAGCCACTTCTTGTCATCCAATGAGCTCTTACCCTCTGAAATTCAAATGCTTATTTGGGAGTGAGCAGCTGTCCCATATACAAACTCCTTATGAAGATGTATGAAAATATAGGAGATGACCAATATAGCAAAAAAGCAAGATAAGTTTGTTAGTTATAAATGCATCATTTTATCTTAAGGATATATATCTGAAGCATACCCATATCACTGTACTCTTAACAACAACTAGGCTTTTATAAAATTTCAACTCCTTTCTCTTCTAAAAACCTATTTCTCCCCAGTTTTTGAAATTTTGTTTATTATAATTATTAATTTCTCAAGTTACCAACATAGTATCCCACATCCAGTTATCAGGTGACATTGATTTTATTTTAGGATTATCTCTTTAATTCATTCTTTCCTTTATATATGCCTGCTTCTCCTGACTTAGGTTAGATATTAATTTTCTCTTTCCTAATCACTTTCAACAGTCTTTTGTCCAATATCTCTATAGTGGCCTGTTTTACTGTTCCATTTGCTTTAATGAAGCTTGCATTTCTTTGTATAAAATGTATCTTTCATATCACTCTTCGTTTAAAAAAAAGTATGCTTTTTAACATTTAAGATTATGTCTAATATCTTTAACTTAGAAATGAAATATTTCAGAATTTTTTCCTATCTACTTGTTCAAATATTTTCTATTTTTTAACCTATGGTCCAAGCTTAGTAAATCTCTATTAATTTCCTTTATATATGATCTTACATGATTCTTTGCCTTTGAGTATGTATTTTCTTCTGTTTGAAAAACCCTATCTTGCTCTCTGCCTGAAATATATCTACTTATTTTTCAAAAGCACAGATAAATTATTATATTCTACTTTGATAATGTCAGATCCTACAGAGAATTAGTCGCCTCATTTTCTCTAACAATGATAGCAACAAGAATAATTAGACTTTCACGTGCCATTTGCTTCCTGTCATGAGTGTATCAAATTCTTAAAACCACTGTTTTTCACGTGATAAAGCTGAGAGGTTCAGAAACATTACTTAATTCAGCCAAAATAATATAAACTTAGGCGCTACTACTTAATCAACACTTCAAAAAAGTCCCTGAGTGGATTTGTAAAGAAGTTTTCATATTTAGATACATATCAATTCTCAACGTACATTGTTCATTTAGCTCTGCTGCTTCTCATTTGCTTGCTTATCTCCCTATCTAAGAAGACCTTCTTTCTCATTACTATTTTTTACCTTATTTCCTCTAATTTCTCTGAGCTAACCTGAAAAGGAATCGACCTTTTCAAGTTCTCTATTTCCTATTTTTAACCATACCCAAGGTGGGCTCTTTGTGTCCATAAGCAGTGTGTGCCTCCCAACCTCTAGTTCTCATAAATGTTTTCAGTTAATTTTGTATCAAATTCTTGATCTTTTATTTTCCACCGAATTCTCTTGGCTTCCAAGGTCCGAGTTCTGATCTACTGCTTGAGTTAGAGTTATATCCTTTCAGTCTCTCTTGATTTCTTGCTTACCTATATTACTAAGCATATAGGCTATATATGGTTGAGTATGTAGTAACAATGAGACTTGGGCATTCAAGGCTAAAATAAGATAGATGCTTGCTTAACTTGCATATTTATCTAAGGCTATGTTGGCTCAGTTTTAGGATATCATTTAGTAACCAAGATCCTTTATAAATCTTCCCATATCCCCAGGTGTTTTCCTGATCTGCATGGTCCAAGATAAAGTACTACTAGGTCTAGGTTCTAACATTGTAGTGCAGTGCAATGATAAGTCAAAAGTTGCAAATACCACCTCTGTTCAGATCCCATTACTGGGGACACAGTGATATGACCATATCAGACTGCAAGAGGGGTTGTAAAATACAGTCACCAGGTAGAATGTCTGAAGGAAAAAAAGAGAATACAAACTAAATGATAATAACTAGGGTGCATTATGCTTACCTATTTATTATTCTGAAACCATGCTTAATTTATCATATAGTTTTCCATTTATTTAATAGGAAATTCCACACTTGAACTAGAAAGTCCTGAGATGAAGTACTAGCACAACCATGAAAAATGCAGCTCAGAAAATGTCATGACATTTTTTTTTAATGGCCAAAACTAGAGTTTGTGGAAATTTTATCAATATACATTGAATTATTTTTAAAGTATTATCCACTGCATATTTCAGGAACATCATGCATGGTGACAAGAGTAGCTACCCTTAACCTCGTTCATTTTACCAACAACTCATTTTTATAAAAGAGATTATTCTTTATCATTAAAAAGGAAAGGATTTAAAATAATAATGAGAAATATTCTATTACTAAAAGGAAGAAGAAAGAATGGATATTAGGATAATTAGCACTTAAAGAAGAAACATAAAATTACCAATACTCTCATGAACATATAATCTCTCCCATTGACTTGTTCTGTGATCTTAAGCTTTCTGTCTATTCTCTCTTGGGCTCAGTTTTCTTATTTATAAACCGAGATGGTTAGATTTGATGACCTCCAAGTTTCTTCCCTTTACTAACTTTTCTGATTCTCTTGTTAAAATATGTATTTATTAAATACTTTAATTATATGTATAGGAAATAATACATCATTTCTATTGCAAGGCAGTTTGCAGTATATGTTGATAATAAACTGTTGAACAAAACAGACCTAGATTCCTCTGATAAGAAGCCTACATTTTAATAAGAAGATTGGTAATGGGGATGCCTGAGTGGTCCAGTCGGTTTAACATCTGCCTTCAGCTCAGGTCGTGATCCCAGAGTCCTGGGATGGAGTCCCGCATTGGGCTCCTTGCTCAGTGGGAAGCCTGCTTCTCCCTCTTCCTGCACTGCCTGCCATTCCCCCTGCTTGTGTGCTCTTGTCTCTGACAAATAAATACATAAATTAAAAAAAAAAAAAGCTTGGTAATGAAAATTAGGGGAAAATGACAATGGAGTAATTACTATCAGAGAGGGTCAAAGCCAGACTTAGAAGAAAGAAAATGGATATATTTATACAAATTTATGGTTTCAATAACATAAACTGTTATATACATCATTTCTTAAACACTTAGGTCTTGGGATAATGTATAATTAAAATACAGTTTAGGGGCACGTGGGTGGCACAGTCAGCTGAGTGTCTGACTTTTGATTTTGGCTCAGGTTGTGACCATTGGGTGTGGGATCAAGCCCCGCATGGGACTCTGTGCTCAGCACA
The DNA here is from genome assembly GCA_002007465.1 of Ailurus styani. Classification (NCBI taxonomy): domain Eukaryota; kingdom Metazoa; phylum Chordata; class Mammalia; order Carnivora; family Ailuridae; genus Ailurus; species Ailurus styani. The sequence continues at coordinate 3,314,340 of LNAC01000013.1, read as the reverse complement.
GTCTGCTTGTTCTGGTCCCTCTACTTTCTGACCCCTACCTTCTCTCTATATATATCTATCTATAAAATAAATAAAATCTTAAAAAAATAAAACACAGTTTAAATATATCCCTAACGAATTGACTGACATTCTACCTTATCCCATCTCTGCCCATTCCCCCACCTATAAAGCACATTATGTAAATCTCTATGGGGTAGTGTAGAATTTAAACATAATCTCCTGCAACTTCTTACTTTTTAGATGATATTCTACAAAAGTGTGCAATGACACCTAGGCAGCTGTTACATTTAAGTCTATTACTGATGTTATTAATAAGCCTTTTGATACTGAACAATACTGGAAATAAAATAATTATTCTCTCTTGAGTTCACATATTGTCTATCAATATATTTTACCTATGAAAACACTTTGCCTCATAGCATCATTATAGGATATTAGTTATATGTGCCAGTAAAAATGTCATAGCACTGTAAATTTTAAATACACATATGAAGTATAATTTGACATGGTTCAATATCTTAAAATATGCATTTCATTATATCTTTATTCCAAGGCACTTCTCCAACTGTGAATTACTGACTAGCTGAATAAGTGAAAATATATTAACTACCATCAAATCCTTTTCAATTAGTCCACATTAACTTTCTAACCTTAAAGCCCATTGAGAGGTACCCTTCTATTTTGTCACTTAATCTTCTATTTTGTCACTTAATCTTAGTATCCATTTGTGTACTAGTTACAGTGCTAAATTATTTTTTAATCTTCATCCAACTTGATGATTTAGATTTTTATATTATGATCATTTGATTGTGATGGAAAAGTTAATCCAAATTTATGATTATAACTATATACTATAACTATGTCTATTTGAAAAGATGCTGACATGCAGGGTTTCTCTTAGAAATACAGTTCTAACACTATCCTGGTTTTCCTGTTTTTTTTTAAGTATAGAGAATCTTCTGCTAATTCAACAAGGCTACCATATATTACCTTCCCCCCCCAATTCAGTTCTGTTCACATATATGTGACTAGTTGAAGCAACATTCATTTAAAGTCAGTATACTATGTATTACTTACATACAGAAAAATATTTTATAGTGATAAGCCTTAAGAAATTCTTAGGCACCCAAATAGCTAAAAGTTAAGATCACTAACTTTCAGGAGTAAAACATTAGTTTAAAATGAATTCTGTCCACTTTTATATTTGGCCTCTTTCTATTTTAAAATTTTAACTTGTGTTATCTGTGTAGATATTCACTGTAGATGATTTGGAAAATACAGAAAACTATTAGTTAAGATGTGGGCTATACTCTTTAACTGAGAACAGATAGCAGTGGCTTAAGCAACATAATATCATATTCTTTTATTCTAAAACTTCTGGAATGCCAGGTGACTTGGAGGGAGAGAGGTATCTTCTACATTGTTGTGCTACCGTCCCCTAGATGTTGCTGTCATCATGCCACATTCTGAATCAGATTGAAGATCAGAATACATGCTTGGATGGAGAACATTTTCCTTATAGAAATTATTAGAAAGTCACATTGCTCATCTGCTCCTAACTTTTTGGATAAAAGTTAGACATACTGCAATTTTGAATTGCAGGAGTCTTGCTAATATGGTCCCTAACTGTGTGGTCATGGGTCCAGCTAAAATTATCAATGTTCTATTATTTAAAAAAAGAAGAAAAAGAGAATGGATATTGGGGTCAGTAACCATGAAAAACAAGTACTTATAATCTCTGTGATTTTTTTTTATTTTTTTAATTTTATTTTTATTCTTTGCCCAAGGGGTACAGGTCTGTGAATCATCAGGCTTACATCTTTCACAGCATTCACCAAAGCACAAACCCTTCCCAATGTCCATAACCCATCCACCCTATCCCTACCCTCCCACCCCCCAGTAACCCTCAGTTTGTTTTGTGAGATTAGGAGTCTCTTATGGTTTGTCATGTGATTTTTTTTTTAACAGGGGAGGAGCAGAGGGAGAAGGAGAGAAAATTTTAAGCAGGCTCTATGCCTAGTGGGGAGCCTGATGGGGGGGCTGGATCTCACAACCCTGAGATCATGATCTGAGCTGAAATCAAGAGTTGGATGCTTTACCAACTGAGCCACCTATGCTCCCCACTCCCTGAGATTTTAAATATTAACTTCTAATTAGTGTGATTAATGCTAAAATAAACATATGGAATACACTAATTATTCTGCATGTTTGGTGGTCTTAAGATAGATTCCTGAAAATGTAAATTCTGGGTCAAACTATATGGCAAACAAACAAAATTATAATTGTGCCTAAATATATCTTATAAAAATAGTAATAGTTTATGCTTAAACATAATTTGTTTGAAAACTGTGATATATTTCCAGTTCATATTTATAACTCTTAACAAATGTGATAGGCAAAATACTTAAAAATGTACATTACTTTCATTTTTAACCATTATATATTTCTAAGTTAATTGGCCAATTTTATTTGCTCTCCACATTGTTTCCTTATGCATCTTCTTGTTTTATGTAAAATTTAATGTTTCTTACTAATTTATATGAACTTCATATGTATCATGGATAGTAATACCTCACTAATTATGTTTTTTAAAAAATATTTTCCTAGTTCGATCTATTCTTCTAGTTTATCAACTTACTGCTTTTCTATGGTGTTTTAGAACTTTAAAACTTTGTTTCCAGTACTCAAATCCATCAATAATATTCTTTGAGGGTCTTATCCTCAGTTTTATTGAGATGTAATTGACATACAGACTGTGTAAGTAAAGTGTACGGCGTGATGATTTTACCTATATATACACCATGAAATGATTACTATAGCAATTTTAGCTGACATTGATCATCTTGAATAGGTACAAAATATTTGCTTTTTCCTTGTGATGAGAAGTCTTAGCATTTACTCTCAACAACTTTTATTGTGCCATACAGCAGTGTTAACTATAGTCATCATGTTGTACCTTACATCCCTCATACTTGTAATGGAAAATTTGTACCTTTGGCCACTTTTCTCCATTTCCCCCGACTCCCACCTTCATTTCTGGTAAACACAAATCTGATATGTTTGTATGAATTCGTTTTATCTATCCTTTGATTGATCTATTTTTAAATTTTCAACACATGAGAATATACAGTATTTGTCTTTTTCTCTCTCTTCCTTTTTTTTTTCCCCCTAGAAGTTTGTACCTCTTAATTTCCTTCATATATTTTGCCTACCCACAACCTCTCCCTGCTGTGGTAATCCATACTTTGTTCCCTGTAGCTATGTTTGTTTTATTTTGTTTGTTTGTTCCATTGTTTAGATTCTACATATAAGTATTTGTCGTTTTCTGATTTATTTCACTTAGGATAATGCCCTTTAAGTCCCTCCATATTGTCGCAGATGGCAAGATTTCTTTCTCCTTTAAGGCTGAGTAATATTCCATTGCATAGGCATATCTTGGAAACACTGCAGGGTCAGGTCTAGACCACTGCAATAAAATGAACATCACAACAAAATGAATCAAGTGAATTTTTCTGGTTCCCAGTCCATATAAAAGCTATATTTATACTTTACACTATTAAGTGTGCCATATCATTATGTCTTAAAAAACAATGTAATACCTTAATTAAAAATATTTTATTACTAAAATCATCATTTGAGCTTTCAGCAAGTCATAATCATTGATCATAGATCACCATAACAAATATAATAATGAAAAAGTTTGAAATATTACAAGAATTACCAAAATGTAACACAGACCTAGAGTGAGCAAATACTATTTGTAAAATGGTGTTGATGATAGACTTACTTGATGCAGGGTTGCCATAAACCTTCAATCTGTGGAAAAGGCAGTATCTATAAATTGTAATAAAGTGAGCACAGTAAAATGAGATATTTCCAATAAATGAGGTGTGTTTGTGTGTATGTGTATATGTATACATATATATGCACATATATATATATTTATATACACATATATACATACATATATCATTTTTATTCATTTATCAGTGGAGACTTAGGTTACTTTTATATCTTGGCTATTATAAATAATACCCTAATGCACATATATCTTTTTGAACTGATGTTTTTGTTTTCTTTGGATAAATATCCCAAAGTGGAGTTGCTTGATCATATGATAGCTCTATTTTTAATTTTGAGGAGACTCCATACTGTTTTCCACAATGATTGTACAAATTTATATTCTTTCCAACAGTGCTCAAGGATTCCCTTTTCTTTATATCCTCACTAACGCAGGTGATTTTTGTCTTTTTGTTAATAGCCAATCTGACAGGTGTGAACTAAAATCTCATTATGATTTTGATTTACATTTCTCTGATAATTAGTGATGTGGAGCATTTTTTCATATATCTGTTGGCCATCTGTGTGTCTTCTTTGGAAAAATGTCCATTCAAGTTCTCTGCCCATTTTAAAATTTTTTTATATTAAGTAATGTACATTCTTTATGTAATTTAGATGCTAACCCCTTATCAGATATATGGTTTCCAAATATCATCTCCCATTCATTTGATTGCCTTTTTGTTTTGTTGATGAGTATTTGTCTTTCTCTGTCTGACTTATTTCACTTAGCATAATGCCCTCAGGATCCATCCATCTTGTTGCAAATGACAGGATTTCCTTCTTTTTTATGGTTGCATAATATTCCATTGTGCATGTATATATACACCATAACTTACTTATCTACTTATTCACTGATAGATGCTTAGGTTATTTCAATTTTTCAGCTGTTATAAATAATGCTGCTATGAACATGGGGGTGCAGATATCTTTTCAACATAGTGTTTTCATTTCCTTTGGATGTATTTCTGGAAGTGGAATTGCTGGATAATATGGTAGTTCAATTTTTTTCTGTACATGTGAGGAATTTAAGGATCTTTTTTGTGTTCTATTTGGCCAAACGTCTCTTCCCTTTTCAAGATTGGTAACACATTCACCCATATTATTTTTTTTCCTAAAATATGTGGGTTTGTTTTGTTGTTGTTGTTATATAAGAATACATGTGAATGGTTAAAGAAAAAAAAAGATGTAAGTTACCCCAATTAAAAAAAATACACGCCAATCACCATTAAGCTGTTGGTAATTTCCCTGAGTATTTTCTACAGATGAATAGAAAGTATGGTATATAAAGTTTTTAATAGAAATTCTGTATCATAGGAATTCAGTCAATGTAGCAATTAATTGTGCAACATCTACCTTTTAAAAATACCTTTATATTGACTGCCTTGCAGGTTTGAATTTAATAACTTGTGGAAGTGGAGCTAATTGAGTGTTTTTTATAAGGTTGTGCTATAGTTAGATTTATGTAGGGACTTTGAGATCTCTGCACTAGATTCTATATTCATAAATCAGAAAGAAATTAACTGTATTTTTCATATTACCTAATGACTAACTTGAGGGAGGGTGAGGTGAAGAAGTAATACTCTGCCTAATACCTCATCCTTTTGTGTAGATGGTCAAGGCTCAAGCTCATACTGTATATGGTGACCTGAAACTGCAGAGGAGAAAAGACAGACTGCTTCAATGTTAAATTTTCTGTGATAGTGGCCCTTGAATTATATTGCCATGTGTCCAGGTTCTTTTCATATGTAATAGTGACAAGTTTTATTGTATAGTGAAATATGCATATTGAAATATCTAAGACAATTTATTTGTTGACCACTCTTTTTAAATTTTATTATTTATATTTAACTTAGAAAACAATAATTGATAAACGATCTTTATTATTTTAGGGAACTACTACTTGACCTCTAACACAGATTGTAGAAGTCTTGCTAAGCAGGAGAACACAGCTTTAGATGAGGACTCAGAAACTGTTCCCTAACTCCCTAATATTGAATGGAAATGTCTAATAGAGAGTATTTGAAATTTTTTGATTTATGAAAAAATTCAGGCCTTTGAAAATCTATATTTAGAAGTCATAAATATATATATATATATATATATATATATATTTCCAATACCAATGTCCTAGCACAGGCTGCTATAACAAAATGCCATAGGTTAAGTGTCTTAAATAACAGACATTTATTTCTCACAGTTCTGGATGCAAGTCTGAGGTCAAAATGCCAGCATCATAAGAGTAGGGTGAAGACTCCCTTCCTGGCTTGCAGATGGCTGCTTTCTGCTGTATCCTCAAATGGTGGGGGGAGGTAGAAAAGAGAACAAAGAAAGCAGACTCTCTAGTCTCTTCTTATGTGGGCACTAATCCCATCCTGAGGACTGTACCCTCATGACCTCATCTAAGCCTTATCACCTTCCAAAGGCCCCATCTCCAAATATTATCACATCGGGAGTTAGGACTTTAACAAGTGAATTTTGGGGAAACATATTCAGTTCAGTAGGAACTGTACTCAAAATATATTTTTCCCATTGATTACATGTAAATTATCATAGGTAAAAACTTAAATGGCCTTGAGCACAGTACCTGAACCTGTTGGATTACAGCAAGCTAGAAGCATGGCTGAGAGTTGGGGGATACCTCAGGCCCCGGGTGGTTCTGCAGTAATTCCTGCACACCTAGCTGCAAGTAAACCCAGCTGAGGGGTCACCAAGACCCAGTGGGTAGAGGTTAAGAGAGGTTTAGTGATCTATGTGTGTTTGTGTGTTTTCTAAGAGAGCTAATAAAGAACTTCTTCCCAAAATGGTTGATACAATGCTAAATACGAAATTAAGGGAAACAGAAAATGGCAAGCATATATTGGGTCTACCTGGCAACGTTCTTATCATCTCTCAAGCCACTCCAGGAGGGGAGAGTAAAAGAAGAAACATGGAGTTTATCACTCTAACTCTGGAAAAGAGGGAAGGGTTAGAACGTTATTCCCAATTTGTGACTCTAAGTGAAAAAGAATTTGCTGCTAACACCAAGAGTGCCAAAGCTGAGATTGTGGTGGAATTTGGTACTTACAGGAACAGGCAGGTGTTAAAGCTGGATACCAGTGGACCATACACACACCTAATTGAGTTTTAAAGACTTAAAAGTTTCTACAGTTGTTTTCTGATATAAAATCATTTAGACTATAATAACATTTTCTTCCTCTTCTTGAATACACTAATCTGCAGCCTTTTTTAGACAAGAAAATCCTGGGTCCCGTCCATAACTCTGCGACCTGCTAATTAGATGACCTTGCCAAGTCACCAAACGCTGGATCTCAGTCAGCTTTTGTCTTGCTTTCCCCTACACTTCAACTTGAAAATTTGAAAAATGCTTTTTATTCACTTGACAGTCATTGTGGAAATGCTCTTAGAGAGCCATATATACATATTTTGCAGTGAATTGTGTGCAATCAAGAAAAATATATTTCTTATACCCTCAAATGTATGTAGTATGTAAAAAAACAACTATTTGCATTAAAATTAGGTAAAAATCTCACACAAACTGAAAAAAAATGTAAATGGCCTTTGTTCTCACAAAGTGCATAGACAATACTGTAGGTCTTATATAATACTATAGAAGCATCTTTATTACTGCCTAAGTGATTTACAGTCGTGTTATATAACCACCACTGCTTCAGTAAACAAAAGAAAGCAATTTCAAATTCAATTATTAAAATGCTAACATTAGTTTGGGATGGAACCAAACAGAAAATCATTTTTGTCCATGGCTTAAAAGTAACATTATCCACAGTATGAAGTAACTTGAAACCAACATGGAGCCAAATGTAATGAAATTGAATAACTTTATTTTTCTTGATGTGTTCCAAGAGTTATCTTTACTGAATTCCTAATTCAGCTAGTCCCACCTGAGACTTTTCCAGAAAGTCTCCTTTTATAAGCTCTTATTTCAGGTAGAAATATAAAGGTGAACCATTCATTTCTTCAACTAATGAGTAAATTTAGGTGAGTACCTCCTATATGACATGTACTATTCCAAATATATGTGTAGTTTGCCTTATATGACTTTCCTTCTCTTCCGTCTTTTCCCCTGCTCCCTTTGGAGAGTGGACCAGAGGTTTAAAAAATGTGTAATTGTGTATAAATGCTAAGTTGTATTTTTTTATTTATTAACATTTTAAAACTTGAGGTGCATTGTAGATATGATATGCCATCATCAGTTTAATGGGTAATGTTTATTTCTTAGTGGTTCACTAATAATGGTGCCTCTCATAATAAAGGTCCTCTTGTTGTAATGAAATATATTAGAACAAAGCACTTAGAATAAGCACCTAGCTGCTGGCATGTGTCCAGTAAAAGTTAGCTCTTATTTAATGTGCTATGCTAATCACAGACTGGCATACAAAAAAATAAATAAAATAGTGCAAAATGCTTTTTCCCTTTATGATTGAGGATGATAAAAGAATACACATCTGAACTCACTCTTTCAATAATAGCTGTTTAAAATCTTTTCAGTCTACTCTAGTCTTTCCTCTCTTAATTTCTTTCTCCCCATTACCATCCTCTTGGTGATCCTCTGAACACCAAGTTCAAAGGCAAACAAAAAGGCTCTACCACTACGTACTGCCTAAATGGCAAAAAAAAAAAGGTAGAGTAAAATCATTTTCCATTAAAAGTGATTCAACTGATAACTAATTTTCCATTAAAGAGGACTCGCATAAGTCAAAAGTCTGAGGTCTACTTGTCATCTCCTTTTCTATGTACATTATTAGATCACTAGGGAAATATTTTCTAGTCCCAAGACCTCTCTACACATTGAGAACTCCCAAATTAATTTGCTAGTCTACACTTCTTTTCTGAAATTTACACTTAAATATCTATATACGTTCATGTGTATCTATATGAATTCTAATATATCTCAAATCTACAAAGTCTGAAAGTTCAGTTTTGGGTATTCATACCTCTCCCCACAATAGAAACAAACAAACAAAAAGTTTGCTCCTCCCAAGGTGATTCCTGTCCCCTTCATGGTAACTTCATCCTTCTAAGTAAACAAGGTCAAAGTCTTATAGTCATTCTTGACTTCTCTTTATCTCTCAGATGCAATCCAGGAGCAAGTCATGTCAGCTCTCCCTTCAAAATGAATCCAGACTTCTGCCTCCCATGGTGACAGAGATACTGGTATAGGACTAGACCACCTTATGTAAGACACTGGAAAAGAGAACAAAATACATGACACAACTACTTTCAGATACCAGAAAATAAGAATTATAGGAATGTGTCTCTTATGAAAAAAGAAAAAAATATAAGACTGACATTTGTTCAGAATCTTGGAATAGAGGGGACTTCTGGAATACAATATGGCAACAGAAAATATAAGCAGAACATAGGAGTTTTATTGAAATGTGGACACAGGATATTGGGGAGGCTGAGGAAGCTGAAATGATCAGAAAGATATACTGGAGGGGCGCCTGGGTGGCTCAGTGGGTTAAAGCCTCTGCCTTTGGCTCAGGTCATGGTCTCAGGGTCCTGGGATCAGGTCCCCCATCAGACTCTCTGCTCAGCAGGGAGCCTGCTTCCTCTTTTGTCTGCCTGCCTCTCTGCCTACTTGTGATCGCTCTCTCTCTGTGTCAAATAAATACCTTAAAAGAAAAAAAAGAAAGATGTACTGGATAAGAGGAAGGTACTCAGGAAAAATTCTCCATACACCTACAGAGGAATACGTGGAATCTTTGGTTGTATATGTGTATAATCTACAAGTACAGAAAATCAGTAACTAGTGGGGAAATGTAATCTCAAAAACTCGCAGAGTTCAGACAGAATTGGGAGATGTCAGAAGTCCATGAGCCAACATGGGGAGGACTCACTGAATACTAAGGGCAGTCAGTTGAATCCCAGATATTTCCTGCTTTAAATCCAGATACACCACAATGTATCATTCACAATATCTAGCATTCAGTAAAAATTGCAGAATAATATGAACAAAGTATGTAAAATAGCTGAAGGTTAATGAAGTGAAGAAAATTTGATTGAACATAATGGCTGCATAAATGTCATAAAAACTGAAAAAACTTGAATGCTACAAAAGCAAGAGCACTTTGTATATTGGTTTTCTAACTTAATGTTGGGGGGGTTGGGGGGAGAAATGGGTGAACATTTTTTTTCCTTTTTCATTTAAATAAATTGGAAAATCACCACTTCACAATCTCCAGTAACTTAACATACAAAAGCATTAAGCATCTAAGCTCGCTAACATTACAAAGAGAGAGACAACTAGTTATTAAGTGTTTCCTAGAGTCTGGCCAAAGGGACTTAACCTGAGTCCGATCCAGTTTCTGGATTTGGCTGCAAATTTACAGGAAATACAGGGACAGAAAACGTGATAAACTTTACTATAAATGTGCAGTCAGTAGAACCCACACTGTGGAAAATTTTACAGGGTAAGCATTCCTCAACCAACAAACTGTAAGTAAACAGTAGGGATGGAGGAGGCATCTAAAGATTAAAGGAAACTTGAAAGATGAATTTTGAAATGTCTTAATATAGGACTACAGTTGTGATATAATAATAATAATTAATAATAATAATAATAATAATAATAATAAAAGTATTCATTTGGCCTCTGCCCTAGTTCCTGGCACAGAGCTTCTAAGACCCTTGAAATGTCCTTAGAGCTAGAAGAGACTTTTAGGATGCTAACGAGATGACTCCTAGCTGAGGAGTCTCTACACAATTTTAGGAGGGGTTGCCAAAAGAACCAGCCATGTAGTCATCAGTGGATTGGAACTTCAGCACCATCTCCTCAACACACATAAATACCCTCCAAGGAGGGGTGGGGGGACAGTAATTGATTTAATCACTAATGGCCAATAATCTAAGCAATCATTCTGACATTGTAGAACCTCCACAAAACCCCCTAAATTATATGGTTGGGAGAATTTCTGGGTTGGTGAACACCTCCACATGCCATGATATTCACACATCCCAACTCCAAGGGGACAGAAACTCCTGTGCCGGAGAGCCTCCCAGACCTTACCTTCTGTACATCTTCATCTGGCCTTTTATTTTTATCATTCATATAAACAAGATATAGTAAATAAACAAAAAACCCACAAATACATATGACTTAATTTTTTTTAGATCTTAAATTCATGGGTATTTGGTTTGTTTGCAATATATACTTTAGTTTTTCTCGTAATTACCTTCAGTGTAGTATCTTCCAAGTTATTTTGACAGTTTTAAAATAAGACTATTGACAGCTTTTGGTTTACAGACTTCCCTTCATACTTTGACAAACATTTTCAGGATGGAGCAGGAACACAGCTATAAACTGCTAACACATGGCATCAATAATGTCTGCACTATTTTAAAATGCCACAAGGCACTGGCACAGTTCTGTTGAATGGCTACTCAGGGTGCAGTATACACTTAGCAGAAGAACTGTGCAAAAGCCATAGGATCAAGTGTTGTTCCTGTACATATTTTTTGGTCAAATTGGAATCAACTTAACTATATGTGGAATTAACTGCCACCCATGTCATTCCATCACTGTGCTTTGTTTTCATAGTTGTGTTCTCCTTCCACACACTTGTATTTATTGTTCCATTAATATAGCTTTGGTTTCTATGTGTACTCAACACACATTTGTGAGTGCTTAATAGGTAAGAACCATCACATTGTTACCTCTGTGCTTCTGGAGTCTGGCATATGATATGAACTCATAAGTTCAGTGAATGAATGAATCATAGGCTTTCAGAAATGACCTGGCACTGTGTAAAATGGTCTCACTCCCCTGGTTTTTTGGGTCAATGGTAGAACTTCTATGTGCTTTTTAAACTTTTATTCTAAAACCTAAATATCTATTGAAATGTAAAGACACTCATATAAAATACATTAATCTGAAGGCAGCACAGACCTAGAAATAATATATTAAAATTTTGTATGGAGATCGTAGACTCACATGCAGTTCTAAGAAAGAACATAGAAAAATCCCAAATACCCTTTACCTAGTTTCCCCCAATGGTAACACCTTATAAAATCGTAAAATGGTTTTTCTGTTGGTGTTTGATTGGAATAGAGCCAAGTATTGACAGAAAGATGTTCTGTTGTTAAGCCACGCTGATCTGGTCCTTTTGCTAGAGAGAACAGGCTTTTCTTGGAGCTCTCTTGATCTATGTGCGTTGGTCATCCAGCTTGGCCATTTCTGCAGTGACCCTTCTGGGATATATGGAGCAAGTAGGGAAACCCGTGGACTCAGCACCGTGTGTTCCTTAAGGTCTCCAGGCAGTCTGCCGTCTTCTTTCCACCTTTCAGAATTTTCCTGTGCTTGTTTGTTCTGCTAAGTCCAGGGTGTTTTTATTGTCAGAATGATGACTGGGAGGAATGGAGTCACTGCATATTGGTGAACCAGAATGTGTTCGGAATACAAATCAGTAGAATGGGTTTTGTAGCTTATGGGATTGAAAAAGTTACAAATGGGACTTACCTGGGTTGAGGAAAGAGAACATGTAGGTTGTGCACCAAGGTGGTAGAAGAGGGATTACTTATGGGAAATATACAGTGTGAGGAATATGGGAAAACTAAAGATAAAATTGGATTGCCATGCTCCTGTTCTCTGAGGGATGGCACAAGTTGCCAATATTTCTAAACACTCAGATGTTCTCAGGAGCACTGAATATACAGAAAGCAATTAAGAGACCTATTATAGGGATAAAATTTAATCTAAGTGAACTGAAGAAATACCATATCTCTTATATTGTGCTTAGACCTTCTTCAAAATAGAAGTGAGATTATAACTTAGATATCTACAAAAAATATTTAGTATTAAATATATTTGTAGACTATAATGTTGTGGAAAGGGAAGGAAGAAGACGACTCAGGAAAGAACTTTTGTTAGACATTTTGAAGTACTGAGTCCTGATGTAAATATGTTCTTGTCATTTTGATAACACTGCACTGATATTTACTAATAGCTTTTCTCAATTTTTTTTTTTTGAAAAAATTTATAGACAGGGACCTTTTATTTAGGTATGCTGAGGTAATGTATCTCATTGACCTGCATGCCAAAATATACCTTTGATGAACTGAAAAACTGTATCAATCCTAACTGATAAGTCTTAGAAACTTGGAAGAGACATTGCCATTCATAACACAGAGCAATACTTTTCCCAAGTGTTTTTCTTATCCATTTTTCTGTTCAAGGCTGCACCAGTGGTACTGTTTCTTGTCTCTCTTGTCAAAGCCCAAGGGTCTTCATCTCTGCCAGCTCTCACCTTTGTCCTCCTCCTTTCTTCTCCAATTAGCTCTTTACTGTCTCCATTTTTAAATCAATCAACCCAGTTCCTAGAAGCTTTCAACCCCAAACCCCCAACTCAAACCCATTATTTTATCAGATACCAAAGCCTAAAATTTAGCTAACAGAGGAAATTCATTTCTGGTTTTAGACTGAGGACCAGCAATATGAAATATATTTTAGGTGGTTTCTTTTCTTATCAAATTGGGGGGGAAAAAAGGTGCTGTTTTTTGTTTTTGTTTTTGTTTTTTGTAAGAATTGGAAGGTTGTTAGTCAAGGCAAGGCAGGAACATGTACATCAAATAGAAAAATGCATATTTGGTATTTGAGGCAGTTAAACTATCATGACTATAGATACGATCAGATTGGCAAGTCCACATTAAGGAATATCACTCATCTAGCACCATCAGAGACTTAACTACCATTTTTAAAAGTACTGGGGCATCTCTGATGTTTTGGGGCTGCTTAATGAACTGATGCTCCTGACAATTTTTTTAGATTTTTAGGAAAAAAAATGTGTAAGCTTCTTTGTGATGCCTTTCCATTATCATCAACGAAGTATAATACCTGAATTTCCTGATGAGGACAGGGAAGAATCAGTGTTTATGGTAGTTCAATCATGTTGCTTTATATAGCAGTAGTGGAAAACTTGGCTGAATTATGAACTGTGGCTGTCTAATGTGATATTCCACACTCCAAAATTTTGAAATGTTAAGATATTATAATTTTGTTTATAGGCAAGATTTGGATCTTTGATTCACAAAAGCTCTTGTGCTGTAATTTCTAAAGGAGGTATTCATAAAAATAGCAGCAGAACCAAACGTTATTCTCAAAGGCACAGTAAGTTAGTGATTAAAACATATTTAAAAAGGGAAGGAGAATAAATCAGTTTATATGTCATTTGGTATGGCTATTTTATTGAGATAAATATAGAAAGAAATTATAGCTTATTATGGTTATTTAGAAAAATTATCTTCTTGATACTATAGACAAGTAAAATTTTTAAATCATGAATATGTAGCGTAATATAGCAAATGCTTATCGTGACTCTTCTGAGTAGTGGACAAATCTTAAAATTTGGCATCAGAAGGGTATTTGAGAGTTGTCTGTGCTTAATACTCACATATGAAGATGTCGAATCTGAAAGAAATAAAATAAAGATACTTAAATCAAACATTATTGTGGGAAATAATAGATGAAGATTCCTGAAATATAATACTTTTAATATATTTTAATAACCTTTCCCCAACATAAAATGTTCATGCATTACACTTTCAATCCTTACTATACCCTCTGAAGTATTTTACCCTGAGTTTCTAAATCTGACAAGATAATGATTCAGTGAAGAATAATATTAAGATCACAAATGAATGACAGAGGTGGGATTTGAAGTCCTATCTTATGAGTTCTTGTCAAGAACGAATTCCATTACTCAAAATTTGCTTCTAATAAATTCAGAATCACCTCATTAACCTTGATGATGTTTCTCCTGAATATGGCTGCAACATGGTTTATCTATCACTGGATCTTGCATCGCGACTCCTTTTACTTTTTACCTTATCATTCTTAGGATCTTTTTATACCTTCTATAAGTTTCCATAGGGATTTCTTTCTCTGCCTCATCATTAAAGCCTCATCGTGCTATACCACCATGCTTTGTGCTGAAAATTTACTAAACTGGACTGGATTTGATTTTTAAGAGGCAGTATTGTGTATTGGTTAAGAACCCAGGTTGTGTAGCCACATTTCCAGGTTTCAGAGTTTACCTCACTTTATTACATCTTTTGTATTACTAAAGATAAGTCACTGACCACCTCGGCACCTCAGTTTCCCATCTGTGTAATGATGATAATTATACAATAATATACCTAATTTGTAGACTTAATGAAGGATTTAAATGAGAGAGTAGATTAAAAGAGCTTAGAACAATACCTGCCACATAAAAACTGCTCCTTAATATATTATTACAAAATTTTTACTGCTTATCAACAGAAAACAAATGTTGTTAAGATGCATGCCAACTTGTATAAAGAGTAGGAATAATATTCTTTAGATGGAATTATAAAAGTGAAGGGAAAAATGTATAGTTAAGAACTGGTTGTACTTCTAGGGAATCAAGTCAAAGCAAATGCCCACTGCATGTAGAAGCTGAAGAAGGCAGTGTGTTCCTCCTGAGATATTTAGCTCTAGCTCTGATGATGTGTCTGTTCCACTACTCAAGAGTAGCATTTTTATTTTTATTTTATTTATTTATTATTAAAAATATTTTATTTATTTGACAGAGAGAGACATAGTGAGAGAGGGAACACAAGCAGAGGGAGTGGGAGAGGGAGAAGCAGGCTTCCCACCTGAGCAGGGAGATCATGACCCTGGGATCATGACCCAAGCTGAAGGCAGATGCCTGATGACTGAGCCACCCCGGTGCCCCTATTTTATTTATTTTTTTAAGAGTAACATTTTTAAATGGCACAGTTAACTTCATGAAATACATACTCTTTTAGTGAGAAATCACTTGCAAATCACAGATAAAACTCCAGAAGATTTAGAAAATACAAATTGTAGATTAAAATGTAATGACATAAGCCAGCGTTTGTTGTATTCAAACAATATATCTTCCTCAAAGTGTTGCCGCCTTTATTTTTAAAATTCATGAACATTAGTTTCTAGAGAGAATGAAAAAAAAAAACCCCACAAAACTCACGTCATGTTCCCATCTGTAAACCTTTTAGAAATTTTAGTTCTTTAAAAATTAGGTTAATGACAATATAAAAATCAGATTTGACTAGAAATATCAAGTTTATCCACTAAGATGACAATATGATGTGAGAAAAATGAGATCTTATTTACTGAATTAATTATGTAGTAAACAGTAAGATCACTGAAGAACACACATGAAAAAGTTCAAAAATGAAGTATAAGCTTAGTAGTTTTTGTTCTTCTACAAATATTAAAATAAATTTCAG
The DNA here is from genome assembly GCA_002007465.1 of Ailurus styani. Classification (NCBI taxonomy): domain Eukaryota; kingdom Metazoa; phylum Chordata; class Mammalia; order Carnivora; family Ailuridae; genus Ailurus; species Ailurus styani. The sequence continues at coordinate 3,298,254 of LNAC01000013.1, read as the reverse complement.
TAGTATATTTTAGGGTTTTTTGTTGTTCTCTCTTAGTAATTGGATATGTGTCATAGATCTGTAATATGTTTTCAAATGGATCGTGACTATTTTCTCTTGGCCTTTTGGCTGAGATCAAATGTTATATGTTGTCTCTAGGGATTCTTGTGTGCAAAACCCAAGAAATAGACTGTTATCTAATAAGCATTTAGCATCTTTTAACTAAAATGAGGTTATCAATATTACACTAAGTGTTGGATTATTTATGAGTAATCTGCTCAGTAAAGATGTTCGAAGCATTAGCCAAGATGAATCTTCTTCATTTCCAACTATGCCAGACAGTAATCACACTCTATTTCTTTTCAACCTCTTACCTCTTGATCTTTTTGCTCTTTGACACCTGGTTTGATAACAAAACCCAGCTAAACGTAGCTTAAAACCATAAATCCTATTGGTTTGGAAGTACTTCACTCTTCTTCCTTTTTGATATCACGATATTAATGGAGCACCTACTGTATTCACTGTAGCATTTTTAAAAGACTCCTTAGGAGAGTGGTAACTATATACTGTGTAGTAAATGGATATATCAACCCTGTGTGTGTGTGTGTGTTTGTGTGTGTGTGTGTCCCTACAGAGTGCCAGAGAACACTAGGAGGATAATGAACTTGTAGATTCCCATATTTCAGCAAATGAGTTCCTTGACCTCCTCCAACTATCAACATTCAGGTATAACCATTTAAGATGTATTCTTTTTTTTTTCATTTTTTCATTTTTTCATTTTTATTTATTTATTTATTTGACACAGAGAGAGAGAGAGAGAGATCACAAGTAGGCAGAGAGGCAGGCAGAGAGAGAGGAGGAAGCAGGCTCCCTGCCAAGCAGAGAGCCTGATGCGGGCCTTGATCCCAGGGCCCTGAGATCATGACCTGAGCCGAAAGCAGAGGCTTTAACCCACTGAGTGAGCCACCCAGGTGCCCTTAAGATGTATTCTTCTATGTGAAGCAAAGACTGATCATTTCCTACCCATTACTTATTATCCTTTCATTGCTAAGAAAAATCAGATACTGTTGGAAGAAGGAAATTGGCTTCACTCAAAAAATGAAATACATCTGTTATACTCCTTTGCAGTTGTTACTATTTACACTATCTTCACCAAACTGTAGTATGAAGTTGTTTACTGGGGCTTCTGGGAAGAACTTTTTTTTTTTTTAAGATTTTATTTATTTATTTGTCAGAGAGAGCACAAGCAGGCAGATTGGCAGAGTGGCAGGCAGAGGCAGAGGGAGAAGCAGGCTCCCCACTGAGCAAGGAGCCCCAAGCAGGGCTTGATCCTAGCACCCTGGGATCATGACCTGAGCCGAAGGCAGCTGCTTAACCGACTGAGCCACCCAGGCGCCCCGACTAGGGAAGCACTTTAAAAAAGAACTTACCTGACCCATGTTGACTATTGCCCACTCATAGTTCTGCTTCTCCCTGCTAGGAATAGAGTTGCCCCTCTCCTAGCTGTCATTGTGTGACTGCATGATTTTCCCTGAGGATGGCAGAGCAGAAAAACAAAAGGAGGTTTGGGTGTTACTGGAATCTTGGAGGCCTGACCAGCCCAGGGCTTTCTGTCTCCGGATTTACCATTATGTGACATATTCATCATCAATTTTGTTTAAGTCACTCCTTTCACCATGAAGTAGCATTCTTAATTTACATCTTCCTAAGAGATTTATATCTTAGAAAGAACTTTGGAAGAGCACAAGTTCTTTAGTACCTAAAGAACTTGATTAAACTAAACTTTAGATTCTGAAGTTGGAATTTCAGTTATGATTTATGAAACTTAATATATTTTTCAGTTCCACTAGTTACCCTTATTAAACATATTTATATAGGTGGAAAACTTATCCTTTAAACATTGACTATTACTGATTAGGGATTAATCAAATCCTAGATTACTAACCCTGACAGACTGTACAATTCCATGAAAGGAGAATCCATTTCTGTCTTCTCCAGAATATCTCTAGGGTCTATCAAACAAATTACCACATAGAAGATTCTGAATAAATATTTTTAAATGGATGAGTAAATCAATGAAAAAGTGAACAAACCCACATTGTCCCCAAACATGAACAAAACCGATCAAATTTAGATCTTTCTTCTTTGATGTTAAAGAAATTTTTGCATGATTTCCACCCTTGAATAGGTTCAACAAGGAAGAACCTGTAGTTGTCATTCTCCAGATGTAGACTTTCATTTTCTGAGGTGTCTTTCTTCCTTTCTCCCTTCTCTCCTCTCTCCCTTTTTTTCCCTTTTTTTCTCTCTCCTGTTTTGTTTTTGCTGGTGTCTCTCACTAGCCCATTTGCTTAATGCTCCCAGTCTCTATCTTTTCAGCAGCTCTGTAATCAAGATTCTGACATTTTGAATCATAGAGATATTGAGAGTGAAAGTTGACGTGTGTTGGCTCTTTTCATCAGAAAAATAAATCCACTGAGTTGTTTCCCACTAATAGTTGCCTTCCCACCAGCACCCATTTTAACTCGAGTTTTCTTTCCCATGAAAGGATAATTAGTTTACTGATTAGTTTATGTAGTCTAGCACTCATATGAGCTTAGAGACATAATCAAAACATCTTTTTATATTAAAATATTACATTTTCAACCCACTTAAAATATAACAACATACAGAGATATCAAATGATTTTATCACAGCACCCAAAATATTGGATTGCACATCTCACAGAAATTGATTTTCAATACCTTTTTATGTTCAGGAAAAAATGGGTAAAAACTACTGTGTTCTGTTGAAAAAAAGAAAAAGCCAGAAAAACTGACTAAATTTCCTGATCCTAGATAGAATATTTTGAACTACTTCTTTTCATATCTTTAGCTTGATCTTGAGCTTGATATATATTGACCTCTTCCTTACTCTGTCTCTGGTCAACTAGATAAAGTACTGAACCAAAATGTCTATATAATTTTCTACTGCATTTATTAGTGCATCTTAGATGGAAGTACTGCCCAGATTGGAAATAAAAGACTTTCTGTTCTTTGGATTCACTGAATATCTTCGCTCATATAAACATTTCTAAGATGTAGGTTGTAACCTGACCTTAGTTTATCCTTGAAATGTACCAACATCCTAACTGAAGTGTTTGTGGTGGAGGGGGCGGGGAAGATCTCTTGATTTTTCTAAAAATGTATTTCACGTTTCAGCTTTTGGCTTACCAATATCCTAGAGTCTACTCTCAGGTTACAGGGACATTTCTGTATTTATAGTTAAAAACATACATGACATATGTATTTGAGGAGGATGTTTAAAATTATATCCATCATACAACTCCCATTCACAAAGTGAAGGATGTTATAATAAGTTGGATGGCATCAACTGTGACATTATCAACTATAACATCAAGATAACCTTCCTTGAGAGGCCAACTCCCAGAGAAGCTGCTAGAGCCCAGGCCTAAGGCTAAAGTGAATATAAAGTAGGTTAATTGTAGAGGCATTTGATGCTTCCTAAAACTTTTGTAGGTGTTCAACATAATATGATTACCACTCTTCTGTTTTGATGTTCAAAACCCTCTTTCAATATTCCAAATGCTAATTATGGTAGAAAACACAACATACAAATAAGAGAAATAGCTACTGGAACTCAAAAACTTAAACTAGAAAAAGAAAAAAGAATATAGGATTACTTAGGAGGTTGTCTCCCCCAAAACAAGCATGTGAATTTTAAAAATCATTACTCCTTTTTAAAAATGCTTTTTTGAAGAAAAAACAAAATAAGGAAGCTTATTTTCTAGATTCACCCACTTCAAAAATATATGCCACTTCAGAAAGAAAGGTAATTCTTGTTAGGGGAGAGGAAAAACAACAACAACAACAACAACAACAAAAACCCTGCAGAAATGCGGCTAACATGTAAGTCAGCTAGAAAGCTAAAAAAATTATTTTTATTTAACTATAGAAATATATCTTTGTTCCAAAATAATTGTAATGTTAACTAATTTCTGAGCTTATCTAGGTGAAAAGTGATGGCAGGGCACCCGTTGGCAGATTTTACTTGCCGATTGACTCCTTTCTGCAATTTCAGAGCAAGAACACCTCTGCTACCAGATTATTTCTAGAGTGGATTGGTTATTTCTTTAGTGGTACAATAATCAGTCCAGAAGAGCTCTGCTTGTAAGTTTTCAAGCAGGGAGTTTTGTGGAGAGCTGAGATTTTGCTATGGGGTTGTGTGTGGGTATGTTTGTGTGAGCTTGTGTACACGCTTCTACGTGTGTGTATTAGTGGTGAGGTGAGACGGGGCTCTTTCGCTATGAGAGTCATAGCTTTATTATCGTGGAAATCTCCATTATAGGTACTTTTTTCCTTAGCATGTTGTGTATACAAATACTTTATGCAATTCCTTTTGTCTGTTTTTAATTTTTTTCAAAGCGATGGCAGCATTAAGGGACAAGTATATATTTCCTTAAATTTTCATCTGATCCATAATCAATGAACCACATACATAATTAGGAGCAGTTACAGCCCTGAAACTAAAAGTACAAGTTTTTAAAAATTATTCCCTGCAGCTTATGTCAGTTTTAATCTGCAAATATCTAAAATTTCAAAAACCTCGTTATGTGCCTGAACTTTGCAATTAATTCTTGCGTCATGTCTGAAAATATCCGTTTTGTTAAAACACTCCTAAAACTTGGTCAAGATTTAGTTGCAAATAAAATTTTCCCCCACCACTAATTACATTCTCCAAGATTGATAAAAGAGAAGTCATATTTTGTCACATATTCTCCTGAAATTGATGCATATGAAATACTCCACTTATATATTATAAACTATGTACTTTATAGTAATACATTTAATATTACATTTTCTGTATTTCTTATTTTAATACATGTGTTATCTCATACTGTGTGGGTAGGTGATTTAATAATTTTAAGGAACATAATATTTATGAAAGTTTATATTTAATTTATAGAAATCAAGTGTTTAACACATTTGTTTTACATTATAAACGATTATATTAATTTACATGCCTTATAATTACTTTTAAATTCCAATTCTCTTTGGCTGATTTGCTCTGAAAATTTACTACTATAATTGGATAATAAAATTGTACATTATTGATTATTTGCATTTAAAAGAAATGAAATTATGTTCTCTGCAATTTTTCTCCTTAAAACAGTATATTGAATAGCATAGCCAAGTGAATAAATTCAGTATTTCTTGCAATTTTTAGAAAATTAACAAGGCTTAAAAATCTATGTGTGGATTTGTATTACCACTAAATGTAAAAATAAGACAGTATATATTGACCAAAACTTTTCAGGAATCATATATAAATGATTTCGCAATCTTCCCTGTCACCAAAGGCCTAATGCTCTACTGCATATTTGGAATATAACAAGTTGTTGTCCTTGAAAATAAAGTTCTCCTATATGATGTATTGAAGTAAATCGTACTTTGTATGAAACATATTATTCTCTGTATATACCGAGTGAGTCAACTTAATCAAAAGCCTCTAGTAGATACAGTTCATTGGCCTCAGGGAGGTAGAACCTCACAATCTCAGCAAAGGCCTGAGTGGCACAACTAAGCAACACCAGAGAAGTCCCACCATTGATCTGAAAGCCTTTGCAGCTCCCCAGGATGTGCTTACTCTTGTCTGTCTTTGCCATGCTATTCTACCAGGTGGAACTTTTCTAATGCTCACCATTGCTTCCTTTTACTTTTAACCTTCAGGGATCATGCTGGCATTTTTTTCATTTTAGGCTTTCATAGTACTGACCCATGAAACTCTGATATAGAGCATCAATGGATTAGAGTTAAAAAATATTTCTCATTTCTAAAATGGTATTTCTGCAACTACATAATATTTGTTACAGAGTAGTTAAATGACATTCAATACAAGAGTAGCCCCTGCTAGATGACTTTGATCTGGTCCCACACTATACTTTTCTATAAAAACCATCACAAATTGCCTTCAAGAAACAAATGACAAAAAAAAAAAAAAAAAGAAACAAATGACAAATAAGGACAATCATCATTCTGCAGTCACGATCAGCATCCATGATCTTTCCTTTTCTCTGTTAAACTTTGTTATTTCAACTGGAAAGCTCAAATATCACATTCTTCATCATTCTTTAACTGATCTCCACATCAGAATTAACATTACTTCAGCCTGTTTTCCGATGAACTTAAACTATATCATAACATGGTATGTTGCCTTGAGTTATAAACTCCTTGTGACTCTTTCATGATGATTAGACTTTTATATTCTGGTCCACTTCCATTTCCTTATTCTGGTACATAGCATAGCTGCTCCCCAAAGAGATGTTTATTGAATCACTAGAATCATCTCATAAGTAAGGAGGTTGATCAGATTGAATGGTATCTTTGATTTCGTATTCAGTCTGTTAGTTGTATAAAAGCACAGTTTTTGTTATGAAAAAAAAAAGGTTTAACAATCATTCTATAAACGCTTTTAGTTCCATCCATGCCATTCAGGCTGCTCTGAAACAAAGCACTAGAGGGACCTCAGTATTAAGATAAGGAAAAATAAAATTTCAGCACAAACTGTCAGGATAGTAAAATGAAAGTGCAAGCCCAGGGTCTGAAGACTTATGAATTATGACTCTGACATGATTGATCTTGGTGAACTTCTCCAAGTTGCTTATACTGCCTCAGTTTGTGTGTTTTTGGTCAAATTAATACAACAGATGAGATCATTGGTGAAAGCTTGCCCTGTCTTGATTTGCCAATTTTGGTTATGAATAAAGGGAACCAAAAGCACTTGAATTTTAAACTCGTACTATATAAACAAAACTATAGTCACAAAAACTCTTGCAACTAAGTTGGGGAATTTACTGAATTAAATGACCACATATCCTGGCTTTTTAAAGACAGTCCTCATTTATGCCTTCATCCTGGTATCCCATCTAGCTTATCATTTTGCCTGAATTTGTTTTAATATAGTGAAGTATTATTAGTAATAGTTATATAAGCCAGAACCGATGTGGTAGATTGTCATTATAACTTCTGCCATGTTCTCCTCTAGTGGTGTGTATGATGTCCATGCTCTGGACAGAATTTTTGCTTTTATCACATGAATAAACACAAAAGATCAACAATAGCCTGTCTCTTCCCAATAGTCCAAGTGGCAAGGTAATCGAAACCTCCCCTTTAAGATCAGAAGTACAGGTGCTCACCTGTAAAATAAGTGCTTTCTGATTCATGTAACCAGTCTTGGCTAACAATAAGACAGGATGGCCCCTGTCAGCCACTTGAAGCACAAGCCAGCTCTCCTCTGTGCTCAGACCAGTGAGACACACAGGCCACATTAGGTAACTTTTTGACAGGGTCATTAGAAACAAACAATTATATTAGGAATGAATAAGATATGTGAGTGAGATGGAGGTGAGGTAGTCTTGTCCTAGAATGTTGGTCTGAATGATTTAGCTACAGTGCTTTTGCCAATTTTGCATGGTGAAAATCTCAGTTCTGTTAATTTTCTTGTTTGGTAACACCATACTGTTTTTTAATTTGCTTTATTTTGCTTTTTAAAATAAGCATTCTAGGGTGAATTTAGGTGTGCAGAAAAGTTGTAAAGAAGTACAGAAAGTTCACAGATACCCCAGACCCAGTTTCCCCTATTTACCAACTTTTTATATTGTATGAGACATCAGTCACAAGTAATAAACTGATACTGACATATTATTTTTAACAAAAATCCATTCTTTCAGATTTTCTTAGTTTTTAAATAATATCCTTTTTCTATTCCAATGTTCCATTTGGGATACCATAATACACTTATCAAGCCTGCTTAGTCTTCTCTTGACTGTGACCATTTCTCAGATTCATTCTCTTTTGATGGCTTTGGCAACTTTTCAGGAGTACTGAGATTTGATAGAATGTTCCTTAATTGGGATTTGCCTGATGTCTTTTTTTTTCTTTCATGAGTTGATTGGATCTATGGATTTGTGAGAGGAAGACTGTACAGTGCCATTATCATAACATCCTATCAAGAGTAACTACTCTCAACAAGACCGCTCTCTAAATTTTTTAATTGAAGTATAGTTGATGCACATTATATTATTTTCAGATGTTTGACACAGTGATTCAACAATTTCATACATTATGCCATGCTCACCATAAGTGTAGTTACCATCTGACACCTTGCAAAGTTATTAGGATATTATTGATTTCTGTCTGTTAATGTTAATGCTGATCATGAGATAGTTTATGTTAGGTTTTTCCACTGTAAAGTTTCTCTTTCTCTTTTTCCATATGGATCTCTTTAGAAGGAAGTCACTATGCACAGCCACTTAAGGAGTGGAAAGTTATGTTTCATTACCTTGATGATAGAATGTCCAAACAATTTTTGGATATTGTTCTGCATGTGATACTTGTCTATTCTCCTTTATTTGTTTATTTAATCACTTTTTTATATCAGTATGGGATCATGCATATTCACTTTATATGTTGGGTTATAATCCAACACTATGTACTTAGTTGCTCAACTTGTTTCATCTTTGGCTATCGGGGGCCCTTTTTCCTTATAGCATACCATCATTGTGTTCATTTTCGAGTGCTTCCTTACTTTGTGGCACTGCAGAATCTAGCTCATCCTCTGTATTTCCTATTCCAGTATTAGAATCAGATACTTCTCCAAAGAACTTTGATTCCTTAAGTTGGAAAATGTAATTAGAAACCAAGATCTAAGTGCTAGGTGTGTTTATTGCTTCCATAGTGTCACTGCTTCTAGGAATTCTCAGAGGACAGAGCAAGAACATATATGTGTATACAAACTTATGTTCATATATGTGTATGAAGTATTTATAGCTTATGTGTTTGTGTATATATTTATCTATCTATATCTATGGTAAACAAAACATGAGTTCATACTGATGTTTTCAACACTATTCCATAACCCTGTTATTCTTGATTGTAACTTCCCACTTCAGCAGCACAAAATCTGGCTCCTACCATTCACCAACCATTTACTTAATTTTTAATTCCAGTATACAGATATAGTGGTTTTCGAATTCATACCTCACACCTCCATGGGAAATACTTTTTCGACCAGAGTACATTTCTTATGTTCAGCTCATTTTGCTTTTAGTTTTATAAACTCTACTCATTTCCAAAGTTACTTAGGTCAGAACCTTTGCTCCTCACTCCTTCAGTAAGATTGTTTCATACATTTGTGATACAGGTTCCTTCATCACAATCTTCATTCAATCATTGGATATTCTGACCTCCTAAGTGATTGTTTAAATTTGTACTCATTAGGTTCATTCTTTCTGTCATAAAGTGCTTTGGGTTTTAACACATGCCTAGTGTCTGGTATCCACAATTACAGCATCATACAGTATAGTTTCATTGTCCTAAAACAACCCCTGTGCTTTACCAATTGAACCCATTCCCCACTCCCCACCACCTGGCAACCACTCATCTGTTTATTGTCTCTATGGTTTTGCCTTTGTCAGCATGTAGCCTTTTCAAATTGGCTTCTTTCACTTAGCAATATGCATTTAAGATGCATCCACATCTTTGTATGGCTTGATAGCTCAATTCCTTTTTATCACTGAATAGTCTTCCATTACATGGAAGAACAACAGTGTATTTTTTTATTCATCTATTAAAGAATATCTTGGTTGTTTTCAATATTGGGGAAATTATGAATAAAGCTGCTATAAACATTCACATGTATTTTTTGTGTAGACATAAATTTTAAAATCAATTGGATAAATATGTGGGAGCATGATTGCTGGATCATATGGTAAGACAATGTTTTACTTTGTAAGAAACTACTGAACTGTCTTCCAAAGTGTATAAATTTTGCAGTCCCATCAGCAATGAATGAGAATTTCTATTGCCCTGCATGTTCCCTAACAATTGGAATTGTCAAGTTTCTGAACGTTAGCCATTCTAATAGGTGTGTAGTGGTATCTCATTGTTTTCATTTGCATTTCCCTAGTGACAAATGCTATTGAGCAGGTTTTTATATGCTTATTTGCCATCTGTGTATCTTTTTGTTGATGTGTCTATTCAGATCATTTGCTCATTTTTAATTGGATTGGTTTTCTTTATTGTTGAATTTGAAGAGTTCTTTGCATATTTTGAATATAATTCTTTTATTAGATATGTGTTTTGCAAATATATTCTCCCAATATGTGGCTTGTCTTTTCATACTCTAACAGTATCTTTTGCAGAGTAGAATGTTTAATTTTAATAAAGTCCAACGTATGATTTCTTTTTTTCTTTCATAAATCATGCTTTTGGTGTCATATCTAAAAACTCATCACCAAAGGTGCCTGGTGCACTTAACCAGCTCAGCCGATTAAGTGTCTGACTCTTGATTTCAGTTCAGGTCATGACCTGAGGATCCAGTGAGCCTGGAATTGGGGTCTTTTCTCAGCTGGGAGTCTGCTTGAGATTCTCTCTCCCCCTCCCATGCTCATGCACTCTCTCTCTCAAATAAATAAATCTTAAAAAAAAAAAAAACTCATCACCAAACCCCAAATCACTTAGATTTTTTTCTTATATTTTCTTCTCAAAGTTTTATAGTTTTGCATTTTACATTTATATCTATGATCTACTTCTAGAGTAATTTTTGTAGAAGGTATAAAGTCTCCAGGTTCATATTTTGTTGTTTATAGACCTGCAATTATTCCCTCATCATTTGGTAAAAAGACTGTCTTTATTCCACTGATCTGCTTTTGCCCTCTTGTCAAAAATCAGTGAACTATATCTGTGTGAGTCTCTCTACTGGCTTTTATTCTGTTCCATTGGTATGTGTCAGTTCTTTTGCTAATACCATGCTGTCATGATTACTTTAACCTAATAGTCTTGAAATCAGATGGTATGACTTTATTCTTATTCAGTATGGTGTTGGCTATTTTAGATTTTTTTGCCTCCCATATAAATTTTAGAATCAGTTTGTTGTTAGGCATAAAAGAGCTTGCAGGGGTTTTGATCAAATCTATTGATCAAGCTCGAAGACTTGACATCTTAACAATATCAAGTTTTCCAACCCATAAGCACAGAATATCTTCACTTTTATCTGGCTCTTTGATTTCTTTGGTCAGTGTTTTGTAATTTTCTGCATAAAGACTCTACAGATATTTTGTTAGACTTATACCCAAGTACTTCAGTTTTTCAATGCCCTTAAATATGTTATTTTTTATTTCTAATTCTAGTTGTTTATTGCTGGTATATAGAAAGCAAATGAATTTTCTATATTAACTTTATAATCTACAACCATGTTATACTCCCTTATTTGACAAGTTATTTTGTACATTTTTAAGGTGACATAGATAATTGTGTCATTTACAAAATAAAACAGTATTATTCTTTCCAACTTGTATAGCATTTTGTTGTTGTTGTAGTAGTAAGAAAAGGCTTCTAATGTGATGTTGAACAAGAGTGGTGAAAGAGGACATCATTTCCTAATCTTGGAAGACAAAAATGTGAGTCTCTTATTATTACATATAATATTAGCTGTAGATTTTTTGCAAATGTCCTTTAGCAAGTTGAAAAAATAACCTTCATAGTTTGATGAATTTTTATAATAAAGTTTAGGTTTTGTTAAAAGCTTTTTCCTATCAATTGATACGATCATTCTTTGATTATTCTTTGATTGTTTTTTGATTATTCTTTACCCTGTTGGTAAAATTGTATTGCATTGATTGGTTTTTGAATATTGAATCAGATTTGCATTTCTGGAATAAATCCCAGTTGGAACTTGTATATAGTTCCTTTTACACATTGTTGAATTGGTATGTTAATGCTGTGTTGAGTATTTTTGTGTCTATGTTTATGAAGAATTATTATTCTGTAGTTTTCCTTGTAATACATTTATCTGATTTTGGTATTAGGGTAATACCTCATAGAAGAATTAAGAAATGTTTCTTCTCCTTCTATTTCTAGAAAAAAACTATGGAGGAATTGGCATCATTTCCTCTTAAGAATTTGGTAGAATTCACCAGTGAAACCATTTGAGCCTGATGCTGTATTTTTTTTCTAAGTTATTAATTATTGATTCAATTCTAAAAATAAATACAACTTTCTTAAATACTCCTCCTTAGGAAACATCTGTGTCTTGCAACCCTTTCAGCCATAATCTACTGTTATACTGGAATCTATTGATGAGGTGGTAAAGTACAGGGAAGAGACAGTATTTTATATTCTTATGATTAAATCTCTCTCTCTCTCTCTCTCTCTCTTTTTTTTTTTTCTTAGTGGACTTGTGTTTCTGGGATATGACCATAACAGATGTAGCTCTTGTTCTTTACCTCTTTGGTGATACAAAAAGACAAGAGAGGATAGGAACACACTTCCAGAGCTTTACTTTGAATTTGGAGGGGGGGGAATCAAATCATTATTGGTAATAACTGAATTTCTATTTCAAAGCTCTGATGAACTGATATAAATCTGGTGTCATTTAAAACTTTGTTAAGTTTCTTATTTGCTAATGGGGTCAATAAATTAACAATTACTATTTCATTTGGGTTAAAAAAATATGTGAAATTAAGAAGTCATCTCTTAATATAAAAAAATCTTTCCTTACCTGGTGATATAAAATATACTTTTTGCAAAAGCACAATTCAATAGTTTTTACTAAACCAAAAGGTAATAAATTAAAAAGACCTATGTTTTGGCAGCACTTAAATTATAATACATTTAGTGTTACATCAAAATAAAGATAGCATTTTGGAGACTTCTGTCAGTGAAATTATTTATTAAAGGAATGGAAATAGAATATGATACTTGAATAAATATTTGCAATGGAATATTTAAGTATTTTTATTTGAAGTAGATTGGAAAAGTCCTCCTTTAGCTTTATTTGCTCTGAGCTTATCAGGCATTTTAGCTTTTAGGTAAGCAATATTTTTTTCGATTAAAAATGTTATGATCTACAGAGAAGTGCTAATTGAAGATGTACACTTTTGATTATTCATTAAATGCAGCTTTGAAGGAAATAGTGGACATGTTTGAGTGGGGGAGACCATAAAAATCCACTCATCAAAAAAAGCTATATTTTTCAGAAATGTTTTTCTAAAACTGACACAGCATTAGAGACAACTATGACTAAGAAATTGATTAAAGTATGTGAATATTCTAGGTTATTTTTGGTCTGGATTATCTTTTTAAAATTTTATTTAAATTTCAGTTAACTTACAGTGTAATATTAGTTTCAGGTGTACAGTAGAATGATTCAATATTTTCATAGCACACCCTGTGCTCATGACAAGTGCGCTCCTAAATCCCCATCATCTATTTAACCCATTCCCCCACCCATCTCCCCTTGGTAACTATCAGTTTGTTATGGACTTATCTTTGGAAGAAAATTTATTTTTGAAATTAGGTTTTGAATAGAACTATTTCATAGATTCCAATATAATCACTCAAGCAAGTGAATAAAAATTTAGAAAAAAAATCAATTTTTACTATTTGTGGCACTCTTTCTATCAGAGTCTTTGTAGAATAAATTCAGCAATTTCCCTATTTTTTGAGGACATATACAATGAAGTCTAAAAAGTGATATCTAAAAATGTATTTGCAAATTATTTTTTGTTGGGCTCTAGTATTTAGTCACATGAAACAATTAGGAAGCACAGATTACATGGTAATCTCTGTCAATTAAAATACGATCTCCCCATATTTAATGCACAACCTCTCAGGATTAAGACACTTTTTTTTTTATAATCATGCTAGGTTATAAATGCAAGTTACTGCTTTCCTCTCTTTGAATTTATCTATGTCAACTGGGACTGCAACAGTGAACATAGACGCAGGTCTTTGTAGCAAAAATAAAAATAGAACACAAAACACTGTATGTTTAAAATAATTAATGCTTATTTCACAATCTGAACTCTATTCTGGTTACAAAATATGATCACATTGTGAGAATAACTTGCACTTCAGCTATTTGAAGTGTTGTATATAAATGAGCAAAGTAATTAACTAGACTCTGAAACTCCTCTCACCTGGAAAATTAAAACTTTGTGTCTTTGCAAAAACACTATTTTCCACACTATGAAGATTAATATCAGTACAGGGATGGTCATTCACCCTACAGGACAAAGAATTTCCAGGTCCTCTCTGCACTCATCCACCAAAAGAGGAAGAAGAGACACAGAGATAAGGAGAAAACTTTCTCCTGCTGCATCCTGCTTAGTTGTGAACTGGATAATCAAACATCCAAACTTTGGGATTCTCTTAAATATTAAAGTAGAAGAATTATTGGCAAAGAGGCCAAAGGCATTGGGGGATATAGAAGACTGAAGTGCACCATCCATTTGAAATGCAGTGAGTAATGTGCAGACTCTTGACGGTGATGGATGATGATAGTCCCTTAGTCGGCACTAGCCACTTGGCTGAAAGGCAAATCGGGAATGCAAGGTAAATTCAGAGCTAGGCAGGCCATCAAAATAAATCAGTAAAAATAAAGGACTCTTAAAGGCAGTGGATTGTTAGGATAAAGAGTTGTAATGAATGATGATGTCAATGATAAATTACGGTTGCTTATGCCATGGTTAGAGTTTCAGGGAGGGAAACAGATTGGAAAACTCAGCACTAAAATATTAGGAATCAGTTTTCAGAGTGCTAAGTTTCAAAAGGAAACTTTTAGGAGAAATGCAAAGTTAAAATTTAGGTGATGCCAGAGGATATTATAGATTAATATCTGTTTCCACTTATCCTTCATATACCAATGGAGCTTGATTGCCAAAAGAAAGGTCTGTATCAGAAAATCAGGATACACTGTAGTCAAAATTTATTAGAGTGAAATCCCACAAGCCCTCCCTTGGAGAAGTTTATTATCTTATATATTGGTGTCACCAAGCTTCTATGACCCTTACTCATTCTGAACTAGATGTTTCATATATGTTGTTAATATACCCCAAAAAGTATTTGGTTCTATTTGTTCATTATATTAAGTCAGTCAACTACTTGCTAAACTCTGCCTGCATGTTCCTACCTATGTGTTGAGCTCTGTATTAGTCACTAATGGAAAAAAAAGTCTCTGCTTTCAAAAAGCTTTCCATCTAGTGTAGTGATTTAGAAAAATGTTTATTGTAATTTCAATAATTTATTATTGAAATAATGCTTGAAAGAGGATTAGACCAATGTATACTTTTTAAAATCATGATCTAATATGGTAGTTTTTGTGTTGAGACTGTCCTTCCAGGTAAGTGGATACCTGGAGGCCCATGATCTGGATGGAGACACAGGGATTGAAGACAATGGGTCTGTCCTTGAGGCAGGATTTCAGAGGTCTTCAGTTTGCATGTCATAAAGAAAAACCCAAAAAGAATGTCCTACAAGTCAATAGCCTAGAAAATCGTCTAAGTGGAATCACAGCTGAGGGGAAAAATGGAAACAAAGCAGTTAGAAAGAAACTAGAGTTACTAGAAAAGAACAAATGGAATTTTGAGCATTGGGTAGGAGGCAGAGTTTAGAAGAAAATTAAGGAGCTAGGATGCAGCATTAGAAGTTTGTCATATGCCAGTGACCTCATCAATAAATGTGGAGAGAAGTTTGAGGGGCACCAAACAGATTCAGATGAAGATCTATCTCATCTACACAATAGAGGAGTCCTTGAGACAAGATTTAAATGTCTATTTATAAATTTCTTAAATAAGCAAAGCCTAAGTTAAAAATAATACCCTAACATTGATACGTTTTTCTCCTACAGTAAATTTCAT
Organism: Ailurus styani; assembly: GCA_002007465.1. Taxonomy (NCBI): domain Eukaryota; kingdom Metazoa; phylum Chordata; class Mammalia; order Carnivora; family Ailuridae; genus Ailurus; species Ailurus styani. Next base: position 3,282,581 of record LNAC01000013.1, on the reverse strand, counting down.
AGAAATAAAATGTAACAAATATATTGGTTTCTGTTTATATTTTTAAATATAATTTTAAATATATATAAAAATATATTTTAATATAATTTTTACTTTTCCCTTTATTTTTTGGATGTTCCAAAACCACATATGACATAGGTAATTATTCTTAGTGTTTATCCAACGTATCCCTTGTATGGCCCTGCTCCTCTTTCCATCTGTATGCTCAATTTGGACCAATACACTAACCAACCCTATTGTAGATTATAAGCCCCCATCTTTTGAATGTATGTGCCTGGAATTTTTCTACTGCTGAAGGATCTAGTGTCCCTGAGGGAAGCCCTCAATAGTAGGTGTGTTTTGTGCTTTAGTCTTCTTCTAGTCCCCACTATGTTCATTATTTTTTTTTCTCATTAAAACTACAATTTCTTTCTAGAACTGAAACTGTGACTTCAATCTTAGATTATGTGACTGGTTTCACAGAGGTGATTCTGAGGTGCAGGTAGGGAGAGCAGCTTTGCTCCACACCAGTAACCTTGACTAACTTTGGCTGTCACCAAATTACTTCAAACAGTTTTTCCAATACAAAATATCCAGACTAAAAATTTCCCTAATACCTCCATCCAACCAAATGCTTACATCTTGCCTACTTCATTCCAGCTGTTCAGTAGAAATTGAATATTATTTCAAATGCTGAAAATATAATAATTTTGCATGAAACTTTGGTTGTTGCTTGATATCTGCTCTTGGTATGCTGCTCTGTCCCACTCAATAATTTCTCGGAGCCCTCTTGCTCCTAAGACTAGTTTAATTAAGCCCAAGTTGCTATTTCCCTTGTAACTTTAGAGTTCAATGGTTATAACTGAGGGAGGACATTCTACAGTTTAGTGCTCTCCCCCAACCCTGTTCTCTCTGGCTTTTTTTTTTTTTTTAAGATGTTATTTATTTACTTGACAGAGAGAGAGAGAGAGAGATCACAAGTAGGCAGAGAGGCAGGCAGAGAGAGAGGAGGAAGCAGGCTCCCCGCTGAGCATGGAGCCCGATGCGGGCCTCGATTCCAGGACCCTGAGATCATGACCTGAGCCGAAGGCAGAGGCTTTAACCCACTGAGCCACCCAGGCGCCCTCTCTGGCTTTTTTTCTATCTCTATTGACCTTACTGGCCTTTTTAAACCCATTGAGTCTCAAAACTGAGCTTCCCTAATTCTACCACCATCTGCTTAAAAAAATATGAAGCATAATCTCAATACACTGATTTTGAGGTATTTTTTTAATTTATGCACTACATTATACATGTAAACATGCTTTTACATTTTGAATTGTGTTGATTAACATTATTTCTAAATTGAGGGTCCTCCAAAGAAAATTAATGCTTCTGTCAGACACAGGTTAAGTACTTTACTCTTTTGAATTTTTTTTAAAAAAAGACTTTATAATGTCTTAAAGAGATGTAAAGCAACAAGAACAACAATATAGCAAATAATAAAAATATGAAAGCAGAAAGCATCTTCTTTCAAAGCATTTGTTCTTGACCTAGAAATCATGCAGTGTGTATTTGTCTCTAAGGACACATTCTGTGCAACAGAAGTTTTTTCAGTGCAACCTTGAATATGTCTCAGCACTAGTCCTTTAAACCTCAGAAAATGTTGTGATAAAATACAGCATGTGAGTATGAGGGTGCCTGTGCATGTATGTGTCTGTTAACTCTATGCCACTGTCTTTGCCTCTTCCTATTTCAGCTTGCTGAGCTACTTGAAAAGAAATATTTTGAAACACAAAGGACTTTTTCATTTCTTGCCAGTGATAACCCACCTTGATTCATTCACACCAGAGAAAACATGGAAAGTCATAGACTCTGACTCTCTTGGTATTACTGTTTAGATAACAGTTATTAGCTACACTGTAAAATTTAACAGAAGAATACTAGAATCTCATTCTACTACCTATCTCCCAACTTATGGCTCTACTCTCAATTTCATATTCCCAAACTTCAGGTGAACATTAGAAATGTAAGTGTGTTTTGAACTTAGAAATGAAAATAAGACAATAGAGCAAAGATAAATATATGGGGACATGAGGGAAAAATCAACTGAGCAATAAGAATTAATAGTTTTTAAGGTATATAATATGCCTGCCAGTTTGTAATCTACTCCACTTCATCTTCAGTATAGTCCCACTATACTGGAGGACTATATAAAGTGAAGGAATATTATTAATATTAAATGTATATTATATTTATATTATATATAATGTTTATGTGTAATATATATTTATATTAATACTAAATATATATTAATATTAACATTAAATATATAGTGAGGAAATATTATTTACTCACTTACAGAGGAGAGAAAAAAAAAAGGCCCTAAAACGTTAAGAAATTTTCCTTCAATTACTTGTGAGAGAGAGGCAAAACTTGAACACCAATACTGTGTGTTTCCAAAGGTACCACTCTACTACATGCTTATCTCTGAGAATGCTGTGCTTTTCTATCCTAGTCATATACTCCATGTTATACATCCCCCATTCTCTGAGCATGCTAATAATTTTTTAAATACAGTCCAAAACTTGTTTCTTCAAAAGACTTCATGGATTCTCCCACAGAAGTCACTAATAACGCAGTTCTTTCTTTCCTCCTTTTAACCCTAAGTATTCATCGTGTACACACCACTTGTAAAATCACATAGCATCCTACATTGTTATAACTTTTCATGGGGTTGCTTTTCTCTTCAGTGGGGTTGTAAACTCCTTTAGTCTAAAGCTGAGTATCAGTCAATCGACAGATAATCACTGAGATCTTTCTATGATTGAAGAAACATTGTATAACGTGAAATGGTGGATAAAACAATTTGAGCAGTAGATAAATGAAAGTCTGAAAAGAAAGTACCTGTCTCAGTATACAAATAGCACAGTAATCCTAAATTACACACCACACCACCACTCAGGGCTTATAAAGCTAAGCCTCTCTTCTCACAGTTACTGGTATGTGAATTTTCTGTCCTTCAGCTTCAGGCTGTAGTTTGGTCCAGACTGGCTCCTGCTAGGCTGGGGACTGCCTCATTCTAGGGTCCAGGCTGAAGGAGCTCTGTGTGGGGAATACCTTTCCTTAGGGATTTAAGTACCATGTTTGACATCCCCAAAGAGTTTTCTATTAATTGCCCTCTTCCCATAAATTACAAAATAATTTTTAGTAATAACCATAAAATAATCATGTATTAATCAGTAATAATCAGTATTTTATTGTACAAATTAAACTGGATAATATTCTAATTCAATGGAACTTTTTATATCAAAACTAAAATTTGCATTTGCAAAGCCAAAAATTTACCCCTTAAAATTTGTTCTTTTCGCTTTCTTTCTTTTTCTTAACGCAAGTACATGCTCTGGTTCCTTACAATAGTAGAAATAAAATAACTCAAGTTCTGTTTCTAACAATTTTGCAATCATTATAAAACTATAATTTAAAAAGAATCTACTGGTTAGAAGCAGGTGTATGTAATATGAGAGAAAACTCAAACTGCTTCTGAAGTGAGGTTGAGTGTAATCTTGAAAGATTATGAATTTATTCAAAATAAATCCATATAGCTTGTCCTGCTGTGCTGGTTCCTGACTGTAACTGCAGTAATTATCTGGAAACTTAGCTCAACAAAATTTATTTGGTGCTGTTTTTTTGGGGGGGAAGGTATGGGAGCAGGGTAGGGGCCATACTCCATTCTTATTAAATCTCTCTCTGCTTTTGTGGTACATTTACAAAATTCCTAGAGTCAAGCTTCACCACACAGTCTCAATTCCAACGTCTATTCATATCATGTCCAATAACATGCTATTGTTCATAACCGGTGATATGGCCACGTCCAAAGCCAAGGGGTAGGGAAGTACACTTTTCCTATGATGAGGTCATGACACAGTATGAGGAACAAAATTGAGATGAATGTTTTTACCCACTCTAGTAAATAATAAAAATAAGTGATGTATTTTATGACTAAAGAATATTTAACTTGGAGAGAAAAAATCTGGTTATAAAAGGATTTCTTAGTTCAGGAAAATATTTGTAATTGTGTGTAACTAAGCATACACTCATGAGAGTGGTTTTTATGCACTATAAGATTTACAAAATCATATATTGAGTATAGAAAAAGAATTCTTCTTTCTGTGGATCTTTCCCCCTCAACCATAACCCCTTCAGTATACCTTGGTATAGTAAAGGCATAAATGAGTAAATATCCAGTAAGCTATTAACTAGCTAAAGTATATATAGCAGTGCTAATTAATTCCTATTAGTAGAAATTATAGGGGCATCTGGGTGGCTCAGGCGGTTAACCGTCTGCCTTCAGCTCAGGTCATGATCCCAGGGTCCTGGGATTAAGTCTTGTGTCTGGCTTCCTGCTCAGTAGGGAGCCTGCTTATCCCTCTTCTCCCTGCTCCTGCTCTCTCTCTCTCTCTCAAATGAATAACTTCTTTGCATGTTTTGAATAAGAATGAAATTAGAAACTAAATGCAAAGGGTTTGTTTCTTGAACAAATAAAATAAAAGTTAGTATTTATTTGGAAATGATAAAAATGTCAGCTCCTTTATAGTTGTTGAAGTCTTTAAAAGTATTACTTGTAGAACATTATAAAACAAAGAATATGTATTGTTAACAGATGTCTTACAATTATAAAACTACATGTATTTATAGCTCTCAATTTTTAATTATGATGGTAGCCATAGCATAAAGAACTGAAATATACAAACATTCCTTACATTAAATGCTCTATTATCATGGTTCTAGCCATTTCCATTTTTTTTCAGAGTTCCCTGCCTGGCTTACCCAAAATTGCTGTATCAGGGTCACCTCCTTGTCTTTGGGCTTTTACATCAACTTTTGGGAATGTTCAATCTGTTTACAGTTGATTGAAGTACACATTGTAAATCCTCTTCATCAGTGGTATTTCCAAAAAGTTTTTTGTTTTGTTTTCCAGTGTGGCTTCTACAGAATGACCACAGTCTTTTTATGACACTATCTTCTCTCTGTTGCTCAATTTTTGACATTTCGCAGTCTTTCTCTGACTTGTGTAATGGTTGCTGAATGGCTCTTCTGTCTCTGAACTTTTGGATGGTGGTGAGGTTTGGCAATCAGTGTCATTGTGAGTCAAAACTGAGAAAGATCAACTTCACTGAACTCAAGAACTGCAAGAAACGTCCAGATCAGCCCCCAGATGGCTGAATTAGTTCTTGGTTGTTACACCTATTATGTAGACTTCAAAACCACTCCAGTTTAACCAGTAGTCCTCACTGAACGTAACATTATTAATTTTGCACATTCAGAGTTCTTTCACTTGATGTTTTCTCAAAGATTTTCAAAAATTCTTCTTTAGAATGTTGGTGGGATTTCCTAGGAAAAGATACGATGTATGCATTATAAATATAATCCTAGTTATATTAAAATAAAGTAGTATATTGCTACTTAATGTTAATTGCTACTTATGTAGCCTTAATATTTTATTCTATTATTGTAAATGTAGTAACACAACTAAAGACAATTCCTCTGTGCTTATCACACAATGAGTGTGCTTATCACACTCTGTGCTAGACAAGTTTTGCTGTAGTTTTATTTGGCTTTGTTTTTCTCTCTCACTCATAATTGTGTATCACTACTAGAGAAGCAAAGAAAAAGTGAATGCTGTTTACACTTCAGAATATGGGAAATGCCTTAGGAGTGTCCTGTGTACTCTGGGACCTATAATTGCAGTGAAGAAAATTGGTTTAGTTAGATTCATTGTAACACTGTGAATCAAGCTAATTGCTATTTTCAGTGTAGGCTCCACAATGCTAATACGACAAGCAAAATAAGTATTTGTTCATTCAACATGTGTTCACTGACCAGTGATGATTTTGGAGCCAGAGAAAGGATCAGGGACAAGGAGAGAATTTAATAGAGTAGATTTTTGGTAAATAATGAGAATTTCAAGAAAATCTAAATTCAGAATGATCACTATAGCAAAGGTCCTGTGTAAACCGATAAGAGATATACAACATGTAGATATCTAAAGAAATTTGAATAGTGCAGGGGTTAGGAGCACTTATCCCCACACAGTTGAGAGCCCCCCTTATAATTTTGTCATCCCCAAAAGTATAACTACTCATAGCCTACTTTTGACTAGAACCCTTACTGATAACATAAACAATCTATTAACTCAAAGTTTGTATGTTATATGTATTATATACTGTGTTTTTACAATTAAGTTAAAGAAAAAGTTAAGTAAGTTTTATTAAGAAAATCATAAGGAAAATTTATTTACAGTATTATATTTACCCAAAAACTGCAATAACTGAACCCACATAGTTCAAATCCATGCACTTCCTTAGTGTTTTTTGTATGTCAAGCAGTCTTCTAAACATTTTACATATTTTCAACTCATTCACTCCTCACAATAATCTTCTGATAGATAATATCATTATTCCCTCCTTTTCTTTAGATTAAAAAACTGAGGGCGAGAGAAATAAAGTAACTTGTCCATAATTATCAAACTAACTCTTGCTTAATCTGGGATTTGAATCCAGTTTGGTTCCAGAGTCTGCCTTAATGAATAAATGCAAATAAAATCCTTTGCTACTTCATACGAGAGAAATGAATCCTGGCAGAGGTACACCTAAAAGTCTTTCAATTTGTAATATGTATTATCAGATCTTATCTCATGAGAGTAACTGGGAGTGTAGAAAAGTGGTCACTAGAACAATTACTTAAATATCTCCAGAACAAATTGCTTTTTGATGGGAATGGAAGACAGGATACACAATAGTGAGAAACAATAGTTTGTCTCTCTACTTCCATATTTGCATGACTCTTGAGGCAATTCACTGATAACACCCTGAAGAATGTTGACAGTCACTTAAACCAATAAATAACTATGTGAGGGATTTATTTTCACAGCTGAAAGTACAATAATATAGTGGAGGGAACAATGGATTTTTGAAATAAAAAGATTCAATCTCTAAGTTCTATAGTCTTCGATTTCTGATTCACTTATGTAAAACAGTGAGTATGATAGTTGAATTGGAATGTGGGGTGGCTGAGAAGCCAATTGATTAGCCTTCTCTCCTACTACTTCAAGCAACTAAGAGGTGGGTAACTAGGTAGGATGCCAAATGTCCTATGTATTGCTTGACATCACAAGATCTTAGAAGAAAGCATGCAGCAAATGGGCAGTCAGGTGCCAAGAAAGGTCAAACGGCATGAATATGCCAGACCCTTTCTTCTCATATCAGCAAGAAGAGAAACTTCTTTGGAGAGGAGGGAGTGAGAGCCAGATAGAGGGGAAAACACTTTTTTCCACATTACTGGTAAAATGTTCAAGTTCCTTTTTTACTGACTGAGGAAAGAATACAAGTAAAGGGAAAGTAAGGATTCTCTTTAGATTTTGTTCTTTTTCTTTTAAGATTTTCTTTGAGCAGTCTCTATCTGATTTAGTCTTTCTATGCCACTGGACTTTATTTCTAAGCTGAAGGTTGCTTTTCTTCAAGAAGGAGATGGTGGTTGTAGTTTCCTCATTTTCAAGAATTCTTCCAATATCTCAGTTACTGTTCCTTTGTATTTTCTTTTGGTAGAACTGATGGAAGGTTCATCTTTTGCTGAGGAAGACTGTGAAATGCAGCCAACAATAAGAAGAACACCAACATCAAACTAGTAATTAACTCTAGGACCACACTGCACCTTAAGCCAGAAATGTACTCTATTTTCCTTTTCAGATCAAGTGGAACTTATGAAAGTTTCACAATTGGTTGCACTAAGGATTAAATGGACAGAATTTAAGAGATTGTTCATATGGTCAGACACTGACCTGGCTTCCTTTGGCAAGGGTGAGGTGAAAAAACCAGGTGTTCTTCGAACCACCGGCACCATACTGCCCCTTCCTCCTAACATTCTCAGTGCTGCAATCTCTAAATGCATCAAGATCATCAGGACTAACCCAATTATGCCTTTCTTAGTTATCTTGATCACCACAAAATACTGGGGTTTCCCAGGTCATTTCTCATCCCACACACTTGAATCTTCAGATGTGACGTGACGTGACACTCAATGTCAGGAATAGGAATGCTAACTAAGAAACTCCTTCCCATTTTCCTTCTTATTTCTTATTTATTTATTTGTTTGTTTGTTTGTTTGTTTATTATTTGAGTGAGAGTGAACAGAAAAGAGAAAAGGAGGAGAAGAGAGGGAGAGAAACTCAAGTTTCTCCCCTCAAAGCATGGAGTCCAATGTGAGGCTTGGTCTTACAACCCTGATCTGAGTGGAAATCAAGAGTCTGAAGCTTAACGAATTGAGCCTCTGAGGTTCCTCTCCTTCCAATTTTCTAAGACACTTCCAATTTGCCCTCTGGAATACATAATCAGCAAACATTTCTCTGTTCTCAACCTCTTTAAGGTTCCCTTAGTTTTCTTCCGTTAAGTTAAATCTGATACTTTTCTACTTCTCTTGCAGCTCTTTCAAAAGATGTTTATTTTCTTTCCGCAGCCTTCTGAAACCACTAGGCCTGGACTTGGAGTATGATGCCCCCTTGCTTTCCAAGGCTGCTCTTCAATTAATCTCTGTTCTTTCACTATAAAAGCTTTGATTCTGAATATCATGCCATCAGATTCTATTACCCCCCCACCACCTATTCTTGCTGCAGGCATCTCTTAACCCTTGGAGCACTCTTTCTCATTCCACAAAGATTTTAGCATTCGAATCACTGTCACGTGACCCGATTTTATCAATTTAAATATTTATATGGCCAATCTGTCCAGTAGCCTGTCCTCTCAATTTGGTGTCCTACTCAGATTTTGTCCGCTGTCCTTTCTCAGCTGCTTACAAGAAAGGGCACAAAATTGTCTCATACACTCCAATGTGTGTTTTATAAAGTTGGGTACTGTCTTGCTCACAATTGAATCATTAATGCCCAGGTGGAGCCAGTGAAAAGGAGCCATTCAATGATCATTTACTGAATGAATAAGTAGTTAAGACACATCAGCAAATATTTAGTGAATAAGTCAATGCTGTTAGTCTCACCAGGATGCCAATCAATTTGAACTAGTATTCCAGAGTCTACTTCTTACACACTTAAACTTAATTGGGGGATGTCTCTGAGTAAGAGTTTAGGATGACACAGCATATACCATATTAAAGTGGAGGTATTAAGAGTTGAATCCCCTCACATACTGCCTTCTCAGAAAAGATGGGGATGGGTCTTCCTGAAAGAGCAAAATTGAATATACACATAACTAGATAATTGTGCTGGCAGTGCTTTCTGGAAGCTTTCTTCATTTAGTAGCCACCTCACTTCTGTTTGTGAGCATTTTCGTCCTAAATGATGACACAACCATGATTTTCTGATTACATGCACCCTCAATTAAAGCAGGAACCCATTAAATTAAATGTATTCATTCACATTCCCCTGGCCTCCCTTTTTGCTAATTCTTATGAATTTTCCAGATTTCAGTAAAATCTGGTATAACACTGTACCACAAAAAAGACAGGGACTGTATCATTTCGCTTTAAAACTCCCACATCCAGTGGAAGGATATTTTGTTGTTGTTATTTTTGGTCCTAAATTTGTCTCAGTTGGAGATTCATTTCTAGCAGGTTTCAGACCTGACCTGAAACTGCTTTGAGCTTTGATGCTTACAAAACCTGGTATCCAAGCAATACCTCCACAGTGTGGGCCTCCCCACCACCCCAGTCCTGCCTTTCCAGAAATTTGATTGTTCAACACTTGAGGGACTTATGTTTCTTTAATGACAAAAATATTTTTTTGCTATTTGTTTTTCTTCAGCAGTTTGTTTCCTTTCTTCTTTCAGACAAGTTTAGGCAAGTTTAAAAAAAAAATTAAGCTGCTTTGGGTGTTAGCTCCTTTTCTAATCTAGTGTTGTCTCAGACTACCACTATTTGAAGTTTCAGAGAGCTGGTATTTTTTCCCTTCCCTTTGCTTTTTGGACAAGGCATTTTTTATCTTCCAACATCTGGTTTTGATTCTGTCTTGTAGGGTCCCTTATAAGGAATGATACAAAGCCAATTCCTTCTTTATCTGCAGGCAAGCATTTGTTATCCTCGCTCACTCAGGGTTGGATACTGTCACCTAAAATGTAACATTTGATGTGTCCAATGTCTCCATCTGCTTGAACTTCTTCCATATATGGTTTTCCTGCCTAGAACCTGGCAATGGATCTCATTTTCTTTGAGAATTCCCTTGTAATCTAGTTTCACAATATGTCATGGCATAGACACCCTTACTTCATAGATAATAACCTGCAATACCCACTCTCTCGTGGTCATATTGAAACTCTTGTGCTCATGCTTGAATTAGCCTATGCTCTTCTAAACAGTCTCCTCACCCTATTATCTTAAGGCTGAAGTAGGTGTTTATGAAGTCTAGCTATCCCAATCTTTGGGCAGTGGTTCCAAAATATTTCTTACTGACTGCCTACCTATAATTTTAAGAGGAAGGCTCCCACTTCTTTTTTGTATCTGAATTTTTCCCCCTCCTGGAAATTGCTTTTGTTTTGTTTCAGACCTCTGTGTTTTCCTCCTCTTATATGTAGCTTATCTCTGGTTCTTCTCCCTGACCCAGGAAAAACTAAAATATTTTCCCACTCTCTGATCCATTTACAAGAGCAGTGGGTCAGGTTCTGTCTCCATTTATCTTTCAGGGCTACCAGGCCAGGTCTCCCTGTCCTTCAGTATCATCAGCATGCAATCCTCTGTTATCTTTTACCTTTTCCATTATAATTTTCTGAACATATCCATTTCTTTGTGAACTGATCCTTGATTATTTACACAAACCCAGTTCCTAGAACAGAGTGTTATAAGCACAAGCCTCATTAATTTCTTAGCCTCTGGATTCATAAAAATTTCACTGAGTATTTACTCAATCTAAACAACATAATTAGTCCCTCACATAATGAGGTCCTAGTCCTCTTTACCTATTTATAGATAAAATCAACCACAGTCTTGGAGTTAATCTACAATTTGGGTGATTGAAATTAATAACCTTTATTAAAATGTATAATAAATTCAAGATACATTGAAATGGATATTTACTGTTATATCAATTTATACAACACATGCTTCTTTAAATGCTAAGATTACTAAGGACAAGATTTACTAAGCCCAATATTCATGAAAGACCAACATTGGGTTTAGTCGATTTGGTTTACTCAGTCTTGAGGTTGCTAATTTCATTCATCCTATTCACTAGAAGAAAAATACTGGTCATATAATGTATATATGTTTTCTTATTATTAAAACCAACTTTATCCATGCCAAGAAATTTAGACTAAGAAAGGCATTTTGTGAAAAACTATTAATAATAGTAGTTAATAAATTTTTTAATTCTGCTGAAATATTTTCACTGTGAATGACTACTTCAACCTTTGGCTGTTGTGGAAAAATAGTTTACATTTGTTGATATTTAAGTAGAAAAACACAGAAATAATGCTGAATGTGTATATCATGTAATTCTATCATTTTTATACATAAGAGACAAAGCTGATAGCTAGAAGAACATGTTGAAATATGTAAAACCCTGCAAGGTTCATGGTCACTTAATGATTATCATTTATAGCCACCTACTTCTGTACCAAATAGTGTACTTTGGAAAAAAATTACTCTCTCTATTTTTTCCCCATCTTGCAGGTAAGTTTCCCAATAGGTCAAATTGCACTCTTAGTAAGAGACGGAGCTTGAATTTGAACTCAGCTCTCTGAATACACAGCAAATGTTCTGTGAAGCAATTTTTGATTTATTGGAGAAGCTGACAATATATTCAGTGTCCTGAAGTCTAAGGTTTATTAAATATCAAAGACATACTCCTTTATTAAATGATCATTGTTTTTAAGAAATCCGCCTAAATTTTGCCTTTAACCTGTGTGTGTGTGTGTATGTATGTGTGTGTGTGTGTGTGTGTGTGTGTTTATCATACGTGTATGAATGGATCTTTGAAGGACTGAAGGTTTTTCTTACCCACAATTTTGAACATTTCCCTGAATAAGGGAAATCTTCCATGGACATTCCCTCTATAAATCTGTTTCAACTTTAGTAAATATCAAATTTATTCCATCTACTTTTATTTATTTTAAATTTTAACATACCATCCTTTTATTTTTCTCATTTGGTCATGGTTTATTTTCCATTCTTAACTTTTTTTCTGTATGCGACATAATTTCTCTATCATATTCCTGTGTTCAAATTTTTGTATTCCTTATCATAAGATTTTCTAATTTCATGAGAAAAACTGACCAAATTATATACTTTTACACTCTCCCTATCCCAATCAATATCTCTAAGGAAAAACTTTATTGGCATGTTTTTCTAGGTAGGAGGATATTGCTCTAGGGAGTGACCTCACCTTTAATATAGTGAATGATTTCTTATGTAATTTTTTCTTTAGAAAAGAGAATCACTAAAGGGTTCTACATATGAATCATTTAAAGACAACAATCACAATCTACTAAAGGAGATTTGAAATATAACTTTTAAAACAAAAATCATTAACTTTTGCTCTCTTCAAATGACAAAGACTCATCAAGTAGTGGTTGAGTCTCTGGGTAGACATGATGTTCTTATGGTTATCACTTATTTCAAAGATTAGTTTTGGTGAAAATCATTTCAACAGCAAGATTGTTTTTTTCCCAAATAAGTCTGTTTACTATAATATAAATATGATGTGTGCCTGTTCAAAAGAGCTTGATAAACATTTAAAAGCTAACTTTAATTTGATTTTCTGACACTAAGAGAACCTTTATTTATTAAACAGCTATCGATGAAGTGATGCCCTTAGGACAGATTTGTGGGAGATTTGCCGCTTTAAGATTGCCCAGGAACTGGGACACAGAGGTTCCTGTAAGGATAAGAGCAGAATATCATTATAGAAGCCACAGTAACATCACTGAATATATGAGTTGTCTGGCTTGTCTTTTTAGGGACCACTGCTATGTGTTAGGTTCCAGACTCTCAAGTGTTCTATTTTTTGAGAGATGCTCTCCTAAATCATGTTGGTGCCAAGTTTTGCATAATGTCTTATGTTCTTTATCACTACAACAGAATGAAATACTTAGTAGGAAGTTATCACTGTGGCCAATATAAAAGATTAAACAGACTCTTCAGTCTCTTTTGTCAAGAAGAAACCTATTCAGAGAGAATAAAAAGAACAGAATTAGACTTCCAGGTTTAGATTCACATCAAAACATTTGTTTTCTATATTATGAGGTTTTGTCTATTATTCTTAAGCAGAATGAAACCACAATAAACTCAGTGAATTTTTATGACAACAAAATATTTTTTATTCTTTTTTTATTCTTTTTAAAAGTGTAAAACTATGTTACAAAAACTACCAAAATGATCATTTGAAATTAGAACTTGCTGATGAAGTAGTGATTTTAGAAAATGTATTTTTCAATCTTAGAACTTAAAATGTAACATTTAAATATTAAAGGATGGGGTACCTGTGTGGCCCAGTGGGTTAAGCTTCTGCCTTAGGCTCAGGTCATGATCTCAGGGTCCTGGGATCAAGCCCCACATCGGGCTCTCTCCTCAGTAGGGAGCCTGCTTCCCCCTCTCCCTCTGCCTGCCTCTCTGCCTAATTGTGATCTCTCTCTCTCTGTCAAATAAATAAATAAAATCTTTAAAAAAATATTAAAGGAAAAAGCTATGGAATCAATAAAATCACTTGAAAATTTATTGAATTTAAAGGTCTGTAAAAATCACATTAACAGATGTTAAAAATTTCAACTAAGAAAACCTGAAGTTACAGATCTATGTGTATGTGTATATATATATATATGTATATATATATGTATATATATATTTCTCTCTCTCTCAGCATAGGATGTGTTCACAGGGGAATGATAAATGGCATAAGAGAGCCCTTAGTCATCGGGACAATGATTTGTTATGACACCTGGAGTTGTTTGTACCTCTCAAAGCTGAAATAAACAAGTACAATCTCCTACTCTATCTAGGCAAACCACCTAATTCTTTGAGGTTGTTCCTACAGTCAGCATGTGGTGGTCATCCTGTCCTCCTACACTCTGGTTTAATATGAGACAAGGTACAGTAGGTAGCCTGAATTACATTAGCTGAATTATATAGTTATAACTTTACCACATCTCACCCAGTGCCTGCTAGCCTCTGGCCCTCCTTTAAAGCAGTACCTCAGGCTGCAAGTGCTATTGCCAAAACTGTCAAAAAATTGATCATCTTGTTCTAGTTTTCTTTCAAGCCCAACCCAGCTCCATCCCTTCAGTTTTACAGGTTAAGGGTTATTTAGTTTCAAATTATTTTAAGTCTTACTGGCTCTCATTTTCTTTTGTGAAAATTGAGCAAAACCTTGGTGTTTGTCTCCAGGTTTTTTGTATAAATTATCCTCATCCAGAAAATACACCTCATGGAAAATAACTCAAAGTGGATCCTAGTTGGCTCATGAATCTTGCATTTTGCCTTACTAAAGGTGAGAATGCCACCTTTCAAGAGGTAATTCTTGAAAATAAACATGGTGCATGTTGGATAAAGGCTTGAACAGAATTAAATAAAAAGAAAATAAAGCTGTACTGAGAAGTCACCTCACAAGTGGCATGAAGGAATTAAGAGTGCTGGGCTTAGGAATAGATAAATGACATAATTGTAGGGAAGAGGGATCTTCAGATGTCGGCAAAGATGTTCTCTCTCCTTTTTTGCCATGGGTGGGCCAAGAACAAATGGTATAAAGACTTCTTAATATTTAGACCTGCCCCTCAAAAGAGCATGGTCACATCTTAGGTTGACAGACAGATATAGGTATTGTTGGTTTATTCAAGCAGGATTTAGATGACGATATATACAGCAGAAGGAAGCACTGCACTGGGGGGAAGGTCTTTGATTCTGATTCAGAAGCACCTATCCTGTAAGTTCCGTAGGGACAAGGTCACATCTGTTCTATGTTTGGAACTATTTCTAGCTTTAGATTATAAATAAATCTTTGAAGGTAGATCGTAAACTATCTATTACCTTTTGTTTGCCCACAGTGACTATAGCAGTGTTCTGAATATATTAGAGAGTCAATAAATATTTTATGGACTAATTGGCACATGAAATTTTGAAACGCATGTTCTTAAAAATGCAGCCAATAGGACTTCACAGCATACTCCACCTTGTCTCAGCAGATGTTTGGACTTGAAGTGATATGATCTGTCTAATCTGGCACCTTGGCATAGAAAGGCATTTTCTACTCCAGGTGGCAATGCCTTGAAATAATAACAAATGACTCTTTCTCTCGGCAACGAAGAGGCGAGCTTCCTGCTGCAGCGATTCCCTAAGTTTTCCCTAACAATTAAAAAAAAAAAAAAGCAGTCAATGGAGATTGACCCTAATTGTTGAGCTTATCATTTCCACTCCTTACACCTCCTGATAGTGCATGATTAGTTAAAAATCCGTGGAAGGAAATCTATTTCAGTAAAAACATTGTCAAACAAGTATATACCACACAAATACATATGAATGTATCTTACAGTAATTGTGAATAATAGCAGAACCTCATTTCAAAGTAGATAAAAGAAAAATAGATCCAATATCAGATTCAAGTACTCTAACAATATTTTATAATATATACGTTACTATCTGCCACAAGAGTGTTTGATTTTTATTACTGGAAAATAAATAAATTGGTTTTCTATCATATTTCAGTCTATAAAATTTCAGTCTTCACAAAAGTTTTTTCATTTAAAGGTATAACAGATTCCTACTCTAACAGTTTTTTTGTTCCATGTAGTCAAGTAACAGAATTCTCATCTACAAGTCAGTGATACCAATCACTTTATGCTTTTTTTATATGGAGGCATCACTCAGGACAGAAAAAGGTTCATCCAACTCTGTAGCTACCTGGCAGCATGAGAAGAAGAGACAAAAGACTCACTGAGAAGGTGGTAGTCAGAACACAAACTTTGGAGACAGACTGAGTTTACATATCAGGTGCTACCACTGATTAACGTGTATGATTTAAGGCAAATTATTTAACAATTCTGTAGTTTCATTTCCTCATCAGCAGGTGATGATGGTGAATTGATGATAACCTCTACATTCTAATGTTTATTAATAAATTAATATGTCTAAATTGCTTAGAATGGGGAGTTAATGAAAAAAATTTAATTATCCTTTATATTTCAACTTGTATATACAATTTACATTTACATACTTATTGATAAATTAGTAGTTGCTTCAACCAAAAGTAAGTCATAAGACATATGGAAGATTCCTGTCATCTGAGTTGTAGAACTAGTCACCATATTCTTTCCTATGACCCATTTAATAGTTCCTCAATGATATTAAAAATATCTATGGCTATTATTTGTGCAATGTATTATTTTACATTGTGAATAATAGTAATAATAATAGAATCTATCAAATTCAGCAGAGAAAATATAAATGCACTAAGTGTGGTTCATTTCCAACATGGGGTATTAAGGTAAATTTTTTTACACATTCTAAAAGACAAACAGTTCTCTAGAAAATAACTTTAAAAACAGCATAATGGAAACAGGATGCAGAGCTACAAAAACAGACAGCAAATATTCTGCTTTTGATTTGTGCAACTAATGGTGAATCAATGAAGGTGAAAATAAAAAGAGAGTTTATAACCTGAGGGAATAATTGTTCTCTGCATTTGTATGGGAAGATACTTGGTGCTAAAGTCCATCAGGGCACTCCACCACCCCTGATGCTTCCTATCACAGAGCACTGGGATTAGATCATGCCTATAGAAAACAAGTGGATTTCTTTTTTCCAGTTACTGTGGTAAATCTACTGAAAACTTCTGAAATCAACACCGCCTACTAAACAATGCACAATCTTTTCTGCCCACAGAGAAGAAAAGACTGAACTGGGCAAAGAGCAAAACACTGTGAGAGAGTTGGGTTGGGCTAAATAGAGCTTTCCTTCCTAGAAGAATTTGAATATCAGAGACCATTTTTCATAAAATGTAGATGAAACTTGTGCATTGTTGAACAATCTTTGTCCCTTACTCTATGTAGTTTTATAGGACTTTAGAGGGAGTAATCTGGCAAGAATAGGTAAAGAGTTTGAAAACATGCAAGTGTGGGTTATTTAGATGCCAGTTAGAATTTAAGCTGGTTAACCAGATGACTTTCAGTTTTACTATTCCTATATGTTTTATATATCAGAAACAGTTATTGACCCTAAAGGATTGACTGTATATTTCTTTTACTTGGTAATCAGGTGACACGTACTTAGGTTAGAGCATGTTGTTCATTCCTCTCACGGTGTTACACCAGATTTTTTTGTGACTGATGTGATGGAAAGACAAAGAGTGAATATGTTTTTGTTTTTGGTTTTTTTTCCAAATTGTTTTATAATGAAAGGAAAAGGGGGCAGAGGAGAATAATAAAAATTTCAAGCTAAAGAAATCTACATAGATTCTGATATTGGCAAAGATAGAATTGTACCTTATAAAAAACATTGATTTTATTTCTAAGTATAGAGAATACATACTGAGTATAAAGGTGAAATAAATTTAACAAATATTGATCAGTCCTGTCTTATGTACCTGGACTTCCAATAGATGCTGTATGTTATGGAAAATATCACTTGAATAGCACGTTCTCTGATCTTGAAACATTGACATCAAAGATAAACACAATAAAAGTAGCAAGTGAAATATGCTATTACAGGTTTTTCAAAATAGGTATTCTTGATCATGTAAAAGAAGCAGGAAAATGATTTTACATTAAGGTTGGAGGAACGCATAGAGTATTTCATTGAGGAGGTACAACTTGAAATAGATGTAATAAGATAGGTAGAGTTTAGTAGATGGATGTACTAGAGAGTAACATTCCATAGAGAGAAATGTGTGATTATTAATAAAAAAAGACAAGAAAGTTTGGCTTGTGGTTGTGTGTCTCTGTAAAGTCTATAAAAATAAAATACACATAGAAAAGAGGAGTAGGAAAGAAACCATATTTTTAAAAAAGTTGAAGTCAAAATTATGGAAGACTTTTGATTTTCGTGAGAAGTAGGTGTTTTATTTTTCTAGGCATGGGAACCATTAAAGATTTTGAATGAGAGTGATATGAAAAGATGTATGTCTAGGGAGGTTGGTTATTGCAGTGGTTA
The DNA here is from genome assembly GCA_002007465.1 of Ailurus styani. Lineage (NCBI taxonomy): Eukaryota > Metazoa > Chordata > Mammalia > Carnivora > Ailuridae > Ailurus > Ailurus styani. The sequence goes on along the minus strand of LNAC01000013.1, from coordinate 3,264,488 downwards.
TACCAAGACATAATATTTTATGATCAATCAAGTCTATAAATTTTCTTAATCAGAATGATTAATTCTTTAATCCATAAAGTTATATTTGGAATTATTTTACTCTACATCTAAACATATGCAGTTTTACTCACTTTTTAATTTTGTTTCTTGCTATCAACAAACCAACCACACTTCTATACACATGCACATAGACACACAGCCTGCATGAACTTATAATGCAATATTGATACTTCTTCCATCAAAGGTGGGCCTATGCTCCATCTCCTTGAATCTGAGGAGTCTTTGTAACATCTTTGATAATAGTACGTGGGAAAAAGAATGTTGAGCCTAGAAGACATTGCAGCTCCTACCTCCCCTCACAGTTTTGGGGTATGTGCTTGTGTGCATAAAATTTGTTACTGAGAGAGTACATCATAGGAATCCCTATACATCTTATTATGAAGTAAGCTATTATCATTAGGAAGCTATGTCCTTTATCTTTGTAATGTTTTATAACATTTATTTTTTTCTGAAATTAGTGTAATTATTCCAGCCTTCTTTCTATTATAATTTACTCGAAAAATTTCCCACTCTTTCAGTTTACTCCTGTTTACTTGCATTTTCATTTTGTTTCTTATAAGCAGTATCAAGCTAGATTTCATATTTCATTCAGTGTAACATTTTCTTTGGCGTATATACATCATTTTTACTTATCATAACTACTGATATATTTGGATTACTTTTTTTTAAAAAGATTTTATTTATTTATTCGACACAGACAGAGAGATTACAAGTAGGCAGAGAGGCAGGCAGAGAGAGAGGAGAGAGGAGGAAGCAGGATCCCTGCCAAGCAGAGAGCCCGACGTGGGCCTTGATCCCAGGACCCTGGGATCATGACCTGAGCCGTAGGCAGAGGCTTTAACCCACTGAGCCACCCAGGAGCCCAACTTGGATTACTTTTTAAGGCCTTATTTGGTTATGTTTATCCCACTCTTTTCCCTCCCTTTTGTTTTTCTTCTTTTGAGTAGATATTTATTTTTTATTTCATTTCTTTCCTTCAACTAAATACTTTCTCATATGCCCTGCTTCCATCATTTCCTTTTGTACCACTGAACTTGCATCTGGGATAGCTATTCTTCTGTCTTCCTTAGGAATTTTCCCGGAGAGGATTTATCAGTTATAAATTCTGCTTTGTTTGTCTGAAAATTTTCTTATATTACTCTAATTTTTAAAACAGTTTCTCAAAGTGTGTTATTTATAGGACACATTATACTTTTATCAGTACTTTGAGGATATTTCCCCACTGCCTTCAGGTTTCTGTTTTTGCTATTGAACAGTTACTGAGGGGTGAGGTATTGAAAAATCGTTGGCCTTTTGAAAATGATCTATGTTTTTGTCTTTGGCTAATACAAAATCACCTTGCTATCTTTGGTATATATAATTTCACTATTTAAATCTTAAGGTACAGACTTTTATTTATCAAAATTATTATTCTAACAGAAACATGACCAATTTCAGAACACATAAATTCTATGATGAACCATTAATTTTTAACATGTTGCTGACATTCTGTGTTGGTTGATCCAAACTCTCTTCCTAATACCTCTTTCCTTTAACTGCTTCTACACAAAAGTGACCCCAAATCCTTTGCAACAGGTTTGTATATGTGACACTATTTAAATTATTTTAAATTATTAATTTAAAATAACATTTTAAAATTCATAAAGAATATGTTCTTTCCTCATACAAATTCAGATACATTAAAAAGAAGTCCTTTTACCTTTATACCTTTTGGTTTTTGCCCTTTTCTTCTTTCTCTTTGTGCCTACAACTATAGCATCATAGATTTTTATGTGTTTACGAGAGTGAGATTGAAAGCCTGTTGTAGAAAGGAAAAGATATTCTGATGGACCATTATACAAATTCTGGACTACCTACACTCAGTCCTTTTTATTTATCTAATTAAAAGATTTATCTAATCATAATTTAAAAATATGCTAGTAAAACTTTTATAATTTGTGGTCAAAAACTTCTAATTCTGAATGCATATAATATTTAAGAATTCATGTGAGTCATTTTATGTGATAGATCCAGGGGAATGACCTTAGCTCTCTCTTTTTTAAGATCTTTCCCAAAATAATCGAAAATCTTTCATAGTATATTTTTTTTAATTTATTCATTTATTTATTTCACAGAGAGAGAGAGATTACAAGGAGGCAGAGAGACAGGCAGAGAGACAGGCGGGGGCGGGGGGGGGAGCAGGCTCCCTGCTGAGCAGGAAGCCCGATGTGGGCCTCGATCCCAGGACCCTGAGATCATGACCTGAGCTGAAAGCAGAGGCTTTAACCCACTGAGCCACCCAGGCGCCCCATAGTATTTTTAAATTTAGACTATCTTAAGCATATGACTGTTCAGAGTTTAGAGCCTAATCTTTTATTTTACAAATAAGACTTTTTTTACCTCCCTGTGGTGAATATATTATATATTTCAATTAATGAGATATATTTTACAAAGTTGTTTCCATGAATGTTGTCAGCACTGTAATTAAAAAAAAAATGCATGACTTTCAACAACCTGTCTATTAGCCACTTGTATGTCTTCTTTGGCTAAGTGTCTGTTCATGTCTTCTGCCATTTTTTGACATGATTATCTATTTTTTGGGCATTGAGCTCGAGATGTTCTTTATAGATCTTGGATATCAGCCCTTTGTAGTGTCATTTGCGAATATCTTCTCCCATTCCATGGGTTGCCTCTTTGTTGACTGTTTCCTTTGCTATGGTGAAGCTTTTTATCTTGATGAAGTCCCAAAAGTTCATTTTCACTTTTGTTTCCATTGCTTATGGAGACATGTCTTGAAAGAAGTTGCTGTAGCCAATGTCGAAGAGGTTACTGAGTTTGTTCTTCTCTAGGATTTTGATAGATTCCTGCCTCACGTTGAGGTAATTCACCCATTTCGAGTTTATCTTTGTGTATGGTGTAAGAGAATGGTCAAGTTTCATTCTTCTATGCATAGCTGTCCAGTTTTCCCAGCACCATTTATTGAAAACACTGTCTTTTTTCCACCAGATATTTTTTCCTGCTTTGTCGAAGATTAATTGACCATAGAGTTGAGGGTCCATACCTGGACTCTTTACTCTGTTCCATTGGTTTATGTGTCTGTTTTTTTGTGTCAGTATCATGCTGTCTTGGTGATCAGAGCTTTGTAGTAAAGTTTGAAATCAGACAACGTGATGCCCAGCTTTGTTTTCTTTTTCAATGTTTCCTTAGCAATTCAGGGTCTTTTCTGGTTCCATAAAATTTTAGGATTGTTTGTTCCAGCACTTTGAAAAATGCAAGTGAAATTTTTTCAGGATGGCGTTGAAAGTATAAATTGCTCTGGGCACTATAGACATTTTAACATTGTTTATTCTTCTGATCCATGAGCAGGGAATGTTTTTCCATCTTTTTGTGTCTTCAATTTCTTTCATGAGTATTCTGTAGTTCCTTGAGTACAGATCCTTTACCTCTGTGGTTAGGTTTATTCCAAGGTATCTTATGGTTCTTAATGCTATAGTAAATGGAATCGATTCTCTAAGTTCCCTTTCTATAGTTTTATTCTTAGTGTATAAGAAAGCAACTGATTTCTGTGTATTGATTTTGTATCCTGTAACATTTTACTGAATTGCTGTATGAGTTCTTGTAGTTTGGGTTTGGAGTCTTTTGGGTATTCCATATAAAGTATTATGTTATCTGCAAAGAGAGAGAGAGTTTGACTTCTTCTTTGCCCATTTGAATACTTTTTATTTCCTTTTGTTATCTGATTGCTGTTGCTAGGACATCTAGTATTATGTTGAACAACAGTGGTTGAGAGTGGGCATCCTGGTCATGTTCCTGATATCAATGGGAATGCTCTCAGCTTTTCCCCATTGAGAATGATATTTGCTGTGGGTTTTTCATAGATAGATTTTATGAAGTTGAATGTTTCCTCTATCCCTACTATACTTTGAAGAGTTTTAATCAGGAAAGGATGCTATATTTTGTCATATGCTTTTTCTGCACCAATTGAGAGGACCATGTGGTTCTTCTCTCTTCTCTTATTGATTTGTCCTATCACATTGATTGATTTGCGAATGTTGAACCACCCTTGTATCCCAGGGATAAATCCCACCTGGTCATGGTGGATAATCTTTTTAATGTACTGTTGGATCCTTATTTGCTAGGATCTTGTTGAGAATCTTGGCATCCATATTCATCAGAGATATTGGTCTGAAATTCTCCTTTTAGATGGGGTCTTTGCCTGGTTTGGGGATCAGGGTAATGGTGACTTCATAGAGTCTGGAAGTTTTCCTTCTGTTTCTATTTTTTGAAACAGCTTCAGGAGAATAGGTATGGTAGAATTCCCCAGGGAAGCCGTCAGGTCCTGGACTCTTGTTTTTTAGGAGGCTTTTGATCACTGCTTCAATCTCATTACTAGATATTGGTCTGTTCAGGTTGTCAATTTCTTCCCATTTCAGTCTTGGAAGTTAATAGGTTTCCAGGAATGCATCCATTTCTTCTAGGTTGCTTAACTTATTGGCATATAACTGTTGATAATAATTTCTGATGATTGTTTCTATTTCTTTGGAGTTAGTCGTGATCTCTCCCTTTTCATTCATAATTTTATTAATTTGGGTCCTCTCTCTTTTCTTTTGGATTAGTTTGGCCAGTGGTTTATTGATCTTATTAATTATTTCAAAGAACCAGCTTCTAGTTTTGTTGATTTGTTCTGTTGCATCTCTAGTTTCTAACTCTTTGATCTCTGCTCTAAACTTAATTATTTTCCTTCTTGTGCATGGGGTTGGCTTAATTTGTTGTTGATTTTCCAGTTCTTTAAGGTGTAGAGAGAGTTGGTATATTTGGGATTTTTCAATTTTTTTGAGTGAGGCTTGGATAGCTATGTATTACCCCCTTATGGAACCACCTTTGCAATATCCCATAGGTTTTGGCCTGATGTGTCTTCATTCTCATTGGTTTCCATGAATTGTTTAAGTTCTTCTTTTTTTTTTCCTGGTTGATCCAAAAACATTCTTGAACAGGATGGTCTTTAGCTTCCAAGTGTTTGAATTCCTTCCAAACTTTTTCTTGTGGCTGAGGCCCAGTTTCAAAGCATTGTCATCTGAGAATATCAGGGAATAGTCTCAATCTTTTGATATTGGTTGACCCCTGACTTGTGACCCAGTATTTGGTCTGTTCTGGAGAAAGTTCCATGTACACTCGAGAAGAATGAGTATTCTGTTGTTTTAGGGTGGAATGTTCTGTATATATCTATGACATCCTTCTAGTGCAATGTGTCATTCAAAGCTATTGTTTCTTTGTTGATTTTCTGCTTAGATGTTCAGTCTGTTTCTGAGAGTGGCATGTGGAGATCCCCTACAATTAATGTTTTCATATCAATATGACTCTTTATTCTGATTAACAGTTGGTTTATGTAGTTGGCTGCTCCCTTGTTGGGGGCATAAATATTTATAATTGTTAGATCTTCTTGGTGGATAGACCCTTTAAGAATAATATAGTGTCCATCTGTATCTCTGACTACAGTCTTTAGCTTAAAGTCTAATTTATCTGATATGAGAATAGCTACCCCAGCTTTCTTTTGAGGTCTGCTGGCATGAAAAATGGTTCTCTATCCCTTCACTTTCAGTCTGGCTGTATCTTTAGGTTCAAAATGCATCACTGTAGATAGCATATGGACATGTCCTGTCATTTTATCCAGTCTGCAACCCTGTGCCATTTTATGGGAGCATTTAGGCTGTTCACATTCACGTTGAGAGTGATTATTGAAAGATAAGTTTTTATTGACATCATGTTGCCTGTGAAGTCCTCGTTCCTATAGATGGTCTCTGTAACTTTCTGTTCTATGTCACTCTTGGGTTCTTTCTTCTTTTATAGAACCCCCATTAATATTTCTTGTAGTGCTGGCTTGGTGATCACATAATCCTTTAAACTTTGCCAGTCGTGGAAGCTCTTTATTTCTCCATCCATTCTGAATGTCAGCCTTGCTGGATAAAGTATTCTTGGCTGCATGTTCTTCTCATTTAGTGCCCTGAATATGTCTTGCCAGCCCTTTCTGGTTTGCCAGGTTTCTGTGGGCAGGTCTGACATTATTCTGATGGTCTTCCCTCTGTACATAAGGAATCTCTTCCTCTAGCTGCCCTTAAGACATCTTCTCTGAATTTATGACTTGTGAATTTCACAATTACGTGCCTGGAGGTCTTTCTACCCTCGTTGATCTTGGGGATGTCCTATCTGCCTCTAGGACATGAACACTTGTTCCATTCCCAAGATTAGGGAAATTTTCATCCAGGATTTGTTCAACTATATCTTCTAGTCTTCTCTCTTTCTCCACCCCCTCAGGGATCCCAATAATTCTGAGGTTGGATGGTTTCATGGCATCACTTATTTCCCTAATTCTGTTTTCATGGCTTCTAAGCTGTTTGTTCCAGGCCCCCTTCTGATCCTTTTTTTCTATCCATGTGTCTTCTAGATCACTAATTCAGTCTTCTGCCTCATTTTTCCCTAGCTGTTATTTAGATTAGATTGGATCTCATTGATAACATCTTTTAATTTTGCCAAGTCAGCTCTCACTTCTGCCCTTAGAGATTCTATGTTGCCACTAATGGTCTTCTCCAGCCTAGCCATTGCCTGGATAATTGTCACCCTGAATTCCATTTCCAACATATTGTTTATGTCCATATCCAATAGTTCTGTGGCAGAGGTTACAGTCTCTGAATTTTTCCTCTGATGGGTGTTCCTCCTCTTAGTCATTTTGGTGAGAGGTGGTTGAGGGGATGTATAGCTGATTATATCAACCATGATCCAGGCAAGGTGCACCTTGGAAAGTTTCTGAGCAATCAGAAGTCACCACCAAAAAGAAAGAAAAAGAGGGAAAAAAGGGAAAAAAACAGCCAAGATGAGCTCCAAAAATAAGATTTATGAGGTACAAAACCAAAAATGAACAAACAAAAAGACCGACAAAAGTAAAAGGGGGAAAAAAAAACTCAGCCAAAATGAACCCCAAGAATAAGATTTATATGGTACAAAATCAAAAACAAATACACAGAAACACTGACAGAAGAATAAGAAGGGAAGGTGGTTATAAATCCTCGATGTAGGCTAGAAAGTTTATTTCAGTTCTTCCTGGGTGTATCTTGTTATCCTTGGTAAAGGACTCAACTTTACAGAGATGCAGGGAAATTAAAACTGGTTTATATATAGGGATAGTATTGAATAGGGAAAAAAGGATTAAGTTGAGACTGATATCTATATATATGTTTTAAAAAAAGAGAAGAAACACAGGTATATGTATGAAAAAGTTCAAGTTAAAAAGTTGTTATGGAATACGTTGTATTAAACATCTAGTTGTAATGGTAAGTAGGTTAAGAAAATAAAAGAACAAGAATTTTGAGAAAAAATTAAAGAAAAAAAGAAAAATTAAAGAAAAAAAAGTTGTATCTACGAAATACACAGGTTTTGGGGCAATACCAGGAGCTTAATATATTTTTTTCCCTTGATGTTGGGGTTTTACAGTTTTTGGGGGACCCTGTGGTTGTTGTCCTCTTGTTCTTTTGTCTTGTCATCTGGGGGAAGGCCTGCCACGTTGTTTTTCAGTCAGTCTTGCTTTGGCCGAGTCGCTCTGCCCCCTATTAAGGGGCTAGCCTCTGTGGAAACCAGTTTTTTAGGCTTTTGTTTTCTGGAGGTTTTTGTTCTTTGGTGGCTTTTTGCAGCTTTTCAGATGGTTAGTGCAAAGTAAACTGTCCACACCCAGACCTCCATCTCAGAGAGAAGCCTCAGTCGGCTCCCCTCTGGATGGTCCAGAACACACAGCCTCCCCTTCTGCAAACTCCACTAAACACTGCCACCTCCCACAGGCGGTGCATACCCCCAGCCACCATCTCAGTGGTTGCCCAAGGCCCCCACTTGCCTCTGCACCCCCATGCCACTAAAACCACAAGTGATACTGGTCTGGGTGAGCCCAATCCCAGTGGCTGTCATTGACAGGACTGCTGTCTGGAGCCCACACTCATGCCGAGTGCACTCAGACCTAGCTGCGGCCCAGGTGACAGAAGGCTATGGGCCCAGGGACCACCCGCTGGCACCCACACCAAGCTCTCTCAGGTGCAGGTGGGGGTGCACCCAGCCCCAGCGGTGGTGCAAGTAGAGAAAGCTGTGCACTCAGGGACCACAGACTGGAGCCCCCACCAGGCTCTCTCTCTGGCTTGGGTGGACACTGGCTGTGTCTGCCCTGGGACCATGGGTTTAGGTCTGTGCCTGTGGCTGCCCGATTCCACTAATTGCCCCTTAAGATCCTTTGTTCTTTTTGAGTGCTTTTAACCAGACTCCAAGTTAATGCTGGTCCCCAAGCATAGGGGACTTTCGTATTGACTCCCTCCCTCTTCTGTTTATCCTCTGATATCAGTCCAAGCACTTCCACTCTACTGTACCTCTTCATTGATGATCTTCTACCCCTGTAGAGATCCATAGGTGTATAATCTTACATCTCAGGCTGATTTCATGGGTATTCAGAGCATTCTGGTAGATATTTACCTCAATTGGGGGACTGGTTGAAACAGTGTCTCCTACTTCTCTGCCATCTTGGCCCTCCCTCCAAAAGTTTTATTTAAATAAACATTTTTGGCATCTTGCATTAATCCTTACAACTCCACAGGGAGGTGGAGTATATTCCAGCCTTTTACTTTTTTTTTTTGAAGTAACATACCATATGGTATATCCATTGTGTTCTGTTCTCTATAGTCCATGTTTTACAAGTGATGTTTCACTTCATCACAAGTGATTACTTGTAATGGATAAGTGTTATGAATTAGATTGTATCCCCTCATAAAAGATATACTGAAATCCCCATCTCAGTACCTCAGAATGTGACCTTATTTGGAAATGGGGTCTTTACAGAGATCATCAAGAAAAATTAGAGTGGGCCCTACTCCGATATGACTGACGTCCTTATGAAAGGAAAAATTGGGGTACCAAGGCAGACACACATGGGGATAAATGATGAGAAGGCACACAGGAAGAATACTAAGAGATAAAATATTGGAAGAACAAATCAACGGGCTATGGAACACCTGGGCTACAGCAGCTAGGAGAGAAGCATGAAGCAAATCCTTCCTTAAAGCTTTCAGAGGGACTATGGCCCTGCTGATACATTGATTTCAGACTTCTGGGCTCCAGAATTGTGGGACAACAAATTCCTATTGTTTTAAAGTCACCCAATTTTAAGACACCCAGTGTGGTACTTTGTTATGGTAGCCCTAGGAAACTACTACAGTGAGTAAAGTGACCAATTGTGGGGTTAGCAACAGGGGCACTTACTTTCAATGTAAGTAAGGCACATGCCTTTTCCAATGAAAGGCATGCTTTACAGTATGCTAGAAAGGAAAAAGAAAAAGCCTCACTAATAGCATATGATGATCTATAATCAAATGGGGAAAAAAAATACCCATCAAGGGATTGTAGTTTTTCTTTTATGTATGTTTGTTACCAGACTGACAGGAAATCTATTGGGACTGAAAAACTACAGAGTGGCCTTAGAGTCTATTTATTTATTTTACTGACTAGACCTATTTTAGAGTCATCAAGAGACTTCTAAAACTAAGACTGAACAAACAGTAAGATGTGAGGAGGATAAATTCCAGCCTTTGTTTTTTTGTAACTTTAATATACAAGGTTTTGAAGATGTTGTTTGGACAATATTTCCTTTGGACCTTAATTTTTTTTTTCTAGGAAATTCATAGTGGTAGGGAGTTTTTATTCAAATTTGAGGAAATTATATATTCAATTTATGATTAAATTATCATTACAATTTTGTTTAAAATTCCAGTTACAAAATAAATAAACATAATAATAAATAATAAAATAAAATAAAATTCATTTGCAACTCTGAAACAAATGATGCCAATCAAAAAATAAGTAGCATACAACATTTAGTCTTAAAACAATGACAATAACTAATTTTCCCTAGTGTATAGTTTTTAAATATAATTTTTTACTAAAGATGAATAAGTTTATATATACTATTTCCCCCCTCTCTCCTTGTCTTTTTGTCAGTAGCACAGTGTTTGTGTTCTTACACTGATATTTTTTTATTTTGAAATCCCGTGGTAGGTGAATACAGAAACATTTTTACCTGAGTGTGAAAAGAGAGAGAGACGAAGCAAACTGGGACATTAAAATTAAAGATTTTGATGTTCCCTGAATTGTTTCCCTAAACAGTAGACTTAAAAAGAAATCTATATAGAGCTATTGTGAGATGATAGTCTTCATTGATCAGATTTAATAATGAAAATTTCAAAATTTAATGACAAACTTTATGAGATCTAAGCTAAGGCTATCAGTGTTTGAGTGTTATGGAGTCCTGTAATGATTAATAACACTATAATATCCACGAGATCAAAATGTCCAATGGAAAGTAAATTATTTTGGCAATATGATTCTTCTTCCTCAATAAGATACTTTCAGATGAAAGACAATAAAAGTAAGATAAAGTAAACACTGGAAAGACAAAATAAGCATTGAGATTTTATATAGTGGTAAAATGATACTGTATTATAAAAAGCTTCGTGATTCTGAACTATGAAAGTAACAATAATGTGCACATCTAATAAAAAGAGTTTCCTTTTCTTGAATACTTACTATATACTAGACCTATGTTAGAAACATTGCATAGATTATTCCATTTGATTAAAAAGAGACCTACATTAGTATCCCTTTCTGCACTTTTCTTCTGTAAAATGCAGAAGGAAAAGTTACCAAAGGATTATTAAATATAAATATTAATATCTATATGTATAATAGATAGTTTTAATGCCAAGATTTGAACTTTCATTCTGTTTCTAAAGCTTGTATTCTTAACATTGGGTTATTCTCCCTCTTCATTATGTAAAATCTCAGTAATTTTTATAGCTGATTATTCCAATTTGGAATATTTCATGAGCTTTATTTCTCACTGGTACTAACTATTCATTTCATAGCTCATTAGCACCTAACCTGAAATGTAGAAAGAGAACTAGAACACTATGCAATAGATGAATTTTAAATCTGTAGAAGATTTGGTATGAATGAACATGAAAACTAATTGCTAACCTAAGATCTCTGGTTTTATCTAATGTTTTATTTGAATTTTTAAGTTACAGGTGCAACTCAATATTCTATCCTCTTTCTTTCTCTGATAACCATAGAAAAATAGTAAATTGTTGGGTTAGGTATTTCTCACACTTATCAGTTATCTATCAATCTCTCTCTCACAGACATATACATCAAATAACAAACAGTATTTTCCCTTCAACATGCCATTTTGCAATCTGCAATTTTTTATGCATAATTGTCAAAAAGTAGTACTTTTCTTTAAATTCTTACAATTTTTTTGCATTTATAAATGAATAAAATGAAAGGTTGTTTTTATTTTTAATATCAAACATACAACTTGTTTTTTTAGAACTTCCTAGAACGTTCTTTCTTCTTTTTATATACCCAGCATTCTGTAGCATGTAATACTTCTAGTATCACTGCTCTAGTTTACAAAAATTAATATTACATTATTATATTCATATAAGTAAACACAATAATCATTTCCTTTTTCCTCAGAGATTATGAGCTTTAAATTCATGATTCTATCAGCACAAGAATTATCAAAGACTTTATTTTACTTTACTTTCTAGGCATGGGGTAAATTAAGCACGTTCATGTTGTGACTAATACATTATTTTCAGTTAGAGATAGGCAAACATTCGAACAAAGTAAGAAATTTTGATTATGCTTTGAGAACTATTGCTTCAAATTATTTCTAACTTCAATGTATTTCACTGTGGTTTTTTTTTTTTGTTCTCTTCAAAAAGAACCTGATAATTACAAACATGCAGAGCAAGTTTAAAATTCAATTTTGTATTGTTAGATCTATAATTATGATAATAGAAGTTCTCTAAGTTGGACTCCATCTTAAGACACCCATACTAAGATTCCAACATAACCAAGTTCTATTTCTTTCCTAAAATTACTTGAAATCTACTTTATCAGGAAAGCAAATATTCTGTATTGAACATGATAATAACAACGCAGTTGTCTTCACAATGTTGTACCTTATTAGAAAATGCTACAAGGGCAGATACAAAATAACATGACATCTTTGCATACTATTGTTAAATCAGATCTACTGCCTCAATACATACACATTTATAGTAGATGGTCATTAAGACTTTTAATAATATTAGTATTCTAAAAAAATCCTTGAACAGGTAAAAATTATTAATCTTCACAGGAAATATCAGCTTCTAATTCACCAGGAAAGAGAAGATAATAAAAGGTATGAAAGAGAGAGAATCTTCTCAGGGAGAAAGTTGCCCGAGTAAAAGACAAAGTCAAGGGTTTGAGAAGTAAAAGAAGATAAAGGAAACTAGAAAAATGAGAGAAGAATGAAGAGAATATTACTGCACAAGGTCTTTAGTAAACCATAGGGAGAGAAATATTCTCAGTATATTGTGTTAACAGGGATATCTGATAAGTATTTTGATATATCTTTCAATAGTTTTACTTTGAAAGTAAACTGAACAGGTCCAAAAATACTGAGGATATTAATATTATATGGGCTGAGGCAATATTTGATCATTTTGAATTAAGGTTAGAGTAATGTATTTTATTAGAATTAAGGCCTTTCTCTTTTATCTGTCTTTGTGTTTGTTATAACATCTTTAGAAAAAACTTTACTTCTCATCGTGAGTACATTTTCAAGTAAAAAAATTAGCATAATTGTAATCAGTGGAATATAAAGTACTTAGCAAGTGATTCCAAGATTAAAATATTGATCAAGATCATAACTAGTGAGTAGAAAAATACACTCAGGTGAACCTAACATAGTTATCTATGGGCATATAAAATTATAGATTAAATACTGCTTATAGTTTTTAAAGTTATTTTATATTTCCTAACATTTAAAGTAGAATACTCATGAATCTTTTGTGTATTCGTAAGCTATTTTTACAAAAACTTAGTAGCTGCCAACTACTATAAAGGTAACTTGAGGAAAAGTGCGCAATGTGAAATGTGATGGCATCAATGATCTTACGGAAGTAACATTAATATACAGATTTTATTTCCTTTTGGAGATTTTGGTCTACAGATATACCATTTCTTTGGAGATTAGGTTAATGTAAAACTTTCTTATAAATACAGTGACTCTCAAAAAGAAATACTTTTGTAATGGCCTTAATAGATAAAAGAAATCTGAGTTATACAATTTTAATGACCATGTCATTAATTTCTATTACTTGGGTCATGAGGTTAAATAAAATTATATTTCATGTAAACTAGTATTTTCCATAAGCATAGAGTCTGGATAATGTGAAAGATCCTTATTCTACTAGTGCGTCTCCAATCAACTTCAACAGGGAGTCTTTTTAATTTTGGTAATTTTCCTTGTGGAAATATCAGTTAAAGGTCTCTGATAAATCTACCTAGAAGTGGTGAGACACTAAATCTCAAACTTCTTAAAGAGTTTGAGATATGGCCATTAATCATTTTCAGCTAACAGATGTATTAAATGTATCACACTTCTAAAGCTCTTCTGCCAATTTGGACCCAGTCCAGGGTGGGTCCTTTTCACGTAAAAGGAAACAAAACAGACATGCACATAGACTCGTTTCAATTTGGTCTGTTTCACTGCAGTGACTTAATGTATTCAATAAATTGTATTCACAGATTTATGACCACTGGTATTTCCATTTTTGTCTAGAACTGAAATCAGATATTTTTGCCAACTGGTTTTTTTGATGTTTTCAGTCCTATATCTAAAGCAGTATTTGAGGTATGCATTCACACACAAAAAAGAAAGATTACCACGTCTGCCTTCATTTACTTTTCTTCAAAATGTCCTTACTGCCATCTGCATTATAGATAGCTTCAGGAAATGTGTCTAAAAGGTGAAATGAATAAAGAACTCAGTTTAAAAGAGATAAAAGTAAGGCAAGAGTTGTATTTTTAATGTTTATTTTATAGTAATATAGTTGATAGTGTTATATTCTCTGTGATCTCCAGATCTAGTTTTACTTTTCTTAATTTCTCTGGAAAAGAAAAAATATTATTTTAATGCATAAAGAGCTCTATAGCATATATCAAAATATTTGTGTTTCCCTTTTCCCAGTATAAACAAACCATAGCTAAAGATTTCCTTGCATTTTCTTTGTACTTCCTCAGACACAGCATTTGGAAATATATTCTGATACCATTCATTAAAATCTTTTAATACCAGTATAGTAGGTAGCAATTTAACACCTATTATTTTTTATTGTTATTTTGTTATTATTTAACACTGTTATTTTTTTTATTCTTCCAGAGATTTTTAAAAATGCATATGTATATATAAAAGTAATACATTATCTTTCTCCTATCTTTAATTCAAATGGTAGCACTTTCTACTTTATATACATTTTGGAAATTTTTCCATATGGTTACATAGTGCTCTTTCATTGTTTGTGTTCTTCTGGTAAAAAGGTCATAACATAAAATTTACTATCTTAACCATTTATAGGTGTACAGTAATGTAGTTTTAACTATATATGCCTTGTTGTGCAACAGATCTCTTGCCAAATGAAACTCCATTCCCATTGAACAACAGCTCCTCTTTTCCCTCTCTCCCCAGATTGGAAAAACCATGATTCTACTTTCTTTTTCTAAGAGTTGGAAGACTTTACATACCTCAAATAAGTGAAATCATGTAGTATTTGTCTTTTTGTGATTGGCTCATTTTATTTAACATTACATACTCAAGGTTCTTCCATGTTGTATTATGTGACAGGATTTCCTTTTTTTTTTTAAGATTGACTATTCCATGTATATACCACATTTTCTTTATACATTTGTTGATCAACAAATATTTAAATTGTTTCCATTCTTGGTTATTGTGAATACTGTTGCAATAAACATGGAGTGCAAATATCTCCTCAAGATCCTGATTTCAATGTCTTTAAATATGTACTCAGAAGTTGGGTTGGTGGATCTTATGGTAATTTTAATTTTTGGCGGAACCTCCATACTATTCCCATGGTGACTGCAGCATCCTACATGCCAACTGACAGTACATAAAGGTTCAAAATTCCTTCACATAGTTGGAAACACTGTGTGTGTGTGTGTGTGCGTGTGTGTGTGTGTGACAGTGGCCAACCTAACAAGTATGAGATGATCTCTCATTGTGGTTTTGATTTGCATTTCCTAGATGTTTAGTCATGTTGAACATCTTTCATATGCTTTTTGGCCATTTATATATCTTACTTGGAGAAATGTCTATTTAAGTCCTTTGCCCTTTTAAAATGAGATTTTTATTGCTGTTTTGTTTACTTTTTGTTGTTGAGTTTTGGAAGTTTCTTATATATTCTGAATACTAATCTCTCTGTAGAAGTTTCTTATATATTCACACCACTATTCTTAGATATGTTTTACAAACATTTTCTCCCATTCAATAGATTGTTCACATTTTTAAAAAAGATTTTATTTATTTGAGAGAGAGAGAGCACCCACCCAGGTGCCCCGTTCATATTTTTTTACTATTTCTGTTGTTTCACAGAAATTTTTAAGATTGACATAGTTCTACTAATGTATTATTGCTTTTGTTGCCTGTGCTTTTGGTGTAATATTCAAGAAACCTTTGCTAAATCTATTGTCATGGAAGTTTTCTACTGATTTTTTTCTATGAATTTTATAGTTTCAAGCTTTATGTTTAGGTCTTTAACCTATTTCACTTACTTTTTGTGTATAAGGTAGCATAGGGTCCAACTTAATTTTGTTGCATGTGCATACCTAGTTTTCCAACACCATGTGTCTAGATGATATATCATTTACCCATTATTGGCAACCTTGTCAAAGAACATTTGACCATATAAGTGAAAGTTTATTTCTGTGCTTTCTATTCTGTTGCATTGGTCTATATGTCTGTCTTTATGCAAGTACCATAACATTTTAATTACTGTAGACTTTTAATGTTTTGAAATCAGGATGAGTGATTCCTGAATCTTTTTTTCCCCCTGATAGTTTTTGTTATTTGGAATTGTTTGAGGTCCGAAGTGAATTTTAAAATTTTATGTCTATTTCTGCAAAATAAAAATGCCATCAAGATAGATTTGCTTTTGCATTGAATCTGTAGATCACTTTAGATAGTATGGGCATTTAAAAAATATTAAGTTTTATAATCCTGAGCACTGGATTTTTTTTTCATTTATTAGTGTCTTTTTTAGAGTCCTTCATCAACATTTTGTCGTTTTGAGTGTATAAATCTTTTGCCTTGTAATTTTTTGTGAAATTTACATTTGTTAAGTAGATCCTTGGAATTTTGGACTGTGGGTCATGTGTCAAAGAAAGATCACAGGGGAAAGTGAAATAGAGAAGTTTATTATTCACAGGTCCTGCAGGAGGCAAAGAGCATGCCTTGATGGGCTGCACGGAGAAGTCAAGGCAAGGTACAGACAAAGAGCAAGCAGCAGGACCTGAGGCATATACCTTTGTTAGGTTCTATGATTGGAGTGCTTTGGGGTTCTAAACTGATTGAACTAAGCTGGATTGGTCAACTCAAACCCAAAAAAATCTTAGTAAGCTTCATGGGGGTCTTATCTAAGAGATGTTCAAGGTGAAAGCTGAGAAGCAGAAGAGACTGTTATTACAGGGTATGTTAAGGGAATCATATCAGGAACTTACATTTACTTTGTGACTCTATGGGCTGTTGTCTAGGGCATAGGGAGGGGCTCAGTGTCAGTCTACTTAGCCACACAAAGTAGATGTCAAGACAGAAATATTATGGAAGAGTTTAGCTAAACTTTCAACATGCCTCTTTATTAAGTTTATTCTTGAGCATTTTGTATTTTCCATGCCATTATAAATGGGATTATTGTCTTCTTTTTCATATTGGTCATTGTTAGTGTATAAAACACAACTTACTTTGTGGGTTGACTTTCTGCCCTATTACTTTGCTATATATGCTTATTCTAATAATTTTTTTCTTGTGGAATCTTAAGGATTTTCTACATATATGATTATATCAACTGCAAACAGAGATAATTGCACTTTTCTCCTTCCAATTTGGATGGCTTTTGTAACTTTTTCTTGCATGATTGCTCTGGACAGGACTTTTGCTACTATGTTGAAGAGAAGTATGAGAGGTCAGTCTTGCCTTCTTCCTAATCTTAGAAAGAAAAGCTTTTCAACAATGAGTGCCATGTTAGTTGTGCACTTTTTATCTATGACTGTTATTATATTGGGTAATTTTCTTTAATTCTAGTTTGCAGAGTTGTGGCTTTTTTGTTTTGTTTTGCTTTTACTATGAAAGTTTTATTTTACCATGTTAAGTTTGTCAAAGGCTTTCTCTGCATCATGAAATAAATTATATGAGTTGTTTTTTTTTTTTTTGTCTTTCATTCTGTTAATATGATGCATCACACTGATTGATTTTTGCATGTTGAATCATCTTTGTACTCTAAACATAAACCCCACTTAGTAATGGTGTATAATCATTCTAATGTGTTGTTGAATTCAGTTTGCTAATATTTTTAAAAGAATTTTAACATCTACGTTCATGAGGGTTGTTTGTCTGTAATTTCTTGTAGTGTCCTTACCTGGCTTTGGTATCAGGGTAATGTTGGTGTTTAAACAACTAATTTAAAATTGTTAATTACTATTCATTTTTTTGGAAGAGTTTGAGAAGGAATAGCATAAATTATTTTTAAATGTTTGTTAAAATTCATCAATGAAGCAATCTAGTTCTGGATTTTACTTTGTTGACAGATTCTTATTACTTATCCAATCTCTTTTGTTGTTATTGTCCTGTTCAAATTTTCTATTTATTCATGGTTTAGTCCTGGTTTATTGCATGTTTCTAGATATTTATCCGCTTCTTCTAGGTTATCCAATTTGTTGACATATAATTGTTTATGGTAATCTAATAAGCACATATATTCAATATTTAATGTTCATATTTAAATATAGATATATTCATATAAGCACTTATAGTCAATATTTAATATTCATATTTAAATATAAATATATTCATACATCAATTATAATGTCTCCTCTTTTATTTATACTTTTCTTTATTTTAATTTTATCTTTTTTTCTTGGCAAGAGTATCAAAAGGTATGTATACTTTTTATATTAAGAAGAAAAAACAACAACTCTGTTTCACTGATCTGTTATCTTGTCTTTTTCACCTATTTTTTATTTCCACTCTAATCTTTGTTATTTTCTTCTTCTACTAACTTTGTGTTTATTTACCTTTTTCTAGTTCCTTGAGTTGTAAAGTCAGTTTGTTTCTTTGAGATCTCTTTTTTTCTTGTAGGCATTTATTATTATAAAATTCCCTCTTAGAACTGCTTTTGCAAAATCTGATGTTTTGGTATTTCATTTCCTTTTTTTTGTTTTAAGATATAATTTTTCATATATTTATATACATATAAATACATATTTTTTTTAATTTCCTTTTTGATTTCTTCTTTGAGTCTTGGTTCAAGAGTGTATTGTTCAACTTCCATGTATTTGTGAATTTTATAGGTTTCCTCCTGCTGTTGAGGTATAGTTCCATACCATTGTGATAGAAAAGATGCTTGACATGATTTCAATTTTCTTAAATTTATTAAGATTTGTTTTGTGTCCCTAATGTATGATCTTTCCTGGGAAAATGTTCTGTGTGCACTTGAGAAGAATATGCATGTTGCTGCTACTGGGTAGAATATTCTATATATGTCTGTTAGCCCATTTGGTCTAAAGTGTAGTTCAAGTGCAATGTTTGCTTACTAATTCTCTGTGTGGATGATTACCTATTACTGGAAGTGGGGTATTGAAATCTGGTACTTTTATTTAATTGCCGCCTATTTTTCTATTATTATCCGTTAATATATACCTTGTATGTTTAAGTGCTCCAATGCTCCAAAGTTGGGTAAATGTTTTTTAGTATTGACATTTCCTCTTTATGAGTTGATCCATAATCATTGTAAAATGACTTTCTTTTTCTCTTACTAGTTTTTTACTTAATGCTTATTTTGTCTGATATAAGTGTGCTCCTCTGTTCTCTTGGTTTCAATTCGTATGGGGTATCTTTTTCTATACCTTCACTTTCAGCAAATGTGTATCTTCAGAGGTATAGTAACTTCTTTGTTGTCACCATATTGTTGAGCATTTTTTCAAAACATTCAGCCATTCTATATCTTTTGACTAGAGAATTTAGTCCATTTACATTTAAAGAAATTATTTGTAGGTAAAGACATCCTATTGTCATTTTGTTATTTTTTTCTGACTATTTTGTAGATTCTTTGTTCCTTTTTTCTTTTTCTGTTTTCTTGTGTGAGGTGATAATTTTCTACAGTGCTTTGTTTTGATTTTATTTCTCTTCATCTTTTGTGCACCTATTATAGATTTTTGCTTTGTGAATGCCATGAGGTTTACACAAAACACCTTACCATTATGTCAGTCTATTTTAAGGTGATACCAACTTTGTTTTGTCAACTTATAAAAGCTCAACCTTTTTATTACCACCCTCTTATAATTTATGTTTTTGATGCCACATTTACATCTTTTTATATTGGGTATCCATAAACAAGTTTTTGTAGCTATATTTTTAATTATTTTGTTTTAACCTTTATACTAGAGTTAAAATTTATATACTACTTATATATTATAATAATTATATATTTGAATATTTGAATTTGACTATATAATATTTGACTATTTGGATTGGACTATATTTACCTTTATAAATGCATTGTATACCTTTATATGAATTCATTT
This sequence comes from Ailurus styani, assembly GCA_002007465.1. Classification (NCBI taxonomy): domain Eukaryota; kingdom Metazoa; phylum Chordata; class Mammalia; order Carnivora; family Ailuridae; genus Ailurus; species Ailurus styani. The sequence continues at coordinate 3,244,724 of LNAC01000013.1, read as the reverse complement.
TACTAATGCACTTTCTTTTCAGCATGAAGAATTCTTTTTAGCATTTCTTGTAAGGCATGCCTAGTGGTGATAAACTCCTTCAGCTTTGGTTTGTCTAGTTATGTCATTACCTCTCCTTCAATTCTGAAAGACAGCTTTTCTCCTCGTACTGGATAATTTTTAAATAACCTATCTTTGAGTTCACAAAAAGAAAAGTGGTTCTTTCTTCTGATTATTCATGTTTGATGTTGTTCTCCACTGTGTTTTTTAGTTCAATCACATTCTTCAGCTTCAAAACTTGTTTTATTCTTTTTTGTATTTTCTCTTTGTTGAACTTCTCATACAATAAGTCCCATAAGCTTTCTTCCCTTTTATTTCTCTTCTTTTTATTCCTCTGATGGGATAACTTAAATTGTCTATCTTCAAATTAACTGATTCTTTCTTTTGATTGATCAAGTCTGCTATTGATCTCCTCTAGTGTATTTTTCAATTTATTTGTTGTATCCTTCAGCTCTAAAATCTGTTTTTTCTTCTTTGTAGTATCTGTCTCTCTTCTTATTCTCATTTTGTTCATGTATTATTTTCCTCATCTTATTTAGTTGTATGTATGTGTTCTCTTATAGTACACTGAGCTTCTTTAAGACTATTATTTTAAATTCTTTGTTATGTAATTCATAGATCTCCATTTATTTAGGGTCAGTTTCTAGAGATTTTTCTTGATTTTTTTTGGGCCATATTTCCCTATTTCTTTATGTACCCTCTTAACTTTTGCTGTGATATATGCATTTGAAAAACAGCCACTCCCATCAGTCCTTACAAACTGACTTTGTATAGGGGAAGATCTTCACCAATTAGGCCAGCTAAAGATTCTCAAGGATTCTCAAATCTTTATGAGGATGTGTCTTTGAGCTTGGACACCTAATTTCCTAATTAGGTCTACTTGTATGTTTTTTACAACTTAATAATCTCTTGCTCCTTGCAACATCTGTCTATAGTACCTCAGGTTCTCTGTCACTGAATAATATGCTGAGCACTTTTCTTCTCAGTAACCCCTAGACACCAAAATATGCCAGTTTCACCATCAACACTCTAAATCAAGAGCCACAGAAACCAGTTCCTAGGGAAGTCCTCTGAAAAGCTAAAACATTAGATTTACATTTCATTCTTATTGTTCCCCCAAAGGAGAAGCTATGATCTAGGCTTTTCATTTGTACAAATCTGTGCTGTCTTGGGGAAAGGTTAATTACAGTTGTTATGAAATGGCTTCTCTTACCTGTTTCAATGCACCTATTCTTGACTTTGAGTTGGCTTGGAGTATAAAGCACCTTCATAACTGGTTTTTAAAGTTCTCATAAAGGCTTTTTGGGGACTGTATATTGTTGTTAAATTGGTATCTTTGTGTAAGAATGGGTGCTAGGGCCTTCTATTCTACCATCTTGTTAATGTCACAAAAATATTTTTACTAATAACAAATAAATTGAAGTTCTTGCTCTTTGGTAATATTTGTTTCATTTATACCAGGTTTGGAGTAATTGGATAACAGTGCAATTAATAGTAGGATTAAATTTACTTTTTTTCTTTTGGATTCATGGCATACAACTAAACCTTTCATAAGGAAAAAAAGATAAATATTTACCAGTATTGATAATAAGGCTTTACATGATTCCCACAGAAAATTTTGTAAAACACATATGGTCACATAAACACATAATCACCATGGTGATTAACATGCATAGGGTATTGTTCATTCTGAGTAAATATGTGCTTAAATTAATTTATTTATAATAAAATGAATANAAAAATCCATGGTGATTAACATGCATAGGGTATTGTTCATTCTGAGTAAATATGTGCTTAAATTAATTNTGGTCACATAAACACATAATCACCATGGTGATTAACATGCATAGGGTATTGTTCATTCTGAGTAAATATGTGCTTAAATTAATTTATTTATAATAAAATGAATAGTTTGAAGCCCATTTAACTATTTAGATGAATGATGGCATCTTTTTGTCACAGATGCTGTCAAGTATGCAGAAAAGGAATATTTAGTTTCATTTAAGTTGATTTTTATGTTAGTTAGAGTATTGCTTCCTACATTGGGGTAGAATTTTCCCTTTTATAAAATTATTGGATCCTCAATAATTAAGATTTCAGTTTTTTTTTAAATTCTAATGGTACTTCCCTAAAAAATCTTGTCATAGTGTCATTTTTCTGATAGTTGTATATTATTATTTGCTCACTTTCCTTATCTTTTTCCTCTAAAATGTATACTTAACCATCACTATTGTACTGTGATTACAGAGATGTTCACTGAGAAAGTGAATTCTTACATCCAGGGCACATTCTTACATTAATTTTTCTAATTTTGGCTGGCCTTACATCCCCTGTCCAAATTTGATCTAGTCCTTTTGGTGTTAATCTGATCTGCACGGACAGGACCTACTGTAGTCATTATGATGGTTATTCTTTTGTAATTTTGAGGTACAGAAAAAGCTGTATTTTCGGTTTTTTTTTTTTTTTTAAGTAAGAGAGACAGCATGCATGAACTCTAGGGAGGGGCAGAGAGGGAGAGAAAGAGATCTTAATCAGGCTTCATACCCAGCCTGGAGCCTGATACAGGGCTCAATCTTGTGACCTGAGATTATGATCAGATCCAAAATCAAGAGTTAACTGACTGAGCTACTAGGTGCACCTTTATTTTATCCTTTTTAGACAAATATAAATTATCCTGAGTCTCCACTTCACATGCTAATGGGGATTTGAATTTCAATATGCAATGAGCCACTTATTTTTTTTTTATTCAAGTCTACAAAGAATACTTCCACTGCTTCTGTGCTTCTATGTTGAAGTAGCAACATATCGGGCATATTGGGCAGTGCAATTAATAGTAGTATTAAATTTACTTTTTTTCTTGCCCAAATGGCTCTTTTCCTACTTATATAAACCTCACAGTTAATCTTCTGAGTTTCTATCACCTACCCTGGGCTCCTTAGTAGACTAAAAAATTATTCCCACTATTCCAGGAACTTGCAGATATCACTTCTTTCAGTCCTGGAGAAATTTCCCAAGTCAGGGAATTTTAAACCACCTGACTGTAAAATTTCAGAGCACCAACCCTTTCTGTTAGACTTAAATTGTCCTTCTTTTTGGAGGAAAAGCTATTATTTCTACCCTGGGAGCGATAGGAACCCCAGATCCCTAGGAGCCAAAGCTTTGCTTAACTCAGAATTCTGTTTTCACAGGAGTATAAGATAAAGAAAAAGAAGAAATTTCCTCATTCTTTCTAATGCTTCTTTTCTTAAGATATAAAAAATCACAATAAACCAAAATTAATTAACCTGCTATATCAGTAGATTTATATTAGGGAGGTCAGTGTGATTCATCCAAGGTTGTCCATTTTTTTGTTCTATGTATAATCTGATTGACATTTTCTATTCTTGCCATATTTTCTCTTACTCATAAGTGTTTTTCCAAGGTTATAAAATAATGTCTTTTTAGTCACCTCTAATCTCAGGTAACAACATGTAATAGGGTTAAATTAAAATATACAAATGTGTTTTTTTTTTAGAGGGGCAGTCTAAGTACAAAAATCCTTTGACTTTGTTTACCCTATCTTCCTGACAGATCACTTGGTTGCTCTGTTGAAATTAGACTGTAGCGATAGAAAATAGAAGTAAAAAATCTTAACCTACATAAGGGATAATTATAGCTCAGACAGGGTTGTGGCTATAAATTTGATGAGAAATGATTAGGTCCTATTTTGAAAATTAATCCAACAACATATACTGATGAATTAGATGTATTGTGTGGGATAATAAAAGATATCAAGCATGGCAATAAAGATTTTAGACTTGGCAACTAGAAGAAAATAGATACCACCAACTGAGGTGAGGTAGACACTTGGAGGGGCAATAGTAATGGTTCAAGTTTGGAATATGGAGATTATAATACCCACCAGATGAAGCTGGACATATGAAAGTAAGAATTTGGGAAAGAAGTCTGTTGGAAAAATAGAGTTAGGAGCTTCACAATATTAATGATATTTTAAAAAGATGATGTTAGATGAGATCACCATCACATCACTATTAACTGAGTCAGAGGACATTTCAACATTAAAATGCCCAAGAGAAAGTGGGAAGCAACTGAGTGTAATGATTAGAAGCAATCAATGATATATAAAGGAAAAAGAAAATAAACGAGAGAGAGTTACGTCCTGGAAGTCAATGGAAGAAAGTACATTTGTGAGGAGAGCACAGTCAGCAGTCTCAAATGATGCAGAAAGGCCAATAAAAATGAGGACTGAAAACTAAATTAAATGGGCTATTAATATTATAGCATATTATGTAAGACATGTTTAATGTAATTTCTTATTTTTAATTTCATGCTTATTTTTCTTTAAAATACTTGTTTAAGTAAATCGTTGTATGTGTGACTTCAAACACAAATAGTAATCTTTATCAGACTGTCAGTCAAGACTGAAATACAATAAATAAATCCTAAAAGAAGACTTTTTTATATATTATTTTTTAATATGGAGTTAATGCAATTGATATATATTTTACAAGGATAACTTTCTCTTCTTAATTGCCTATGTATCTATATATGCTGCAAGGGCAAAATATAATGATATGAATATTTTTACTGTTATTTCTGATCATCTGTTTATAAGTGAGAGGATTTTCTTTTTCAACCCTCAATTTTAGAATAATTTTCATGGGTGACATACTTTCCTTGGGCAGCCAGAGTCACTTTTTTTTTTTTTGATGATAGCTGATACTTGTTTTGTGAAGATGGAACTCATTTTAGAAAACTGGTAAAATTTTGGTCTTTTCTGATTTATACACTGGTAAAGCCAATTTGGTAATATTTTGAATTATACAAGGTAAGATTGGAGAGTTAGCTTAAAATGTTTGCTCTCTAAAAGTGATTACCTTATTAAAAACAACAGCAACAACAATAATCTCTTATAAATTGCAGATTGCAGATTATTGGTTGACTTCAATAAACATGTATGCCAAAATATGCCAAAGGCTTTGCTGAATGCTGATTTTGAACTCAAATAAGAGTTTCTACAGATATTTGCCTGAATAAAATAATAGCACAATTTTGAAATATTGTATTCTTTTGAAGATATAAAAACTGGTAGGTATAGGGGCACCTGGGTGGCTCAGTTGTTAAGCCTCTGCCTTTGGCTCAGGTCATGATCCCAGGGTCCTGGGATAGAGCCCCACATTGTGCTCCCTGCTTGGCAGGAGGCCTGCTTCTCCCTTTCCCGCTCCCCCTGCTTGTGTTCCCTCTCTCACTGTGTTTTTCTCTGTCAAATAAATAAATAAAATCTTTAAAAAAAAACCAAAAAAACTGGTAGGTATAATTTATCAGATATTATATTTGATTGGAAAATACTTACAATTAACTTTTTAGTGTTTTCACTCTCCACATATAGTTCATGTCTTTATACTAAGTCATTTCTGGTGTATCTCTCTCTCTTTTTTTTTTTTTTTAAAGATTTTATTTATTTATTTGATACAGAGAGAGAGATCACAAGTAGGCAGAGAGGCAGGCAGAGAGACAGGGAGAGGAGGAAGCAGGCTCCCTGCTGAGCAGAGAGCCAGGATGCAGGCCTCGATCCCAGGACACTGAGATCATGACCTGAGCCAAAGGCAGAGGCTTTAACCCACTGAGCCACCCAGGCGCCCCTGGTGTCTCTTAATAAATGTATCAATGGTTATGAATAGTTTCATTATTTTGTTTTTCCATTTAAATCTTATTTAAATACAGAGTAGTTAATCACTTGCTTTTGTCACATAATTCCTTCTTGTTTTTTTTTACACAAAATGACATTTTCAATAAGGGTCACAAAAACCTACATTTCAGTCTAGCACCAGACATTTATGAGCTCTGTAACTTGGAGTCACTCAATTCATCTAAGTTTCTTTATGTGTTGTTGTTGTTGTTGGTTTTTTTTGGTATGAGAAAAACCTGTAAAATGCTAAGCAATGATATAATGATTTCATTGATTTGTAAACCATGTTACAAGTGCAAATATTGAGAGAATATGGTCTATTTAGAGATCATAAGATTGAAGACTGTTTCTTCCTTTGCAGTTTCCCCACCTAGATCAGGTTTGTCAGTAGGAGAACACAAAGCAGGGGAATGTAGATTACAGGGTGTCCCTTTATTCTGTCAGTGTTATTACTTCTATTATTATGTTCATCATTGCTTTTTTTTTTCAATATACAAGATATTAGGGGTGCAGGCCTTGTGTGATTGGAGGACTGGGTCCTTGGATTCCCCAAGTAAAGATTTACATGGGGATCCCTGCCGGAAGGAAAGTAGCAAGCATGAAGCAGTTTATCAAAGGGAAAGCACATCCTCAAGGTATGAGAGTTTTGGCAGGTTCTGAGGTAGAACAGACTTCTGTTTTGGATTTGGATATTATTGGGTATGTCTGGGCTGGGAGGAGCTAAGATATACAGTGGGGTGGTTTCTAAATGAAGGCTGCTTCCAGTCATTTGGGAAACTTATCCCACAGGTTGGGAGGGGAAGTTTTTGAACTTACAAGGTTTGTACCAGAACCCACAGCCTTTCTCCATCAGGTGGGACTGTTCCTGCAATTCAAATGCACAATAAAGAGTCTAGGGGTTACCTTGAGGCAGAGATGGAAGGGAAGAACTGTTCTGCACCTGTGGCTCTTGAACTGTCAGCCCCAAGGTCTTGGAAATCATAAGGTCAGGATGTTGTGCCCAGGCTTCTAATGTGTAACTTATTTATCACCATCCTTACCTCCAGCTCAGGTCTCTATCATTCCCTTTTCAAGGACTTGGGACTCTGCCTTGGGGAGCTCCTTCCAGTTTTTGTGTCTAGCTGCTACCTAACAAAACTAAAAAAATTTATCATAAAATTGATTTGTGTTTATCACAAAATACAGCTTAGAGAATTAGACTCATTTTCATCTCTGTAATAGGGCCCCCATTGTAATGTAAATCATAGATAGCACCAATTCAAATAAAAAGTGGATATTCCACCAAATCATTAGCTGTTTTTCCTGAACATGAACACTTTGGTCTAATTGACTGAATGTTTCACTTTTCATCCAAATGTTTGGCTTTGAGCTGACATAGCCACTGTCATAATACACCATTCCAAGATATATGTAGGATTAGCTACTTCTAATCCTTAATACTTTCAGTGTATTGTTATCAATCACTTTTTAATTACTTCTGCAGGATCCAAATTTATTAAACTCTTCATTTAAGCCCATTAAGATACACAATAACCATGTGTATTTCATGAAAGTATTTTGGTGGTTCCAAGTGATATTTAAAGTGCACTTTCCACATCATAAACAACTCTTCTTAAGGGATAAGTTTCTCCCAGTTGGCACTACTGTACTTGGAAAATTCCAGTAAACTTTACTCATACAGGAACTAGTATGTCCTTTCCAAATAATAAGCCACTCACTCCATTCTCTTTAAATTCATTTTTAATTTAGCCATTACCTGTGTGAGTATGAATACAGTCCTCATACACAGGGTTAAATCCTCTTTAAAAAAGGGCTGAATCATAGTTAGTCATTCCTAGGGCCAATATTCATTTCAAGCAAGAAGTATTTAAATTGTAATAATCTAAACTTTTAACTCAATTGTCAAGTCACCTTTATGTCTAGTTTGTCTTCTGACCATGTACTTCATTTGTAAAAAGCTACAGAATGAAATTCCGCTAACCAAGTGCTGCTAGTTAAGTCTTCCTACTGATTTTTCACATATTTCACATAGTTGATAGTCTAACTTCAGGTCCCAGGAAACTGCTGTCTCCTTTTAACATTCCAGTGAACGAAGTCATCTTTTACTGTTTCCTAGTGCATGCTAGGGATTTTCTATGATACATTTTTCCCAGTGTATGCATGAAACGTTAGTTTTCTAGGATGTTCAAATACTTGGCTAAATTGATTCATATTCAGAATCGGTTAGCAAATCTCTTGGCTAAACAAATCTAAACAGTTTATTTTCTGAATGACTTCTTTGTCAACTGATTTAATATGCAGAATTCTTCAAATTTACTTGGCTGTCAAACACCTTTTTATGTGGAGCGTGTCATGGGACTTTACTATTCTTCAAGGGGTCCTAAACATTCTGGAATGCAAAATTAAAAATCGATTTAATAAGTCTCCGATTTTAAAAACTGGGTTGTTTTTGTAACTTTAGTCAGTTTTAAAAGTAGTTCCCTACCTCTAAATTTCTCTGACAAATCTATTTATTTATTTCATTTATTTTAACTATGCATAAGTAGCACTTACTCTGCGCCAGGCATCCATATACTTTCCAAATGTTAATTCGGTTTACTTGTGTAACAAGCCTACAACTAGGTGAATCATTATCCATACTTTACATATGAGAAAGTGGATGCCAAAAAGGTGATTTTTCCCAAGGTCATTCAGAAAAAGTGGGTAGAACTACAATTCAAATCTGTATTATTTTCAGAGTCCATGCTCTTATCTAATAAACTGAATGGCTTTCCTGATCCAAAGTCACACTTTATGATACAAAATTTTTGTAAATACATAAGTGTGCTTACCTATGACACATTTGCTCATGACAAAAGAAACTTCCAATCAATGTCTAATCAAAGAATTTGTCCTACTTTACATCTAGTTTCCAATATGGAAAACAAGCCTGTAAACTAAAATACCAACAACCACAACAATAACCAAAAAAAAGAAGAAGAAGAAGAAGAAGAAAGGAAAAGGAGAGGGACAACTTATCAAGTGCTCATTATCCCACTGTCTTAGCTTGCCATAACAAAATACCCCAAACTGAATGGCCTGAACAACAGAAATTTATTTGTCACAGTTCTGAAGGCTGAGAAGTCCAAAATCAAGGTGCCAGCAAAGCATTTACCATTCTGAGGACTCTTCTTGGCTTGCAGGCATCTGCCATCTCACTGTGTACCTAGATGACCTCTTTGTGAGTATGTGGGAAGAGAAAGATTGAGAGAATGAGCTCTCCTGGTGTCTCTTCTTTTTTTTTTTTTAAGACATTATTTATTCATTTGACAGAGAGAGAGAGGGAACCCAAGCAGGGAGAGTGGGAGAGGGAGAAGCAAGGTTCCCGCTGAGCAGGGAGCCCTATCCAGGGCTTGATTCCAGGACCCTGGGATCAGGACCTGAGCTAAAGGTAGCTTAATGACAGAGCCACCTAGGCACCACATCTCTGGTGTCTCTTCTTGTAAGGGCACTAGTCCTAACAGAGTAGAGCCCTATGCTTATGACCTCATCTAAACTTTACCGCCTTATAGGCCCTATCTCCAACACAGTCACACTGGGGCTTAGGGCTTCATGAAAATTTTGGTGGGAGACAATTCAGTCCAGAGAATCCCCTACACTTCATAGGTGCCCTTACCGTTAGGTTGGAATCATTTTGATGTAGTTTTGGAATATAGGTGAGGTTTGGTGGGGTGAGGTCTGGAGCCAATGTCCAAGAAAGAATTCTTGAGATGTCTTTGTAATGAAGGTTTTATTAAAGCAGGGGACAGGGTCGGTGGGCAGAAAGAGCTGCTGCACTGGGATTGTGAGGGGTGGCTGATTATACACTTGGGAGTTGGGGGTAAGGAAAAAGGTTTTCAAAAGAACTTTCATATGCTAAAGAGGATCTAGAGATACCGGAGGGCTTACCATTGTCAAGTTAAGTTGTTTTTCTCTCTAGTAAGGCATTAACATTAAGACAGTTGGCAGCTTCCTGGAGGAATGTCACACATATCCCACCCAGGAGTGGGGGAGGGGGAGATGTTGCAGAGTGTCAGTGGTGCTTATCCTCAGCTAGCCTTCTGCTTCCTCATCATTTTTTTTTTTTAAAGATTTTCTTTATTCTTTTGACAGAGAGAGCAGGGGGCAAGCTGAAGGAGAGGGAGAAGCAGGAGCAGGCTCCCTGCTGAGCAGGGAGCCCAACACAAGGCCCTATCCCAGGAACTTGGGATCATGATCTGAGCCTAAGGCAGATGCTGAACCAACTGAACCACCCAGGGGCACCTTCAGTTTGGCTGGTTCTTGTCAATACACTGAGAGCAGAAGTGATGAATGGGCCAAGATAATTAAGGGCCTTTTGTTCTCTGTCATCTTTCTCTTCGCCTGTTGTAGTGGCCATGTAGTTTAAATAATGTAGTTCTAAGTTGGAGGAGAACTGTCTGATTTCCAACAGACTGGATAGTTTAAGCAAAAATGTCTTTTTTATATTAAATCATGAAAGTTATGGTCTTGTCCATTGTGACAAGCATACTATATTTTTTTTCTTTGCAATTGGTCAGTCATTTTACAAAGAAAATACATAGTTTGGAGTAGGGGGGTGTGTAAATGTCATGTGTGGTATGGCCCATTGTAAGAGAAAAATTGTAACTAGCATTTATATTCCCAAATCAGCTCTTACTTCACTATAAAATCCTCTAGAAGCCATAATTTTTTGTCATTTTTTTGAATCTACATAAAACTTAACTAAGTTTTCTTAGATATTGCATAAAACACATTTTACATGGATGGAAGTATTTAAGAAAGCAGCAGAAAGGACATTCACTGAATCTAGTAGACTGGTTATAATCCCATATTTGCCAGGACTTAAGGCTGAACTTTAACAAATCACTTAACTACTCTGAACCTGGGTGTCCCCGTATAAAATATTGGCCAAATCGAATGGATATCTCAAAGAAGATTTCAAATCCATTACTATGATATAATAATATAAAATTGGAGAAAACATACTTTTATCTGGTTGTGGTAAGATTGAAAATCCTGTAGAAATATTGTTTTAATCTGTTTTCATTCATACTATTTTTACTTGCGTTTTCTAGTTCATAATTCACATCAAATTCATTAATAACAACAAAGAATTTGATTTATTTCACCATAATTTGAAACTTTAAATTTATTTTCATAGGATCTTAAAAAACCTTTAACAATAAAAATGTCAAAATATGTGAAATATTGCAAGGTTATTTTGTTGTCTGTATTAGCTTAAGCTACCATAACAAAATTCCACAAACAGCATAGCTTCAGCAACAGGAGCTTATTTTTTCACAGTTCTGGAGGCTGAAAGGCCAAGGTCAATATGCCAGCAAGATTAGTTTCTCAAGAGGGCTTTCTTCCTGGCTTTTGGATGACTGCCTTCATGCTGTGTCCTCACATGGCCTTTCCACTTCTTCCATGGACACTAGTCCTTTTGGAGTAAGGGTTTTTATTCTTATGATCTCATTTAACCTTCATGATTCCTGTAAGTCTTTTGACTTCTCCAAATACGGTCACAATAGGATTAGAACTTTACCATGTAAATATTTGAGAGGAACAATTTAATTCATAACATTGTCACATATTATAATTTTTTTCAACTAACTTCAATGTTATATATTTGGTGAAATATATTAAATTTATTAATCACAGATATAGACATCTGATCTTTGATATAGGAGAGGACAAGATTCAACTCCAATATTATATATTTAATTCTAAACTATTGTCAGATAAATTAGAGTTATTTAATTTGATAACATCATTTTTCTTTCTTAAGCATCTCTAAGCCCCAGTTTTTCTTTTACAAAATGGGAATAAAATTCCTGTATCATAGAGTATTATCTCCTAAAACTGAAATTAGAAGTAGCTCTTAAGAAATTAACAGGCTAGATGGGTAATAAAAGACGGTTATTCTCTTTATTCTGCAGATTAAATTGCATGTTGGTTTGGTATTAGATCATTTTGGTCTATGCTAGACCCAAGCAAGTAAATGGTAGGATAAGAGCTCAAATTTCTGAAAAAATATATAGTAAGTTTAAAAAATTCAAGAGAAGCATGGTTGGAAGAGGTGTTATTTTATGTTTACACTACAAAATTTAAAAGTCTAATCTTAAGATGATCATAAACCAAATTAATGTTTACATTTTTCTGCATATTCTTAGGACGATTTGCCTTTGACCATATAGTAAAGCCCACTAACAGCCTTTAGAGGTATCAGTGGAAGCCAAAATTCATGGAAGGCATGATGTTGAGAAAGCAGGCCAAGAACAGTGATATAATTATCATCGCATACATGAAATTAGTATACTTCAAAGATAGGAAGATCTATATTTTATGACCGAGAGCTTCTGAAGGACTAGGCAATTATGAATAACAACACTGTTACCATTTTCTTATGATGGAAGATATAACATTATCTATAATATTTAACAATAAGGACTATGATGCCCACAAAAAACTTTGCCAAAGAACTTTTGTGTTTTAATGATGGCCCTGATGTTGAACATCCCCTGGGATTTGAGACAGAAACTGGAATTAGGGTATTTAGGTATTAAGATAAAGAATAATCTCATACTTTAGAAGACTTGGCTATATCTGCATTACCCTAATAACCTATTCTCACCCTTTTAACCTAAGCTTGTCTGCATGGGTTTCTATTCTTTGCAATCAATTAATACCTGCCCAATATCTATACCACCATCACTAAGTGAATAAGTGGAAGAGATGGTTCTCAAAACTCAGGTATTTTGATTCCTAATTCTATGCACTTTACTTTAAAATAAGTGCTGTCTTGTTGGGAAATTTAGCTTTGTCGACAGCAACAAATAGTCTTACAAGTTCTACTTATCTTTCTCTATCCTGAGCATAGATCATGTGGCCATAGGGTTATCTGGCTTATGCAATTCAGTAAGATAGATACTTTAAAAAGGGTAATAAAGATAAACTCTTCACCCTGGCTCACATGCACTATGCTTTCCAGGCTGTCTATAAGATTATTAGCTGCTCAATTTTGACAGGTGTCAGTGAGATTCATGGATTTTTTACCTAGTATACTGCTTTACAATTTAATAGTAGCTCTTCCTACATCAGTTTTGCATTAAATAAGGACACACAAGATTGGATAGCAGCCTTACTGGCTTCACAATAATCACTAAAATATCAGACCCAAACGCATATGTTTAGATGTCTGGGATTTTTGAGGGCCAATCCCAGATTCCCCATTTTATAGAAAAACCCTTACTTATTTTTTTAAAGTAAATGTTAGTGGATTATTAATAAATGCACATAAAGTGCATAGTGAACATGCTGTATGCTCTGTGAGGTCCCAAGGCTTTTACTTTTTAAAAACAAATTCCAAATCAGGGGATACCCGAGAGGTGGTAGCCTAAAGGATAATTGAAAATAAAAGGCAATTTCTCTTGATAATCAACCATAATCACTAAACTGACAGATACAATGCATTTTATTTCTCCAAAGGATCAGAAATAGGAAATAATTAGGATATTATATAATCCAGAATAATTAGGGAAAATGCCACATAACTGAACCTGTATTTTCTGAACCTTTTAATAGCTCCAGTTTAAATAGATTATGCTCAATTATGCCTACAGAGTATGTTTTAAAAAGAATTGTAGTTTTCAGACTTAATGCTTTACATTTGGGGTATTTGTTTTAAAAAATCCTTATGAAAATGATTCCACAAAATAGGAAAAATAGAATTAGGATTACACAAAGAAAATACCAAACTGGAGTGGATAGTTTCAAACAAAACAAAACAAAAACACAAAACACCAGGAGGCTAAGGAATGCTTATCATGTCAGCACAGTGACTCTCATGAAGTTAAGTGTTGATTAAAAGTTGAAAGAAACAAATAAAAAGGAATAAATGAATAATTCAGGTGAATAAGGGTGGACATACAGAGGATTTAAGCAAATAAAATGGGAATCTGGAGTATTTTAGTTTTTACAACAAGTGAAAAAATAAATGTTCTTACATAAAATAATTCAAACTACATGCAATTTAGAATTGCTTAAATCCTTTTAAGTGTCTTAAGCTATTACTCTGAAATTTACAGACTTGCTAAATATGTCACCAAATTTATCACCAGGTATTTTATATCTCTGATATAAATAAAGTTTGCTATAAAATATTTTTAGACTACCTAAAATTGTGTTTATATATTTTAAAATTTTATTTAGGGGTTATGGTGTAGACCTCCCAGCATCTATGTAATCTCATACGATTATTTGTAGCCAGCCAAATGAATCTTCTTGTCTTGTTGGTGACAATGGTAGGAATGGACATGTATTCAAGGAGTCATAAATTGAAATATGTTAGATTGTTCCAGAGAGACTTTTTATTACCAATCAAAAACACTGGAGGGGATGTCTTCTTGATCATTAGAATATTGGTAGCTTTTATCTAGCTGTTAAACTCAAAGTAATGGCAGATATTTGGCAATCATGAGGGGAAAATGGTCTTACAAAGAAAAAAGCAGATGGTGGGAAAGTTAGAATAGGAAGATAGGAAGGATCTAGGTCTTTGATGTTATTACTGAGTTGCTGATCAAATTATTTTCTGGCGTCCTATACTAAATCTGGGAATTTTGGTGAGAAAATAAATTTTCTTCTTGTTTTAACTCTTTTGAAGTGAGATTTTCTGCTTATTCTGATTTAAATCATCATGATGTATAAAAACAAATTTTAAATGTAAAAGTATGCCAACTAATTCCATACTTATAAAGACAACTGGGAGAAAATTACCTAAATTTGAAAAAATGTTTATACACACACACACACACACACACACACACACACACACATACCAACATTGCTATGATTTACTCTGATAATTTGATATATTCCTTTTTTTTTTTAAAGATTTATTTATTTATTTATTTCACAGAGGGAGAGAGATCACAAGGAGGCAGAGAGGCAGGCAGAGAGAGAGAGGGGGAAGCAGGCTCCCCGCTGAGCAGGGAGCCCGATGCGGGCCTCGATCCCAGGACCCTGAGATCATGACCTGAGCCGAAAGCAGAGGCTTTAACCCACTGAGCCACCCAGGACCCTGAGATCATGACCTGAGCCGAAAGCAGAGGCTTTAACCTACTGAGCCACCCAGGCGCCCTTGATATATTCCTTTTTTAAAGGTATTTTTTATAGTCAAATAAAAAATAATAGCAAAGATAATCCTGTCTAAAGCTACCTATTCTCCTTGGATGTCCTCTTCCATCTGATCTATCAAGATTTTTTTTTGGAGGGGGGAGTAGGCAAAGGTTGTTTGCCTGTTTTTCATCTTTTTATTGACAAGGTCTATATCCACACTTGAGTCTGTTTCCCATCCATTTCAGTAGGTCTCTGTTCCTTCTACCCTAGTGCTGTTGTTGCAGATCAATAGCATTATGTAAAAGAACAAAAGATTTCCTCAAATCCAGATAGATTATCACTAGTATGTTGTCCTTTTTTCTACTAAGTTAATATGTGAAAAATTTATAATAAATATATCCAACTGGGTTTTCCTTGACTATATTTTAGTAGTCAAATGTGATTACTCATCATAAGAGAACATACCTCTTTAATCAATTTTAGGGAATTGATGACCTGTCTGTGTACGAGAAGAGGATATCTATTACAAGGGACATTTTCCCAAGAGGTCTCAGGATGATTCTGTGAAACTGAGCACATTATTCTCTTTATTTACCTTTCTGATTTCCTCTAGAAACATAATAAAGATGGTATTGTTTGGGGAGATGTTAAACATTAGAAAGTACGTTAAGAGATTTTTGTTGTTCTAGGATAATGGCCCTATTAACTTTAGTTACACCTGTTTTTTTATCCAAGTAATTGGGAATTGGGGACTATTAGAGTCTTTGTTAATGCCATACTGTATTTTCATAATATATTTTATTTGATTCTGTTGCCTTTAACCTATAATATTTAGAAAAACAAAGTATTCCTTTTCTCCTATCTAAAATGGGCTGCCCTTCTGGCATATATATATTTTAAGATTAGATTTCATGGCTACTAGAGAGTAGAAATAAACTAAGAAACTGAATTCTCCTACTTTGTCATACCCAAAACTATGATAAAATAAAATAAAGAAAATACATAAACAGCACAATTTGGAAATAATTTATACAATAAATTGAACATAATTTCATCTCTGAGCTAAAATAAATTACTTATAAATTCAGTCATAATTTGCATCCCACCAGAACATATTTTTTTTCTGATAACCCCTAATATTTAGAAATTGATTTTAATACAGGTCCAAAATCCTTTATTCAAAATACAGAGAATGAGATGTACTTCAGAATTCCATTTTTATAAGAGTAAGATGATGTATATATTTATCATGTAATACCCCCATGAAGAGCTGGGGCAGCACCCCATAATCATTCCTATTTATGCAGTGAAAGATTTAACTGTTCACTATATGTGGACTATAGTCTCTTTTCACTTCAGATCAGGGTTTGGCAAAAAAATGTTTATTATAACCATGAAAAAATTTTATTTTCTTATATTTATTTATTTATTTAGTATTTTATTAACATATAATATATTATTTGCTTTGAGGTACAGGTCTGTGAATCATCAGTCCTACACAATTCACAGCATTCACCATACCACACACCTTCCCCAATGTCCACAACCCAGCCACCCTATCCCTTCCCCACCACTCCCCGGCACCCTTCAGTTTGTTTCCTGAGATTAAGACTCTCTTATGGTTTGTCTCCCTCCCCAGTCCCATTTTGTTTCATTTTTCCTCTCCCTTTCTCCCACGACCCCCTGCCCTGCCTCTAAAATTCCTCATATTAGAGAGATTGTGTGATAATTGTCTTTCTCTGATTGACTTATTTCACTTAGCATAATACCTTCTAGTTCCATCCACATATTGCAAGTGGCAAGATTTCAGTTTTGATGGCTGCATAGCATTTCATTGTGTGTGTGTATATATATCATATCTTCTTTATTCATTCATTTGTTGATGGACATCTAGGTTCCTTCCATAGTTTGAATATTGTGGATATTGTTGCTATAAACATTTGGGTGCATGTGCCCCTTCGGATCACTACATTTGTATCTTTAGGGTAAATACCCAGTAGCGCAATTGCTGGGTCATAGGATAGCTCTGTTTTCAACTTTTTGAGGAACCTTCATACTGTTTTCCAGAGTGCCTGCACCAGCTTGGATTCCCACCAAGAGTGTAGGAGGATTCCCCTTTATCTACATTCTTGCCAACATCTGTCATTTCCTGACTTGTTAATTTTAGCCATTCTGACTGGTATGAGGTGGTATCTCACTGTGGGTTTTTTCTTTTTCTTTTTTTTTTCATTTGCCCCAGGGCTACAGGTTCACTGTGGTTTTGATTTGTATTTCCCTGATGCCAAGTGATGTTGAGCACTTTTTCATGTGTCACTTGCCCATTTGGATGTCTTCTTTGCAGAAATGTCTGTTCCTATCTTCTGCCCATTTCTTGATTGGATTCGTTGTTCTTTGGGTTGAGTTTGATAAGTTCTTTATAGATTTTGGATATGAGCCCTTTATCTGATATGTCATTTGCAAATGTCCTCTCCCATTCTGTCAGTTGTCTTTTGGTTTTGTTAACTGTTTCCTTTGCTGTGCAAAAGCTTTTGATCTTGGTGAAGTCCCAGTACTTCATTTTTGTCCTTGCTTCCCTTGCCTTTGGTGATGTTTCTAGGAAGAAGTTGCTGTGGCTGAGTTCAAAGAGGTTGCTGCCTGTGTTCTCTTCATTCTTCTGCATGTGGCTGTCCAATTTTCCCAACACCATTTGTTGAAGAGACTGTCTTTTATCCATTGGGCATTCTTTCCTGCTTTGTCAAAGATTAGTTGACCATGGAGTTGAGGGTCCATTTCTGGGCTCTCTATTCTGTTCCATTGATCTATGTGTCTGTTTTTGTGCCAGTACCATACTGTCTTGATGATTACAGCTTAGTAATAGAGCTTGAAGTCTGGAATTGTGATACCACCAACTTTGGTTTTCTTTTTTAACATTTCTCTGGTTATTCAGGGTCTTTTCTGGTTCCATATAAATTTTAGGATTATTTGTTCCATTTCTTTGAAAAAAGGTGGTGGTATTTTGATAGGGATTGCATTAAATGGGTAGATTGCATTAGGAAGCATAGACATTTTCACAATATTTGTTCTTCCAATCCATGAGCATGGAACATTTTTCCATTTCTTTGTGTCTATGCTAGTTTCTATGAAACTATTTTTAGTCCTTCCACTGAAAAAAATAGTTTCAAGATTGGGATTATATTTCTTTGGCTCAGAAAATATAAAAATTATTATATAGAAAGAGTAGTCACTTTGGTCAATATTGAATAATAAGAAATTGAGACATATAAAAAATAATTTCTTCAGAATAAGGGTAATTAAACCCAAGTTGAAAAACTTTGAAGGGAACTTTGAATAAGGAAATGTGTTTTTTAGGTGTATGTGGGTGGCTCAATTGCTTAAGTGTCCAGCTCTTAATTTTGGCTCAGGTCATCCCTCAGGGTTGTGAGATCAAGTCCCCATCAGGCATGGAACCTGCTTAAGATTCTCTCTCTCCCTTTCCCTCTGACCCTACCCCCTTCCCTCTCTTAAAAAAAAAGTAAAAAGTAAAAAAGTAAAAAAAAGGTAAAAAGAAAATTTGGTTTTTTGTACTGTTATCTACTCTCACATTTTAGCTTAATGAACTCATTTCAAAGTGTCTGTCTTTAACTATCACTCTTTGACTATCACAGACAACTTAAATTTACTCTAAAAGGATATAGGAAAGTGTCTTTTCTTTTATTCTTATTCTTTTATACATAGGTAAAATATGCATAACAAAATTTATCACCTTAAACCATTTTGAGGGTGTATATATTTGTGCCATTAAGTACATTCAACATTGCCATATATTCATCACTACCACCCATTTTCAAAAAATTTTCATCTTGAAACTCTACCCATTAAACAATAACTTCCTATTCTGCTTTCTTCCCAGTTCCTGGGAGAAGATTCTACCTGCTGTCTCTATGAATTTGACTACTCTAGATTCCATATGCAAGTGGATTCATATAATTTTTGTCCTTCTATATCTACCTTATTAATGTAATGTCTTTAAGATTCATCTATACTGTATCATGTGTGAGAATTTCAGTCCTTTTTAAGATGAAATACTGCATTGAATGGAATGTCTTTTTATGTAAATTACCTTTTCTCTATGTTTTTGGTTAGCACTTAAGATGGTGCAGTAGTCTTTTGTGATTCTGTGTTAATTCATGTGATTGTGCTCTCAAAGACAGGAATTTACTTTTCACCATGAGTTATATCTATCCCAGTCTAAACCAATTACAAAGCATAAAATCAGAAAGTGATGTGCTCCAAAGCATAAATGAAATCACTAAGTCAGCAACAGTTGAAATATAAATACTATCTATGGTCAGGGTCAAATTAAGTAGCAATTTAATCTATTAACCAAACTGTTTTTGAGATGTTGCTTGCCTTTATTTAAACAAGTTTATTAAAATTTCCCATCAATTTTATTATCAATCATCAGAAGCTGGTATTATGTTTTAATAGCAAATAGCCAGATTCATAAATATATTCTCTCTTTGCTTAGTTGACAACCAAGATGAAAGTCACTAAATAATGCCAAAATACACATTTTCGGCATATTACATTTTGTATCTTTACACTAGCTTAGTGGATTCTTACTAGTTTTCAACCAGGTAGATGATAAACTTCATATTCTTCTGAGATATATTTTATTTCAAGTTTGCATGTTGTGTGAATACAGAGGCAAAGGTATGTCAGTACCAAGTAAATTGCACTGACAGCTTTTGATCAAACTAAGCTTTTTGTAAGACCTCCATTTTCAAATCTTCCTATATCTGCTACATAATTATGTTCAAAAGAACTTTAATCATATTTTATAGGAATTTTATTTACATACTTGAACCAATCCTGAAAATACTTCAGAGGACAATATTTAAATTCCATAGCAAGTACAAACCTGAAGGGTTAAAAACTGTATGAGCTCACATTTGAAGTAATTAATTTAGTAATTGTCAGGGATGAATAAGTAGAGCATGAGAAAGAATATTCATTATGAGAATAAGGAAAGGCTCTGGATTCCCAATTAACATTAAGGCAGCATCAGCATAAAATGAGCATTAATATTCCACAAGATAATTGGCAACCTTTGTGATATGATTTTTTTTGTTTGTTTTTTTTTCTTCCCCACATTAGCTAGTCTCAAAAAAGTGTCATGACTCCTGGCTGATTGAAAGGAATCACAATTTATGCTACGTTTTACTCTTTTTCCTACTGATAGTCATAGGCTTTTATTATGGGTTTAATATAAACCATGGTGACAACCTTCTTTGGGTTATCTTGTTTAATCTTCAGCATCATCCTATGAAATAAATAGTATTTTATACTTATTTTACAAATAAGATATATTATGGCTTTTGTAAGGCCATTGGACAAGTGGCTGTGTCTCCATGTTTAATTTCTATATAATAAACTCTTCTATAAATCATACTTTGTGTTATATGTAACCATTTCCAAACACTTTTATGTACATTGTCTCAATATCAACAAAGCCACTCTGAAATTGTTATTATCTGAATTTCAGATGAGGGAATCAAGAGCCACAAAAACTAAGTTGCTACAATAATAAAATTAGGAAGTCATTCATTTCCTATCTAATCACACACCTTTCTAGTATTTAATGCTTCAAATATTAATCATTTTATTTAAAAAGTCATAAAGTAAAGCAGATTTCATGTAGCCCAGTGGTTGGTTGTAGACCCACATGTTTTTTTTAACTTTAAATTGGTTATACATAGGTAAAATAAAGGTTTAAAACAAAATCTTTATTTCAGTTTATTTAGAAAAATTAAGAAATATGACCACATAGCAGCAACCAGATGAACTGAACAGGGCTGCCTGGGTGAACTGCCTGACTAAACAGGTGTGTGAGCTGTCTGATTCACAGTCCTCACCACTCCATTTGTTTTATACTCGGGCTTCTTCACTTATTAACTTGTCTGCATTTGAATTTAGTTCAATCTTAAATAGTCGAATATTTGTGTCAGAAGAAACTTTCTCTGTGCTACATTGCACACTATTTCCTCTGTTTGGAATATGAATCCCTGTACCCTCTATTTATGAAAGTCCTACTAAACTTTTTTTTTTAAAAGATTTTAATTATTTATTTGAGGGAGGGAGAGGGAGAAAAAGAGAGAGAGAACATGAGTTGGGGGATGGGGCGGTAGAGCAGCAGAGGGAGAAGCAGACTCCTGAGCAGGGGGCCCAACATGGGGTTTGATACCAGGACCCTGAGATCATGACCTGAGCCAAAGGCAGATAGATGCTCAACTGACTGAGCCACCCAGGTGCCCCAGAAGTCCTACTGGTCTTTTAAGAGGCAAGTCAATTCCTTCTCCATGAAGATATCCTCCCAGATAATTTTAGCACATAATTATGCCTGTTCTCTCCAAATTGTAAAAATTATACTAGACAGTGTTAAACAGGGAGGAGGATTTTATTCAAGGCTACTGCATTAGGAAAGAGACCAGAACAGAGTCTGAGCTCAATGTTGCTAAATAAAATGCAGAGGTTGAGCTAGTGCAAAAGTGCTAGAGGACAATGGGAGAGAAGTTTATCAATGGAGATATGGATTCCATTGTGTTATTTTGGGGTTTGCAAATTTTTCCTCTGTAATTAGGCCACTTGGTCATTGATGCTGGTCCACTGAAAGCCTCCGTTCTCCCACAGAAGCTGAGATGTAGGGCTCTGTCTTCCTTGATGATTACAATTCAAAAGGATGTCTTCCAGGTCCTTGACAAAACATTTCTAGATTATAAATCAAGAAAGGGGCTTCGAAAGAGGTTTCCATCTCAAAAAGACAGAGAAAAATTTATAAATGGAAATTTTCTAAGGCAAATACTCTAAGAAAAGGGAAATCAGATGTCTAGAGATAGGAAGAAGGCTGTTTAAAGCTTAGTCAAGCTGAAGGGAATATTAAGGCAGTGTCGGTCATCCCTTGTAACGACTTGTGGCTGAGACTGTCTGTTGCTCCTTGATTCCTTTAGTAATTAGAATTAAAAGCATGATGCTGGGCACACGACTGACCTGATAAATACAACATATTCTGGCCTCTGTTGCCAGTAAGGACGTCATTTGACTTAATTCTGAACAATGAGATGTGAGTGGGCATGAAATGTGCTATCTCCAGAAAGGAAAGAAAGCTGGACTCTCCTTTGCTTTCTCCAAGTCTGCTGGATGGAATGTGGACAGTTTAGTAGGAGTTGGAACAGACATCATAGATTATCACATGGAAACTACATGTCGTAGTTAGCAGAGTAAAATGATAGAGTGTCCTGAGTATTATTTAAAGATAATATTTTTGAGGATAAAATCAAGATATAAGAACTAACATGGATTAAAGATTTTATTTAAACCCTTAATAAGGAAACTGGTTAAGTGTTAAAAATCAGTTTAAGAAAATCTGAAGAACAGAACATTTATGGTTTGAAAGTTATAGTGAATGTGAATAGAGAAACAAGGAGTAAAGGTTGCCTCCTGACACCAAATTCATTTGTATATGTGTAGAGAAGAGTACTTTTGCATTGCTATCGATTATCTACAATTAACAAAGTTGTGATATAACTCCCACAGTTTCAGAATCAAATAACTCTGAAAGATGCACTGTAGACAATGCATAGTTTTCCACTGAGCACCTTTCCCCCCTTTTTTTTCTTGAAGTTCCATACTTTGGGCAGCTACCACATCATTATTGGGATGTGTATATTCAGACTGTCATGGAATAAAATAAAAAATGTAAATATATATATTTAATAATATAAAAAATATATATATTTTAAGCAGCTCCATTTTTTGTTTTTTGAAAAATTTTATCTTTTGATACAATGGCCAAACTTTAGGCTAAATAGTATTTTCGATTTACTAAACATATACTGCCTTGAAATATCTCGTTGAAGTCTTTTAAACAAATCATGTTGGGGCACCTGGGTGGCACAGTTAGTTGAGCATCTGCCTTCAGCTCAGGTTATGATCCGGGGTCCTGGGATCCAGCCCCAACTCGGACTACTGGTCGGGGGGGAGTCTGTATATTCCTCTCCTTCTGCCCCTCCCCCCTGCTTATGAACACTCTCTCTCAAATAAATAAATACAATCCTTAAAAAAATCATTTGAATACAAGTAAAATATTTATATTTTCTTTACTGCCTCTCACTCTAATTATTCTGATTCATTCATAGAGATATTCTATGAATATTTGTATATCAATTATTTAGAACTTAATTTGACATTGTTCTAGGGAAAAAATCTGATAAGAGATTGAGATATTTAACTCCACCTTTGGTGAAAGAAGCTTATAAAAAGGATCTAGGCTTTTGAATTATTTAAAAAGAGAAGATGTCAGTATAACTGCTCCCCATCCAATGCTAATATTAACTACACTAATGCTTTGAGCATTGGAAAATTTCCATAAAAGAAGGAGATTTTAGATATCTATTCATAGCAGTGCCATTTGGGAACAGAGTTGGAAGATGGTCTCAACAATAGATCCCACTACTTATTCTAAGTCTTGAATTACATTGTAAATTTACAGTGTTAATGTTTTGCAGAAACCAAGTATATACAACTTATTTATTTATGATAATTGAGTATAATATAAATATAGATAATCAAACTATAACCCCAAAGTATTATTTTTATCATTAAATTCAACTTACTTTTTCACCAGAACTTTTACTTAAGGAGCTAGCAGGAAGTCAAGGTAATTCATTTGTATTTTTCCTCATTTAATCCACATCAACTAATCCTGTGATTGGAGTGAATGCACAAGTAGAAATTTAGTCCAAAAAATATTGTGGATTTTCCAGAAAATGAGCTTAGAAATTAACATGTAATAATGATGATAATAGCACTATATAACAGGTACTTTGCAAAATATTCATGTAATATGTAACCCTCACCATACTTATTTATACATTTTTTATTAAAAGATAGTCTTTCATTTTCTACATGGCTAGGCATCATTCTGGTCATCAATCCTACAGAAATGAAGCAGTCTGAGAGTTCCTGTGCTAATAAAGCCAGGGTACCTTCATAGGCATGTGACTGTGCCATATTCAGAAGAACCCCTCTTTTGGTTTAATGCTCTGCATTTACTACTTTGAAATTTTTAATTTTGTTACTGAACTTGTGCTTTGTATGTGGAGGCTGATGTGAGAGTGGAGAAAGAACATGAAGAAAGGAGATATGTATAATACGTATGTTTCCCTCTGGCACCATTCCCATACAACATTATGATGCCCCATGACCACAGAATTCTGGTGGACCAGTGATACATGAGATTCAGTGAAACTGAAAGCAAATACAAGATAAGTAACTTATGAAAGCTGCCAAACAAATATGTAAAGAATGATGACATAGAAGTAAAGAAGACTGTAACACATAGATCCTTTCCCTTTTAGTCCTTCCTAACTCATCAGTAAACCAAAGGTAGATGATATTGGTAGAATATGCATATATCAAGAAGTCAAATACATGTGGATGGAGGTAGAGGGTATTATGCTAAGTGAAGGAAGTCAGAGAAAGACAAATTCCATATGATTTCACTCATATGTAGAATTTAAGAAACAAAACAGATGAATATAGGGAAAAGAAAGAGAGAGAGGTAAACCCAAAAACAAGACTCTTAACTATAGGGAACAAACTGAGGTTTGCTGGAGGGAGGTAGTTGGGGGGTGGGGATGGGTTAAATGGGTGATGGGTGTTAAGGAGGGCACTTGTTATGAGCACTGGCTGTTGAATGTAAGTGATGAATCACTATATTCTACACCTGAAATTAATATTACACTTTATGTTAACTAGCTGGAACTTAAAAAAGAGTGGAATTATGGAACCATGTCTCTATTCTTCTGGTTTGGATGACATGTATAAATTACATAACTTCTGTGATTTTTGCAATAGTTAATTCTCTAATTTAATTTAAACTGACTTTGCATGATAAAAAGATGAATAGCAGAATTTATTGTTAATACTTTACTTCAAAATTAAAATATTTCTTTACTTAGAATTATACTAAGTAGCAGATAAACATACTTAGATAATTGAGAAACACCACAGGAAAAAAAAAGGGGAAAGCTTTGTAGTTTAAAACTTGTTTTTTTTAAAAGATATTTTTAAAGTAATCTCTACATCCAACATGGGACTCAAACTCAAGCCAAAGATCAAGATTCACATGCTCTACTGATTGAGCTAGCCAGGTACCCATATTTTAAAACTTGTTTTTGAGCAAGTCTCATGTTTTCATTTTCCACTGGGGCCTGTAAATTTAGTAGCTTACTCCATTTGGTGGTTACGTTCTCATGAGGAAACAGATAGTAAACAAACTATTAAAACTGCAGATATGAAAGTGTAATAATAGGAGAAGGAAATAGATAGTAATGAGAAGAAAGGGCATTTTAAATAAGGATTTCAGGGAAGAAAGTCTCCATCTCTTTTGAGAAGGTACATTATAACAGAGACTAGAATGATGAGGAGGAGCCAAAACTAATAATACCTGTGGAACACCTAGGAGGAAGGGGACAGCATATGGGCTGTGTCAAGGGGCAGCAAAGTCCTGGGAATGGGTTTTGGAATTCTATCTAAGTGGGATGGGAGTTCCCAGATTTTTGAACAGGGAAGTGATAAAAATGGAATAAAAATTCTTTACTATCCTTCTTCTAGTGTAGTTGAAATGGAGATTTGGAGGTTTAGGGAGTTTTAATCTCTGTCTAAGGTTACATAGCTAATAAGCAAGACAGACAGGACTAAAAAGTAATTAATGACTCTATAGAGTCTACGCATTTGTCTACTATGCTGTATTCTAAAAATAGACACTGCCTTCTGTGAATGACAGTATGAACTGAACAATTAAGCAGATGATTTCATTCTGGCTATTGCAGTAGGGGAGAACATTCATTACTCAAGCACACATGGGAGTAAAGGAGAGGGTTTGGATTCTTAGAGAGGCAAGGAAATGAGAGTCCTGAGAAGAATGAAGGCAGGTTATACATTGGAGTATGAGAAAGAAGTGTGGTCCTTTGCCATTAGCTTATCTCTTGTAACACAAAATGGTCCAAGGATTGCTCAAGTATCACTGCTTTCAAGGAGAGCAAGGCTCAGGTTCAGTTCAGTTTTGTCATTCCATGCACAACTTTGGTCATAACTCTTCAAACTGATGTTACTTAGATTGACTTTGGTAAACTTATGTGTTTGAAGTGTCTTCCTAAACAATAACCTCTAGTTTAACATTGAAACAGAAAGCTACTCTATATCCAGAAAGGCCCAAAAATTCAAGAATTTGTGGATAATAAACAGTGAAGCAAATATTTGCCATTTGAAAATTGACATAATTCCATATTTCTTTGGAATCCTCAACCAAGGGTTTTATACCTTTTCTACTCACAGGGTGGTTCCAAATAGGTGGGGCCTTATTAGAAATGCAGAGTCTAGGGCGCCTGGGTGGCTCAGTGGGCTAAAGCCTCTGCTTTCGGCTCAGGTCATGATCTCAGGGTCCTGGGATCGAGGCCCGCATCGGGCTCCCTGCTCAGTGGGGAGCCTGCTTCCTCCTCTCTCTCTGCCTCTCTGCCTACTTGTGATCTCTCTCTCTGTGTCAAATAAAGAAATAAAATCTTTAAAAAAAAAAAAAGAAATAATGCGGAGTCTAGGCTTCATTCTAGACTTACTAAATTAGAATCTACCTTTTAACATGCTCCCCATGTTCTTTATATGCTTAAAATTCGAGAATCACTGTTTTGAGGCTGTATATTACTTTATTCTTGAGACACAAACAAAATAATTTCTATCATGGACAAAGCAATGCTAATAAAGTCAAAATAAAACACCAAATGCCTTGAATATTTGAAAGCAACTTCAAAGCAACCATAGATTTATGGGAGTGATTAACATGTTATCCAGTATGGTTCCTGATATATAGTGTTATAATTGGCCACTTTTTTCTTTCTCTGTGATACATAATGATGTGATAGATCTTACAGTAATAGTAAATTTAATTAATTGAAATCCACTATTGTTCCCAATTTGTAGATGAGGTAACTGATTCAGAGAAAGGTATCAGATGAATGCATTCTCTTTATGCTACAAATTATTATTATTTCTCTTACTAAATAAGAGAAAGAAAATGTTATTCCACAAGGAATACTTGATAGTTTTACAGAAGAGATGTCAGAGATATCTGTGCTGCCCAGTTCTTAGATTTATCCCTATTTGAGAAATTGCTGTTTCTGTCAAGAAAAGGTATACAAGGGCGCCTGGGTGGCTCAGTGGGTTAAAGCCTCTGCTTTCGGCTCAGGTCATGATCTCAGGGTCCTGGGATCGAGGCCCGCATCGGGCTCCCTGCTCAGCGAGGAGCCTGCTTCCCCCTCTCTCTCTCTGCCTGTCTCTCTGCCTCCTTGTGATCTCTCTCCCTCTGTGAAATAAATAAATAAA
>LNAC01000013.1:3146572-3216440 GCA_002007465.1 Ailurus styani | reverse complement strand
AAAAAAAAAAAAAAAAAAGACTAAGGGGATCTCACTAGATTCACCTTGTTCCAGTTTCTGAAGCCTTTGGAATGGAGTCCTTTCATGGCCTGTATTCCTGTGTTTCAACTTTGCTCATGATGGAACAGTTTCCTGTGTATCTACTTCTTTCAACAACATTTTCAAACTTAATATTTTGGCTTCTGTTTGTTTTCTTTGTCCAAAAGATCAATCTTTAAGAATTGGCTTATAAGATGAATTTCTATGGGAAAAATTGCTTTCCTCAAATTTGCTCTACAAAATTTTGACTGCATGCTATACTTATTAACCCTTGAAATGTTTTAATAGCATTTAATATTGCAAGTAGAGAAGAATAAATTTTCCAACAGTAATAAGTTCAGATCTTTTTCATATCCAAAATCTACTCTACACATTATAACAAAAGCCCTTGAGTGTATTTATATAACCAAAATTAAACTGATAAGTTTAGTTGAAAATCACAATATGAATGTCCTTTTTCTTGAATTCCACACATGTTCAGATGAAATATTTAGATAGATAACCATGACTATTATGAGTTGGGGTAATAGGATTATGACTTAATGAGATAATAATAGCTCATTTGTTCTTCAGGGAAAAATAATCCAGACTTGTACTTTATTTTTGGTGTATTTTTTTCAATTTGTAACATTATGTTGAAAAGGAGAGAGAAAATTTTCCAAGTGTAAAACAGAACTATAAAGACTTTCTTCTCACTGATTTCCCAACCATGTATTAGTAACCAAGTCCAGATTTGCTTATCTGAGCCCAGTGATAAGAAAAAGTAAATTTCCACACCCATGTATTTAGTTCACATAGTTGGTAAATAACAGCTTTGAAAACATTATGACCTGGTACCAAATTGATTATTACTACACTTAGAGAAGTCGAACGATCATCTAAAAATGCCAGTTATTTGTTAGTCATTAACGTGTTGCAAAAGTGATCTTCTTCCCTATGTATATATGGAAGATAATATGTATTAAAATTTATTAACCATTTAAAATTTAAGTATATTAAACAGTGAATCATTTAAAATTTAGAGTTGATTTTTGTCCTAAAATTGTTTTCTCTTTGGGAGGATATAGTGGCTGCAAAGAGAATTTTTTAAGCTTGCAGATGACTAATTCTTCTTAGATGTCAGACTTTTTTTTTAATCGCTTGCTAAGGAAAGTAGTAATTAATCAGAGGTTTCATTTAAAACTGCATTCATTCTAAAATGTAGTTAAGGAAAAAAATATTCTTATGAACTGAGCCACAATAGTTTGAAGATTATCACAAAACAATATTTAAAAAATTATTTTGAGAATTTGTTGCGTAAAAGTAAACATGTGAAGAGTGTTAGTTTTAAATAGATGCTTTACCTGTATTATGTCATTTGGTCCATACAATATCCTTTAATATTTGTAGCTAGAGAACCAGAAGCCCAGAAAATAACTAACTTCTTAACCTAAATGGTAAATAATGGAAGAGGTTGAAAAAATTGCTATCATATGGGGTGTCTGGATGGCTCAGTTTAATATCTAACCCTTGATTTTGTCTTGGGTCATGATCTCAAGGTCATGGGATTGAGCCCCACATTGGACTCCTTACTCAGTGGGGAGTCTGCTGGAAATTTTCTCTCTGGCCCTCTTCCCCATCCTCTCTCTCAAATAAACAAATCTGAAGAAAAAAAGAAAAAGAGAAAGAAAAAAGAAAGGAAAGAAGGAAGGAAGGGAGGGAGGAAGAATTGCTACCTGGTGTCAAACTTGATTTTTCTACATATAGAAGATAGATAACCTTGCATAAGAAAAACTGATTATAGAAGTTAAATGAGGATTAAAGAAGATGTCAGCTATATGCATTATTAAAACTCTTCCCTTTTCATGTTAATGATTTACCACGTACCTTATAAGTAAGAGATTATTAGTTATCTAAACTGGTAAAACAATAGTTATTTCTATGTAAGAAATGTATAAAATAAGTTAAAGCAGGAGAGGGAGAGGAATCTGGAAAAGGAAAAGGAGAATATTTATAGGTTGGCTCCATGTTTTGGCCTCTCTTGTTCAGGGTAATGATGAAATACCTCTTTTTTTCAATTTTCTTTTGTATTGATGTTTCTTGATTCCTTTCACTCTTGCTTCCAACTCAAACAAGCTGTGTACAAAGTGGCCTGTAGACTAGCAAAGTCAGTGTCACCTGGGAGTTTGCTTAGAAATGCAGACATTTAAGTCCCATCCCCAGACTCACCTGAAGCAGAATCTACATTTTTAAAAGTTCCTTAGATAACTCAAAAAATGATGCTTGAGAAAAGTTACTCTACAGTATATTCCTTTATGGGGTATAAATATACAGATCTCAGATCATGGCTGAAATAAGGGATCACTTTGAAGTGATCTTTGAAGTAAGGTATGCACAGGGTGATAACCCAAATTGCTGGATAGGGACAGGTCAGTCCGTAGTATATGTTCCGTGTCATATCCAATTTATGTGATCATTGGATCATTTTAAGAACAAAGCTTCCATCATTCTCCAGATGTATATCTCTTTCCATGCTTGTTTTAATACACTGCCTGAGTCCAATTTACATGTCTTCTGTGCAGTTGCTGTCCAGTCATTAATGATTCCTGCTAAAGTTATGCTACCAAAATCAATGACTTAAGTCTCTCAAAATCAGAGTGTATAATTTACCTTTCAAATCATTCATATGCTTTCTGAATAACAGTGGTTTTAACAGTGTTCACACTTTCAATTTAAATATTTTCTATCTCATGTAAAAGAATTCTGGACATTTTGGTTTAAGGGAGATCATTTATATATACTAAAATTACATGAAATTAAAAAAAAATCTTTAGTTGTAAGCATGGGTAGGAAATAGGTCCTATTTTACATTCCTAAAGTGAATACAAGTTTTAGTCGGAAAAATTCTAACCATTTGAATTGGTATATATGATAATATTTATACAGATTTTCATTTATTGTAGAAATAGACAAAGTTTGAAATATAACTCCTAAACATATCTCAGTCATTAATATTATGCTGTCTTTATTCCAGTGGAAAATGGAATGGACTCTTCCAACTGAGAAAAGGAAAATTATAATTATCTTAAGAAAGAGTCTGAGAGAGGCATCAGGGTGACTCAGTTGGTTGAGCATCTACCTTTGGCTCAGATCATGATCCCAGGGTCCTGGGATAGAGCCCTGGGATCTAGCCTGTTGTTGGGCTCCCCGCTCAGCAGGGAGTCTGCTTTTCTTTCTCCCTCTGCCCCTCCTCCTGCTCATGTGCTCGCTCTCTCTCTTTCTCTAATGGATTGGTAAAATCTTTTTCTTTTTTAAAGATTTTTATTTATTTATTTGACAGAGAGACACAGCGAGAGAGGGAACACAAGCAGGGGGAATGGGAGAGGGAGAAGCAGGCTTCCCACTGAACAGGGAGCCTGATGTGAGGCTAGATCCCAGAACCCTGGGATCAGGAACTGAGCCGAATGCAAATGCTTAACCACTGAGTCACCCAGGCACCCCTCCAGAACATAATTGACTGGAATTTATTTGGTCCTCTCTGACAATATTCCAGATGGTTCTCACCAATTCTTATGAGAGACTACATGTCATCTGTTCTTACTGAAAAGTATAACTCCCCCCGTTTTTTAAACATCTTAATTTAATTTTTTTCAGTGTTCCAAGATTCATTGTTTATGCACCATACCCAGTGCTCCTTGCAATACGTGCCCTCCGTAATACCCACCACCATGCTCACCCAACCCCCGCCCTTCTCCCCTCCATAATCCTCAGTTTGTTTCTCAGAATCCACAGTCTTTCATCTTTTCTTTCGCCCTCCGATTTACCGCAATTCACTTCTCCTTTCCTTCTCCTAATGTCCTCCATTTTATTCCTTATGTTCCATAAGTAAGTGAAACCATATGATAATTGACTTTCTCTGCTTGACTTATTTCACTCAGCATAATCTCCTCTAGTCCTGTACATGTTGATACAAAAGTTGGATATTCATCCTTTCTCTTGGTTGCATAATATTCCATTGTATACATGGACCACATCTTCTTTATTCATTTTTCTGTTGAACGGCATCTTGTCTCTTTCCACAGTTTGGTGATTGTGGACATTGCTGCTATGAACACTGGGGTACATATGGCCCTTCTTTTCACTACATCTGTATCTTTGAGGTAAATCCCCAGGAGCAATTGCAGGGTCATAGGGTAGCTCTACTTTTAATTTTTTGAGGAAATCTCCACACTGCTTTCCAAAGTGTCTGCACCAACATGACAAAGAACTGGTTTTCAATAATGAGTCAGTCAAATTTGGAAAAACAAAACAAAACAGAATTCAGTAACAAAATGGAAGGTGATTTGGGGAAAGCAAACACTGCAATGCCTAATTATTATATTACTGAAGTTGATAGAACACATGAAGTTATTCATAAAGGATGATAATAAGAAATATTAGTTGATTAAAGAAATGAATAAATAAGCAAATGATATAATTGAAATATTACACTTATTTAAAAAATTAATCTTTACTGATAAGTTGAAACATGGAGGTAATGGTTCATGCTGACTCTAGATCATTAAAATAAAATATTAATGTAATGTTAATTGTTTATACAAAACGTTATTAATTAGCATTTTAAATGAAATCAAAGTAACTCTTAGATTTGTTGTTAAAATTGCTTCTAATTTGCTTTTGAAGAAAATCAAGAGGAAGGGAAATTAAACATGTCTTGCTTAATACCATTAGTTGTTTACCATGGGCATTATTACAATACTTAACTAGAAAAGGATAGGAAAGTTCAGAGGCATATTCTTTAAGAAAACCTAGTTGGAGGAATTTCAAATTCAGATGGAAATGTGATTTTAAAACATCTTTGCCTTGTAAGATGTTGCAATCAATTAGTACATAAACAAATGCTATTCTTCAAATGTCTGCAGTTGGAGATGATTATCTGATAAGTAATGGTATCAAAAAGTAATAAATACTATACCACTCTAAACTATAATCTACTGTTTGAATATGATCCTCTTTGCATGATTTGTTATTTTCTTTAAAAATTTGCTTTCAAATTTGAACTTGACTGCATTTTCTTCTCCCTTTCCCGACAGTCTATTTTGCAACTTATTTCTTTTTAGGAAATAGAAGTAAGAAAAGAAAATTACCATAGGTATTTATTACAATTGTAAAACTGACACCATTCTTTGTTCTTAGAAGAGGAGACAATTCTGACTACTTTAAGCTAATGGAACCATATTAAATATCTCCAAAATGGACAGATGATCAGATTTATATTCTATAGATTTAGGAATAAATCCCCAAAGCCATTTAGTCCAGTAGAATGTCACCAGTGCTTCTGGAAACTTTTGAAGTAGCTTCCATTCTCCTGGAATGGATTTCATGAGTTATTTCTTTCTTTACTCAACTCATCTAAGATTCAAAGTACATAGGTAGATACAGCTTATTAGTTGAACCTGGATCATTTACATCAAACTAACAACAAGGGAAGCTGGAGAAGGTATCTCACATCTGATGTCATTTCTATGGTTTAATAAGATTCTTAAAATGAAGTAAGCCCTAATATAGAAAAGATATTCAAATGTGCTCTGTAGCCAAATAATTGCCAATATTATTTTATAAATTATGAAATTATAGTAGAACGTACATTTAAATGTTATTTTTTACTCGAGAGGCTTACAAATTTAATTCAAAGAGAAAATCTGACCCCTCTGCCCTTCCTTTTTTTTTAATCAATTGCATCAATTCTAGGCATGTTGTGCCAACAATTGCACTGTATCCTACATAATTACATTTTAATTTTTCTAATAAATCATTCCTATCAACATAAAAACAAATTTTAATTTCACATCATAGAAAAATCTTCATAACATCACCTTTATCTGTTACTTTCCTAACAAAAAGTTTGAAACGTTGTTCTGTGCCTGTTGTTTCCAATTTTTTGAATCTGGAATCTGTCCCGATTAGGCTTTTGTCATTAATAACTTCAATGGAACTGCTATCCTCAGTGTCTCTAATCATCTTTTTACATTACTGAACACAATGGAAAACTCATCCTTACTCTTTCTTGAGGTATCATCAATGTTAGACAAGTTTAATACTTCGTTCTTTTAACACATTCTTCGCTTGGATTCAAGGATAAAACAGTTTTACGTCTACATGCTCTTCTGCTTATCTCTCATCTCCCCAAATTCTCAATATTGGAATAATATGGAACTTTCTGTTCTATCTACTTTCACCTCCTTAATAATTCATTCCATTTCTGACATTGAAATAACACATAACTGGTGAATTCCTTTTTTATAACTTCAGCTCTAAAATTTGATCAATATACCCAAGTACAAATTTGTTATATCTCTTAGAAACTCAATAAGCATTTCAACTTTAAGAGGTCTAAAATAGAATTTATTAGAAAATTTCTTTCTAAAACCTGCTGTTCTTGAAATCTTTTCCATCACAGAAAAATAGGCAACCCTATCATTCCTAGTTGCTTAAATTAAAAAATCTTGAAGTCATCCTTAACTCCTTCTGTGCTTTTCTATGTCTGCATTCAATTTTTTTTCAGCAAATTCTCTTTGCTTTGCCTCAAAACTATATATAGAATTATTACACTTCTTGCTACCTCTGCCAACACTGACTACAACTCTCTACTCTTTTTTTCTCCTTTTAACGTTCCCTTCCATCCTATAGTCTTTTCTCAACACAAAAGGTAATTAAATTTTTCTTAAAAAAGTTAAACATGTCGGGGCACCTGGGTGGCTCAGCTGTTAAGCGTCTGCCTTCAGCTCAGGTCTTGATCCCAGGGTCCTGGGATCGAGCACTGCATTGGGCTCCCTGCTCCGTGGGAAGCCTGCTTCTCCCTCTCCCCCTGCTCATATTCCCTCTCTTGGTGTCTCTGTCTCTCTCTCTGTCAAATAAATAAATAAAAATCTTAAAAAAAATAAGTATGTCACTCTTGCTCAATTCTCCTTATCTCTCTGGTGCCTAGAATAGTGCTGTGCAAATAGATACTTAGATTTTCTTAGATTTTTATTGTTATTGTTAAATGACTGAATGCAGATGCTCTATGAATCTTCAGGTTAATTTATGGTCCAAACTAGCCATTGTTTATTCAGATAATCACGTCCATGTTGTAGGCTTCAAGAATAATGGGGAAAAAAGAATGACATAAAGGCTTTTGCACAATGAATGTCTTCATTTAAAGGGACTTTCCCAAAAATTTCACAGAAAAGCATCCATGTTCATACCACTGGTCACTTCTATCAATAAACAGCATAGATGTTCCCTTTCCTTGACTTTGGGCAGGCTTTTGATACAGTAGAATTTACACTATGTAAGTTCTTCACCTAGATCATAAAGAGCAATCCAATATCCTTCTGGTGCCTTTGGCACATTTGCTCTTGTGACCCAGTTTCCATGCTAGTTTTCCATGCTAGTTTCCATGTAGGGAAGCCCAGGCTGTATTGAAAGGTCATGTGTAGATGTTCTGGCAATAGCCCTTACTGAAGTCTCAGTTGAAAGCCAGCATTATCCTAGATGTGAGTGAAACTACTCCAGATGATAGAAGTCTTCCTAGATGACACTCCAGATCATATAGAACAGAGACAATAGTCCCTCACTGTGCCTTGTTCAAATTAATGGCTTGCAGAATACATGAGTTTGATAAAATTGTTGTTTTATGATGGTGAGTTTTGGAGTGGTTATGAAGCAATGGGCATTTGGAATATGTGTATTATATTAGTATTTTGGCTTTCAAATAGGATTAAGATTTTGTTTTGAATTGCTCAACTAACATTCTGCCACAGTTTACCTTATTGTACCTTATAAAACATGGATGCAGTTGTGGCTTTTTAATAAATGGGTATATGAATGGTAAAAACAATAAGACCTTCTGTATTAGAACTATAATTATTTTATCCCCATTCTCTTTAACTGGGCATAGAATTGTTTCTTGTAAATAACCTTTTGGCAGTGTTCCAGAGCTTGGCTCTATCACAGCCATTAGTATTAAAGCTCAGGAGTCTGATGCCACCTGATTCTGAATATTTTGATGACACTTGGATTTTTTTTTCTCCTCTGGAAGATTTTAGAATCTTTTCTTAATATCCCCCTGCTAGAAAATTTCATCATATTCTCTCTCACCATGAGATTCTTTTTTTTTAATTCATTAAACTGAGCATTCAGCAGATACTGTTAATCTTGATTCTATCTATCTACCTATCTATCTATCTATCTATCTATCTATCTATCTATCTATCTATCTATCTATATTCATTCTGTAGGATGATGTACTTTGTTAGTAATTTCTCTCCCACAATTTTATTTGTTTTCTCTTTCAGGAACTCCTATTATTAAAATGTTGCGTTGCTGAGATTAATCCTGTGGTTTTCTTTATTTTTTTTTCTCTTTTACATCAACTTTCTGAAATGTGTTCTCAATTTTAATTTCCCAATGCTCTTTTTCCTCTATGTTCTTTGTATTTTTTTTCTTTAAAAAAGTATGTTTGTATTTTATTTTGCTCTTTATGGGGTTCTTTTCCTTTATGATATGTTTTTTTCTTTGAATGGGTCATAATTTTGGCAATGTTATCACATATAATGTTGAAGTAATTAAAGTAAAAACACCTAATACACTGTGTAAATGAGTTTACTAGGACAGGTTTTTATTTTTCTAGAATTCAAGCAGTCTTTGCTGTATTTGTAATAAGGCAGGAAACTTATGCCTTCTTTGTAATTCCTTTAAACTGTATCCCCTCCTCAAATATGAAATATTTTTAAAAAATGTATTCTCCGAATTATTTCAAGTTTTTCATGAGGAAAACACCACAGATGCCAGGTTTTGTTTTTGCTTTTTTTTTTTTTTTTTTGATGATGTATGGAAGGAAACCCAAACTGAGGAGTGTAAATGGAAATGTCCTCTTTTTAGCTCTCACTCAACTATTCACGTGGATCTTATTTTACTTCCCTTTTCAATGTTGTGATCCTGCAGATTTTGGATTAGAATTTTCTCCAAACTCCTCTCAGAAAGGTGTCTCCTGCTTTAAAAAATGTCTTCCGCCTTTTCTTTTATCTTTTCTTTTCTTTTCTTTTCTTTTCAGATTATCCATCAGAACAATCTCACCCATTTCTCTCTTTCCCAACTTTTCAAAATATATTGTCTACAGATATCCTCATTTCTTCACATTCTTGACACTCATGTCATATTAGTGGAGTTCTCAGAAGAAAGGCTGAGCAAAGCCTGTGCTCAATCCTCCCTTTTGCACTAGGAGATCCCCTGGGTTGTTACATTTGTTTGTTTATTCTAATTTCAATAGGGTGTAGATTTTTTTAAAGATTTTATTTATTTATTTGACACACAGAGAGGGACAGTGAGAGAGGGAATACAAGCAGGGGAAGAGGGAAGAAGCAGGCTTCCTGCAGAGATGTGGGGCTCGATCCCAGGACTCTGGCATCATGACCTGAGCCAAAGGCAGACTCTTAACGACTGAGCCACCCAGGCGCCCCAAGTGTAGATTTTTATACAAATAAAAGATGGAAAATTGATGACACAAGTGAAAGCACTTCTCCCAGCAGTTTCTTTCAACTGGCTAACCTAAGAGATGATTTTTATTAGTTTTTCCCCTTTTATTTCCTTCCCCCTTCCCCTTCCTTCCTATTCCCCAACCCTCCCTCCCTTTCTCCCTCCCTCCCTTCCTTCCTTCCTCTCTCATCACTCTTTCCTTCTTTCTAAGACATCAATTGAGATACATCAGACTTTTCTGTTTAAACATAACTGAGAAATAACTATGTGCTCCTGAAATTCACTTAACAATAAACCATACTTTGGTTGAAGAGGTTTACAAAAGTATCAAAAAATGGACAACGATACAAAAACAAATTCACAGATAAAATGCTTTGGGATGTTAGCATTCAAAGTGATTAGGTCCATCTGAGGACAATATAAAAAGGCAATAATGTAATGAGAGCATTTGCAAGGGAGGAACAAGATTTGGTATGTGTAGCAGGGAAAGAAAATGGAGAGTTATCCTAGAAATCAAAAAAGAAAACCATAAAGAAATCAGAGAAATTGGGAAGTAAAAAATTTTCAAGAGGATCAGTGGATGAAGCTTAGAGAAAAATCTTATATAAGGAAATGGCAAAAATATCATAAGCTGTATCCATAGCATAGAGTGTGTGAATCATATAGACAATATGTTGAGTATTAAAAATACATATGTAACAAAATGGCAAAATTGTCATTTCAGGAAAATTATTTTAAGAACTCTGAACAAAACTGGAGAGAAGTTTTTACATAGTGTAAGAGAGAATAGTCCTTGTCAGAATAGAGAGATGGCACAACTGCAACAGATATCGAGGAAATCGGACTGACAGAACACATCAACTCACTGAATGTAACAAAGAGATGAGCAAATTGTGTTTTTAAGCCAGGATGACTAGGAATTTCGTGAAGTGATTTACAGATGTGTATGAGAAGGAAAATTCTGTTTTTGGTAAGTTACATTTATAAATTTGGAAGGGTTTGGAGACATAGAACAAGCTATAGATGAAATATATGAATAGAATTAAAGAAACATGACTGGGCTATTGATATATATTATGAAATATCCACACAGTATAGAGAGTCAGTGCTTCCAGAAATAAGAATACTTCTAAGATAGTATAGAGAAAAGAGGTGGGAACAAAATTTAAAAGAGGAGAAAGAAACTCATTGAACTTACCTTTAATTTGGGAGCTAGAGAAGTTAGAACACCAGTGAGGACAGGAAGCAGTTTTATAAGAGGCAATTGAAGGTCTAGGAGGTCATATGGTCCTAGAAGTCGAGAAATGAGGACGTTCTAAGAGTCAAAGCCAATAGATCAAATAACTGCAGCAGAAACCAAAGAAGAATAAGTTTAAAGGGAAGACCACTGAATTTTATAGTGAAGAGTCAATTAACCTCTGGCATTCAAGATAAGGAAGGACAGAGGCTGGACAGAACTATTTTTTTTTTTGACAGAATTATCTTATTTGACTCTTTGAATAACAATCTTGTAAAACAGAGACTACAATTATATTGTGTGGGGGGAAATAACAAGACCAAGAAAAAGTTGCTAGAATTTATTGAGATGCAGTTTTTAAACCTCTCTCTTTTTTGTTTTTTAATTTGCAAATTGAGTGAAACCTGAACATCATGCCTTGGGGATGTAGTGTCTCAACAAAGTCAGGATGACTGTAAATTTTGCAGAGTGATTAAAGTGTGAGCTGGTACTCTAGTCAGATATGCTTGGATTTTATAATTGAGGACTGAAGTGGTGTAGTAGTTGAATATTGCCTTCTTCAGAGTGGTAATAAGGAAGGTCAGTGGAGGGTGTGGACCAGAATGCCCTGCTTTCTGCTATCTGGCCCCATCATTAGATGATCCATCCTCATGTCAGAGGGTGTATTACCGCCGGCATCACTCTCCACTTGCATTGTGCTATTTATGCAGCTGCTGACCTTTTTTTCCATTAAAATCATTGTTGTCCTAATCATAATCTATTCTGTTCAGCACTTTTGTAATGTCTGTCACTTAGGAAATTAACACAGTCATAAAATTAGCATAGTCTGATGACTTGAAAGATATCATATAACTTTCTTAACTGCTAAAGCTTATAGACATCTCATGAGTTCTTGCTGTTGTGCTAATGAGTTTAGGAGAAATGGGAAAAAATCATAGCCTAATCATTTTTAATACAAGTATATTATTTATTCATAAGATTTTTATTAATAGCTGCAACTTAGACCTTTGACATAGGACTATTAAATAGTATGCTATTATTCAGGCTGACTTAACTATAAGAAGAGTGTAAGAATGGCATAAGTATAAGAAAAGAATATGCTTGTTTGTCTACAAAATGGGAATTAAAGCCATATGACAGGTTGTCCCTAAATATTACTCCTTAACAAGAGCCTCAGACAATCACTGAAATGTCATCATTTTAAATAAACTACAATATTTCCAGAGAAAAACAGTGTCTTCCAATCACTTATAAGTCTCAGCTGTGTCATTTGTGAAATGAAGGTAATTTTATTGCCTTCCACTTATTTCACAAGGCTATAAGGATCAAATGAGATTATTCTTCTGAAAGTATTTTGTAAATTTTAATGTATTATATAAATGTAACTTAATATGTAAAATTGGTGATTGTATATAACCCTTGGAGATATATTTATCTGTTAAGAGTTATCAGTATCTTAATGTAAATCTGATTTATATTTGTGGAATATTAAGAAAACCTCACTTTAGGAGAAAAGAGTTAATAGGGTGCAGGCTGCTCCTTAGGAAGAGTGATCTTCGAGATCCAAAGAGAATCTAGGGAGCCAAGGTCATAGGAGGGAGTACAGTCCCTGAGTGGAGCATAAAATTCAAAAGGCATTAATAAAAAAGAATGCTAGAGTGATTTTCCAAGAAATACTTTGGTGATCAAGTTTTTAGTGGTTTTTGTAAAAGACTAATTTTTTTAAAAGGATAATATAATGAGTGTTTAATGAAGTTTATTTAAAGTAAGCCACTTTATTTGGAGCTGATATTCTTTCTACTTTTGGGGGGGGGACTGGGGGATCACCCTATTATTGTTTTCTAACACTCCTATATTTTCCCCTGTTTTATTGTGATGTAAGGTAGATATAGTGAAATTTAACCATTTTAATTTTATACTTTAATGAGTTTTTACAATTTTATATAGTAATATGTCCATTGTCATCACAGTTATGGCATAGAATATTTCCATCACTCAAAACTGTTCCTTTACCCTCCCATCACACCCTGCTTCTGACAACCACTAATCTACCTTCTATCACTATAGGTTTTCCTTTCCGGACTATAGAAAAAAGGAATCATACAATATGTAGTTGTTGTTTTTTTTCCCCCCCGTTGGTCTTCTTTTACTTGTTCTGATACTCTTGAAATTCATCATTATTTTTGTATCTGTTACTGGTTTGTTGCTTTACATTGTTAAGCAGTGTTTCACTGTATGAATAGGCCTCATTTCATTTATTCATTCACCAGTTGATAGACATTTGGGTTGTTTTCAGATTTGAGTTACAATGAGTGAAGTTGCTATTAAGTTTCAAGTACAAGTCTTTCAATAAGCATATGTTTTTATTTCTCATGAGTAAACATATAGGATTGGATTTGCTGTATTATATTGTAAGTATATGTCAACTTTATAAGAAACTGCCTGTTTCCCAAAGTAGCCACACTTTTGGCATTTCCATCAGCAATATTTGAGTGTTCTTTTTACTCCACAAACTTGTCAACACTTAATATTATCACTCATTAGTTTTATCACTCCAGTGGGTATGTGGTGGCATCTCTTTGGAGTTTTAATTTGCATTTCCCTAATGACTATCAATCATTAGCATCTTTAAAGGTGCTTTTTTAATGAAGGGTCTATTTAGGTTTTTTGCCTGTTTAAATTAGGTTGTTTGTATTCTTATTTTTGAGTTATAAAGCTTTCACATATTCTGAATGCAAATCCTTTAAACATAGATGTTTCCCAAATATTTGCTACAAGTTTATGTCTTGACTTTCATTCTCTCAAGAGTCTTGACCTGATTACACAGATCAGATTCCCTAATTCCCACTCCCCTGTGCTCTGGCAGAACTGTCCTTCTTTTTTAAGTTCCAGTGTGGTGTCACCTTTCCTCAGAAGAC
This sequence comes from Ailurus styani, assembly GCA_002007465.1. Lineage (NCBI taxonomy): Eukaryota > Metazoa > Chordata > Mammalia > Carnivora > Ailuridae > Ailurus > Ailurus styani. Next base: position 3,202,748 of record LNAC01000013.1, on the reverse strand, counting down.
CAGAAAATGCTCCTGCCCATACCACCTTTCCCAACCAGAGAGTTCTATAGAGCTTTAGTTCTAGCGGAAGTAGTATCAGACCTCATTTAATGAGCAGATCAGAGCACACCTGGTTAAAACTGGCTACATTCTGGCCAAGGATCAAACACTCCCCACTGTAGGCAAGGGGAACTCTGCAGATGACTGGCCTGATGGATAGAGCAGCCAAATAACAATAGCAGAGCTCACGAAACACATCAGAGATACTCCCTGAAGTGCCAGACCCTGGACAATATATGACCTCTTCTTTATAAGAACATTACACTCAAAGGAAACCTACTGGGCTTTTCTAAAATAGAGAAGAAGGCAGAGACTTAGACAAAATGCCAAGATGGAAGAATTCATCCCAATTGAAAGAACAAGGTAAGGTCACAGCCAGAGATCTAAATGAAACAGATATAAGTAACATGCCTGATGGAGAATTTAAAGCAGCAATCATAATGATATTAGCTGGGCTTGAGAAAAGAATGAAAGGTATCAGGGAGACCCTTACCACAGAGATCAAAGAGTTAAAAAAAGTCAGAAATGAAAAATGCAATAACTGAGATTGGAAACAGTTTTGATGCATTGAACACAAGGCTAGAAGAATCAGAACACATAACTATGACATGGAAGACAAAGTAATAGAAAATAATGAATCTGAACAAAAGAGAGAAAGAATGATTATATAACAAGAAACTAGACTTAAGGAACTCAGTGACTCCATCAAGCATAATATTCATATTATAGGAGTCCCAGAAGAAGAAGACAAAAGAAGAGAGGAAGAAAATTTATTTTAAGAAATAATAGCCGAAAACTTTCCTAATCTGGGAAAACAGACATCTGGATCCAGAATGTACAGAGAACTGCCCTCAGAATCAATAAAAGTAGGGCAACACCAAGACATATTGTAATTAAATTTATAAATTATAGTAATACAGAAAAAAATCTTAAAAGCAGCAACGCAAAAGAAATCCTTGACTTACAAGGAAAGACCCAGAAGGCTCGCTGAAGACTTCTCCATAGAAACTTGGCAAGCCAGAAGGGAGAGTGCCATAACATAGTCAATGTGCTGAAAGGGAAAACTCTGCAGACAAGAAACTCTATCCAGCAAGGCTATCATTCAGAATAGAAAGAGAGATAGTTTCCCAAACAAAAACTAAAGGAGTTTGTGACCATTAGCCAGCCTTGCGAGACATATTAAAGGAGATTCTTTGAGTGGAAAGGAGTGGTGAAAGGGATAAAGAAAAGAAAGGAAGAGAGAAAATCTCCAGAAACACTGACAAAACAAGTAATAAAATGGCACTAAATACATATCTATCATTAATTATTCTGAATGTAATAGGACTAAATGCTTCAATCAAAAGACATAGAATGTCAGAGCTGATGAAAAAACAAGACCCATCTATATGTTTCCTACAAGAGACTCATTTTAGACCTAAAGACTTAAAACTGAAAAAAAATTATTATTATTTTGCCAATTTTTAAAATATGTATCCATCTGCAGATAATTGTAATTTCAATCCACAGCATTATTTAGGCTAGGTATAAAATCTATAAAGTATTTAAATAACACTGTTGATATTGACATTTGTAGATTCTTTTCAATTTAATCAACATCTTTTATGTTAGCAATAGTAAGTTGATATTATAGTTAATGAATTTTCTTAATTTGAATAGAAGTTTGGGAACTGTTATGCTTTTGCTTAAAAGTTAAATAAATTCTTAGAAAAAAGATGAACCAGTTTTTTGAACATGGACCGTTAAAAGAAAATTATGTTTTACAACTTGATTCAATTGTTAGAAAATGTCTAAGTATGCTTGGAATTACATGTGTATATATTTTGCAGCTGCAAATTTTATAAAATTTAAAGGTAAGTTAAGTATGAGGAAAATTTGTGGTCTCTTTAAAGATGTGATATAAATGTAAAACATACATTAAATTTTAAAGCCTTGTATGAAAAATGAATATATCAGTAATCATATATTTGTATTTAGAATTTATGGAGTTAAATAAACCCTCTTACAAAAAATAAACATAAAGGAATAACTGAAAGTGAAACTTCACTGCAGATTGAAAGTAAGAGAATGGAGAAACATTTATCATGCAAATGGATGTCAAAAGATGCCAGGGATTAGCAATAATTATATCGGACAAAATAGACTTTAAAACAAAGGCTGTAACAAGAGATGAAGAAGAGCATTAAATCATAATAAAGGAGATAATCCCATAAGAAGATCTAACAATTGTAAATATGTACCCAAAACAGAGACACTCAAATATATAAAACAGTTAATAACAAATGTAAAGGAACTAATTGAAAAATACAGTATTAGGGCACTTTAACACCCCACTTAACATCAATGGGCAGATCATCTAAACAGAAAATCCATAAGGAAACAATGGCTTTGAATAACACACTGGACCAGATGGACTTGAGACATACGTTCAGAACATTCCATCCTAAAGCAGAATACACATTTCTTTTCAAGTGCATATGGGACACTCTCCAGAATAGATCAATGCTATGTCACAAAACAGGCCTCACAAAGTACAAAAAAATTGAGATTATATCGTGCATATTTTCTGACCACCACCCTTGATGTCAACCTCAAGGAAAAATCTGGAAAGACCACAAATATATGGAGGTTAAACAACATGCCACTAAAGAATGAATGGGTCAACTAGAAAGTCAAAGAAATTAAAAAAAAATACATGGAAACAAATGAAAATGAAAACACAATGGTCCAAAACTATTGGGATGCAGCAAAAATGGTCCTAAGAGACAAGTACATAATAATTCTTGAGGCCTACCTCAAGAATCAAGAAAAATCTCAATCTACCTTACATCTAAAGGAGCTAGAAAAAGAACATACAAAGCCTAAAGCCAGAGAAGGAGGGAAATAATAAATATTAGGACAGGAATAAATGATATAGAAATACAAACAACAACCACAAAACAATAGAAAGAGAATGATAAATCCCTAACCATACTTACCAAAAAGATACAGAAAGGGACAAATAAATAAAATCACAAATGAGAGAGGGGATATAACAACCAGTATCACAGAAATGCAGACAGTTGTAAAAGAATATTATGAAAAGCTATGTGCCAACAAATTGGACAAACTGGAAGGAATGGATAAATTCCCAGAAACATATAAACTACCAAAACTGAAACAGGAAGAAGTAGAAAACTTGAACAGAATAATAACCAGCAAAGAAATTGAATTGGTAATAAAAAATCTCCCAATAAACAAAAAGCCCAGAGCCAGACGCCTTCATAAGAGAATTCTACCAAATATTTAAAGAAGAGCTAATACTTTTTCTCAAACTATTCTAAAAAGTAGAAAAGGAAGTAAAACTTCCAAATTCATTCTGTGAGGCCAGAATTACCCTGATAACAAAACCAGATAAAGACTCCACTTATAAAGAGGACGACAGGTCAATATCCCTGATGAACATGAATGCAAAAGTTCTCAATAAAATACTAGTAAACCAAATGAAACAATACCTTAAGAGAATCATTCACTCAGATCATGTAAGATTTATTCCTGGGCTACAAGGGTGGTTCAATATTTGCAAATCAACCAGTGTGATACACCACATTAATAAATGAAAGCATAAGAACCATATGATCCTTTCAATAAATGCATCATCCATCATGATGGATGCGTGATGCAAAAAAAGTAAAACTTCCATTCATGATAAAAAACTTTAATGAAGTAGGGATGAAGGGAACATAACATAATAAAGGCCACATATGAAAAATCCACAGCTAATATCATCTTTAATGAGAAAAACAGGGGTTTTCCTCTATGGTCAGGAACAAGACTGAGATATTCAGTGTCAACACGGTTATTTAATTTTTTTTTAAGATTTTATTTATTTATTTGACAGACAGAGACAGAGAGATTACAAGTAGGCAGAGAGGCAGGCAGAGAGGCGAAAGCAGGCTCCCGGCCGAGCAGGGAGCCTGATGCAGGGCTCAATCCCAGGACCCTGAGATCATGACCTGAGCCGAAGGCAGAGGCTTTAACCCACTGAGCCACCCAGGTGCCCCAACACTGTTATTTAAAATAGTATTAGAAGTCTTAGCCACAGTAATCAGACAACACAAAAGAAGTAAAAAGCATCCAGACTGGCAAGGAAGAAGTCAAACTTCCACTATTTGCAGATGACGTGATACTCTATATAGAAAACCCAAAAGACTCCATCAAAAAGCTGCTAGAACTGATACACAAATTCAGTAAAGTCACAGAGGATACAAAATCAATGTACAGAAATCTGTTGCATTTTCTGTACAGCAATAATGAGGCAGCAGAAAGAGAAATCAAAGGATCAATCTCCTTTATAACTGAACCCAAACCGGGTGCCTGAGTGGGTAATCAGTTGAGTATCTGACTCTTGATTTTGGCTCAGGTCATGATCTCAGGGTCATGAGATCAAGCCCCACATCAGGCTCCATGCTCAGTGGGGAGTCTGCTTGAGATTCTATCTCTCTCTTTCTCTCTCTTTCATGCCCTTTGCCCCTTCCTCCACTCTATCTCTCTAAAATAAACAAAAAAATAAATCAATAAAATTTTTTTAAAAAATATACAGGGGTGCCTGGGTGGCTCAGTCAGTTAAGCATCTGCCTTAAGCTCAAGTCATGATCCTAGGGCCCTGGGATCCATCTTGATGTCAGACTCTGTGGTCGGCGGGGAGGCTGGTTCTCCCTTTCCCACTGCCACTCCCCCTGCTTATTCTCTTTCTCTCTTTCTTTCTCTTTGTCAATAAATAAATAAAATCTTAAAAAAAAAATAGCACCAAAGCCCATAAGATCCCTAGGAATAAACCTAACCAAACAGGTGAAAGGCTTGTATTCTGAAAACTAGAAAACAATGAAAGAAACAATGAAAGAAATCAAAGGTGACACAAATAAATGGACAAACATTCCAAGCTCATGGATTAGAAGAAAAATAATATTAAAATGTCTATATTACCCAAAACAATTTATACATTTAATGAAATCCTTACCAAAATACCAACAGCATTTTTTTAAAGATTATATTTTTAAGTAATCTCTTCATCCAATGTAGGGCCTGAACCTACAACCCCAAGAGTTGCACACTTTACCATCTGAGGCTGCATAGTCCACCAACTGAACCACCCAGGTGCCACCCACAACAGAATTTTAAAGAGCTAGACAAACAATCCTAGAATTTGCATGGAATACAAAAAACCCTGAATAGCCAAAACAACTTTGAAAAAGAAAAGCGAAGCAAGAGGCATCACAATTCCAGACTTTAAGTTATATTAAAAGGTTTAGTAATCAGGACAGTATGGTACTGGCACAAAAATAGACACACAGATCAATGGAATAGAATAGAAAACCCAGAAATGAACCCAAAACTATATGGGCAATTAACCTTTGGCAAAACAAGAGAGAATATCCAGTAGGGAAAAGGCAGTCACCTCAATAAATGGTGTTTGGGAAACTGGACAGTAACATGCAGAAGAATGAAACTGGACCATTTTCTTATACCACACACAAAAATAAATTTAATGGATAAAAGACCTAAATGTGAGGCAGGAAACCATTTAAACCCTAGAGGAGAACATAGACAGTAACCTCTTTGACATCGGCTACATCATCTTCTTACTAGATATGTCTCTTGAGTCAAGGGAAACAAAAGCAAATATTAACTATTGGAACTTCGTCAAAATAAAAAACTGCACAGCAGAGGAAACAATCAACACAACTAAAAGGCAACCTATTGAATGGGAGAAGATATTTACCAATGACATATCTGATACAGGGTTAGTATCCAAAAATATATAAAGAATTTATACAACTCAATACTCAAAAAGCAAATAATCTAATTAAAAATGGGCAGAGGACATGAATAGACATTTTTCCAATGAAAAAATACAGAGGCTAACAGACACATGAATAGATGCTCAACATCATTCATCATCAGGGAAAAACTACAATGAGTGATCACCTCACACCTGTCATAATGGTTAAAATCAACAACACAAGAAACAGATCCCAGCATGATGTGGAGAAAGGAGAACCCTTTAACAGTGTTGGTAGGAAAGCAAACTGGTGCAGACAATCTGGGAAAGAGTGTGGGGGTTTCTCAAAAAGTTAAAAATAGTACTACCCACAGGTCCAACAATTGCACTATCCTTGTTCACAAAGGATAGAAAAATACTAATTTGAAGGGATACATGCACCTTGATATTTGTTGCAGTAGTATCTACATTAGCCAAACTATGGAAGGAGCCAAAATATCCATTGGACGATGAACGAATAAAGAAGAAGTGGTATATATATATATACAATAGAATATTACTCAGCCATAAAAAGAATGAAATCTTGCCATTTGCAACGATGTGGATGGATCTAGAGAGTTATGGTAAGTGAAGTCAGTCAGTCAGAGAAAGATGCCATATGATTTCACTCATATGTGGAATTTAAGAAGCAAAACAAACCAAATGGTCATAGGGAAAAAAAGAGCAAGGCAAACCAAGAAGCAGATTCTTAACTATGGAGAACAAACTGATAGTTACCAGAGAGTAGGTTGGTGGGGGAATGGTGAAATAGGTGATGGGGATTAAGGAGTGCAGTTATGATGAACACCAGGTGTTGTATGAAAGTGTTGTATCACTATATTGTATACCTGAAACTAATAACTGTATGTTAACTGTAATTTAAATAAAAGCTTTAAAAAATAAAAAATAAGGACAATGTAGTGATTCTTTCATAAGGTTAATTCTATTTAATATAAATGCCTATTTTTAAATTTGTAGATTATATATTTTCTGATTTTTCATCTGTACATTTTCTTTAACATTCAGTGTTTTACTTTACACATAAAAATTTTAGGAATCAGTATTTTAGGGAATCTTAATATTCTTTAGTTATGAGATATAAGACTTTACTGACAATATTTGCATTCTCTGAAACATTTTTAAACACTTTCTATGTTTAAAGTCAAGATTTTTATATGTCTAATATTCCCTTTCCAAGTTTTTAGTAAGTTATCTTTTCAGGAAATCAATTTCTCTTATCTCTTTCTCTTTCTATCTCTCTATCCCTCTCTCCCACCTATCTAACTATCAATCTATGGAACTATCATCTATCTAAAAATAGTATATATTCTGAAAGCAACAGACATAGAATTCACATATGTGATTCCCTGATCCCCCAAACACTAATGAATATAAAGGGCATCCATGAATTATTGAATAAGGAACTGTGGAATAGAAAATATACCACATACCATTTGTGCTCAAGATTGAAACAGTGAATTAAGTGATTTAAGCCCTGAAATGAGGTGAATGCATTGAAGAGGTATCTATCTTTTCATTAAAAGCCAATGTTAAATTTTAGTCTTGTGAAAGAGTTTGTGATGTATACTTTCAAAGAAATAGACTGCAAAATCCTCTTTATAAATCTCCTTTTTAAAACATACCTATTTGAACTGTAGATGTGAGAAATATATATTCTATTAATAGATGCTCAAAATTTATTTAACAAATGAAGAAAGTTAGACATTATTTTTGAAAGCTCACGTGTGATAAGATCTTGATTAACTTTCAATTTTACATCAAGAAAACTTTCAGTTGATACTGACTAGGAACTTAGTTTAATACAAACAGCTGCAACTAAAGTTAACAGAAAATTCAAAAGGTAAAGAACTGAGTTGAAATGTAACCTTAACGCTTTAATAAGCTCCTTATACAGGAAACTTCTAGAAGTAGCAAAAATATTCAAGTGTTCTGGGGTATTTCTAATTATATTACAGGTCACCTTAAAGCAGCCTCAATACTGAGATCTGGTGTTTTGCTTAATTTCTAAAAGTATTTTAGATTAATCAAACTGATCGCAAGCCTCCTAAGCTTTGATGAAGTCTAACAAAAGTACCTACCCATATGTTTATGAGTTCAGCGTATCCACTTTCTAGATCATGAAAATAAGTAAATAAATACTAAAAACTAGGAAATAATAGAATATGGAAATATCAAACTTAAGACATAGTTTATTAAAGTTCAGAGTCCAGTGCCATTAAAATATATAGGTTTCTCCTACTGTTTGAAGCCAATCTTTTCCTTTTGCTTTGCTTTTATGGAGCTGTGTGTGAGCATATATTTAACTAATACAGACTAAAATCTACTTTCAGGGAATCCAATCAGTTATTTCCCATTAGCTTGATTAACTTTTCTTGACCTGCTCCTATAGGCTGCATTCTTCAAGGTCAATGTTAAAAGTTATATTGAAGTATCATAAGAAAAATAATAGTCTGAATCTTGTGAATTGGAGAACATGAAAACAAGTGAAATAATACTAATGAGTTTTTATATTAATGCCAACAACTCTGCTACCATTAATTCATACAGTGATGTACCCATTGTTTTTTCATTTTAATTCAACACCATCAGAAGTGGCTTGGCGTAATAGCACATAAGAGAATAAAGTAGCCCTTAAATGCATGAAATTGATTCCTTTTTAATTTTCTACATTCTAACTTATTTTTATCTCCTTCATTGCTCCAGTCCAACAATTTTAGTGACCATAAGCATTTTGGAGCCTAGAAAGAATGTGTATGAATCAATAGGCAGGTAGAATTGGAGGAAAAATACTGATGACCAAGTTGTATAGTAACTATCCTTCAATTAAGGAAAATTCATTTCAAAGCTCCCTTCTGTTCAAGAATAGTGAGGGGAGAAAAAGATGTTAATGTGTTTGGATTACATTAAAGTTTTAAGATTAACTAAAAGAAAGGGAGGGAAAAAGTGCTAATGGCAAGAGCACACGGAAGAGGCATTATTATATTACTGCTAATGCACATAAAACATTGCCTATTAAAATAGGATGGCAGTTTTACATCCTATTAAATATATCAAAGCTGTGCTTCAATTACAAATCCTTTTATATGCATGTTTTAACAAATATGTCTTTGATAATGGAATGTAGCTGCAACTTCTTAAATGCTAAACACGAGCTATGCTATATAATACACTGCCAAAGAAAAAAATTACCACTAGGAGGTAACCATATTTGGAGATCTCCCTTTTTTGTAATATATGTCATGAATTTTCAAGTGAGCAGCTGGGCAGCAACTCAATTTAAGCGCCTGGGCCTCTGGGCTTGTGATGGTTAACAGTGATGTGTTGTGCCATTATTTTCACATGGTTATTTGTGGAAATAAATTATGTCCTTGAGAGAGTATATGAATAGAAAGCACTTGATCATGTTTGTCTATGATCTCATTTGTGAAATAACTGCAACAACTCTATTAGAAACCTAGATTGTGAAATAAATTTTCATAGAAATTAACAAACTTCTCATCTTGAATGGCATAAGCATTTGTTTTATGGAAATTTCAAATACCTCAGTGTTCAAATTCAGTCCAGAATCTCTAAGCTGTGTAATTACACTTTTCTTACCTGATTAAAAATGGCTGGACAAAAATACAAGTGGTGATATTTTTTTAATTGGCTACTAGTAGTGAGTGAAAATGTTAAAGAGAATATAATGCATGTTAAGAAGATGTTGATTTTTAAGTGATTACTTGTCAAGAATATGAAAAAATTATATACTGGTCACAAAAAAGACTGGTTTTTAGTAAACTCCAATCTTGTTTTTATTCACAATTTGACTCATGAACAAGTTTTTTTCTTAAGGACTCATAATCTATGCATACAAATGTGTGTTTCTTTCCATTGGATTGAAAACAATCTATTAAATCTAATTGCTTCTTTTTCTCTTTAGTGTCATAAAATCCAGCCAAATTAATTACTCGATTAGCTTATCTTTTGTGAACTGATTTTCCCTCTTCCCCTTATTCTTACTAGTCTTCAATTTCTGACTTTTCCAGGGTCAGAGTTTGAAAGAAAGGAAAGCAACTAAAGGGCATGGAATTTTCTTCTTAGCTTATGCTTTCAAGAGCCGGTGTTGCACTTTCTGGTCTTGAAAGTTGTTAAAATTGATCTCTTTCTCTGGAAGAACAGTTTTGTAAATTCTTCTAAGGCAACTCTCTCATCATGATAATTTTCTTCTTTGTGAATCCTTAAGACTTGTCTTTGGTCTCATGGCCGATTACTAATATCTCTTATTTTTAAGATCCCGTCAGTAGCTATCTGTATATAAGGTCCATATTTTGTCAATGGAAAACTCTTCCTTCATTTTCTGCCCTAAACATTCTGTGTGTACTGGATGATTCTACCTAGTAGCAAACATCATAATTTTACTTTCATTTACTCACTTTCCTCTTTGAGTTGCTTATCCTTTAGATTTATCAGAGAGGAGTTATATGACAGTCCACTGAGCCCCCACAATTTCAAGAGACACTAATTAATCCCTCCAAGTTTTTACTTTTACTCTCTTGGTCAATTTGAGCTGAAGGCAGAATAAACATCTCTCCTCCTGTAGTGGCCAACAAAGAAAAATTCATTAAGTTGTGATTGTAAATCACTTTTGGAAACTAAACTTAAAAAAAGTTATTTGAGAGTTATTTTCCTCTTCCCATTAAAAATATGGCTGGTGTTGTAGGCAGAATAATGGAATACCCTCTCCTCCCAACACCACCACAAAGATATTAGGTCTCAATCCCTAAGGAAAAAGAATATTTGCAGATATGATTAGGTTAAGGATTGTCAGATGGAAAGATTATCTTGGGTTATCTAGATAGGTCATATATGAAATAAAAAATACGCCTATAAGAGAGAGGCAGATGGAGATTTGACACACATATTGAGGAGAAGGCAATGAGAAAAGAGAGAACAGAGAGAGATTTGAAATGTTGGTCTTAAATATTGTAATAATTTAATCACAGTCCAAAATTATGCTGTGGCTACCAGAAACAGAAGGAGACAAGGTATAGATTCACCCCTAGAGCCTCCAAAGAGAGGATGGCCCTGCCAACACCGTGATTTTGACCTGATGATACTGACTTCAGAGTTTTGGCCTTTAGGACTGTGAGAGATTAAATTTCTATAGCTTTAAACCATCAAACTCATTATCACTTATTACAGTAGCTATAGAAAAATGATATAGCCTGAAAGAAAACCTTGATGTGTTTATACTTTTTTTCCCATCAATGAATATAATACATCTCTTCACATTTATATTTTATTTTTAGTATACATTTATTTTAGTAACGTTTTACAGTTGTATATGGAAATCATTTCATTTCTATGTAAATTTACACAATACTAGGTTGTGGTGATATACCATCAAGTAAGTATTCATAAAGATTTGTGGATGGAAATTTGTATTGATTCTAATCTTTAGTCATAATAATCATTATAGATACATCATTTTATAGTTTATCAGGTTTACATTTGATCTTGATTCCTAGAAACTTGGTTAATAGTATGAAATAGTGAATATATAATTGTGCTGTATTTTTCCAATTTCCTGTGTGTGTGGTTTACAACCGTTTTGCATTCCACTGCAATGTGGTAGTTTCTGTATCCCTACAGCCTCACTAACAGGCGTACTATCAAAATGCTGGATTTTTACAAATCTAATAGGTATGGGATGTTAAATTTAAGTCTGTTTTTAACTTGCAGTTTTTTTCTTATGAAAGATTTTATGTGACAACTTACATGTTTATGCTAATTTGAATTTCTATTTCTGTAACTTGGTTGCTCATATATTTTATCCATTTTATTTACTAGTTTTGGGGGATTACTCTCATTTTGTCACTTAAGTATTTGTCAGAATTTAGTATTAGTCATATCTAATTTTAAGTATTATAACATGCAAATAATTTTTCCTGATTTGTCATGTCATTTTGAATTTAGTTTGTGGTATTTACATTTTAATTTTCTTTGCCTTGCAAAAAAAGACCAATAGAATTTTTAAAGGCTAATTAATTAACTTAGACCATCCATATTTTCACTAATGATTTGAGATGCCACTTCTACTAAATACTCCGTTTCTACAAATCTTGGATTTTTTTTCAAAGATTTTATTTATTTATTGAGAGAGACTGAGAGAGAGCATGAGTGGAGAGAGGGACAAGCAGACTTCCTGCTAAACAGGAAGCCTGATGTAGGGCTCGACCCCAGGACCTTGACTGAGATCATAACCTGAGCCAAAGGCAGATGGTTAACCAATTGAGCCACCCAGGCATCTGCTGGATATCTTTTTGGAGTGTCTATACTGTTTAATTTGTTTTTCCATCTGTCTATAAACAAAGTCTATATGACTTTAGTAATAGAGGTTTTATAAAATGTTTTGATCTCTGCTTTACCTACTCCCCCAATACAGGTTTTTCCTCAGTTTTTCTAATTAATGAACACTGTTTAAAATTACATTAGATTTTATAATAGCATTTTGCTTCATGTGAAGAAACAGAAGTGACTATTCTTAATGTGATCATTATACATTTATAATCTAATAAGAAAAAATGAAATCTTTAAGATGTGAGGCTTTTTGTCTGAAAGTATGGTATCTCTTTCATTTGTTTATCTTTTCTTTTGTGTGCCTAAGGAGTGTTTTAAAGTTTAACCTCATATAGTCAGAAAAGTTTAGCCTACTTCTTGTTAACTTTATGCCTGTATATTTCAGCAATTTTGTTGCTATTGCAAATGGAAATGTCATTTCTGATATATAATCTGAACAGTGCTTATTTGTTACATATGTTCCCTATTAATTTTACATGTTAATTTTCCTAAATTGAAATATGAAAGTTTTATTTTATTAAGATTTTTCATTATAACAGGTTTCTCAATTGGTTCTTTTTGATTTTGTAAATAGATAATATCTAAATGTATCACCTGCATAGATACATATAACACATCTCTCTATTAATAGAGGTACATGCATACATGTGGTCAAATTCTATTTTATCAAGTGTTTTTATGATGAATGGGTCTTTCATGTAATGGAAAGGAGTTTTGGCTTCTGTGGACATTATTTTATATGTTTTTATTTTTGTAATAAAATGCTCTCATGGAGATGTTAAGGTAGTAACCCAATTGAATTCAGTCTCGTGAACTGTACTTAGCAAATATGTAATTTGATTTAATTTCTGAGTAAATAGCTAATTGCAATATGTATAATGATAGCTCTTTTTCCCTTAGTAATCTCTCTCATCCCCACATATGCTAGAATCTATTTCAGATTATTTTATTCCACTGAACTATTTGTTTATTCCATTGCCAGTACCACTTGTTTTATTTTTTTAAAAGATTTTTATTTATTCATTTGACATAGAGATCACAAGTAGGCAGAGAGGCAGGCAGAGAGAGAGAGGGGGAAGCAGGCCCTCCGCTGAGTGGAGAGCCTGATGCGGGCCTCGATCCCAGGACCCTGAGATCATGACCTGAGCCGAAGGCAGAGGCTTAACACACTGAGCCACCCAGGCACCTCACCACTTGTTTTAAAGTAGGTAACTTTGTAATATATTTTTCAGAAGGGGCAAATTTCTTCTTTGTTCTTTTTATTATTGGTCTTCTCTTTATTTTTGAATATTTACCATTTTGTACATTTATAATCTCATATGAACTTTGAATTCATTAGGAAGTTCCCTAAACCCTGACATTTCTTAAATTGGAATTATAGTGAATTTATTAATTTAGATAGATAGATGTTTCAAACTATGCTATTTTTCTCCTTCTTGAACATGATTTATCTTTCCATTTATTCAGAATTTCTTGTGCAAACTTTAGTAGATTCTTAAGTTTTCACCCCAAAAGTCTTCTGTGGTCTTGCCCTGCCTTCAGCTGCAGCCTGTGTCCTCTTCACTACCTACCATGTAGCCCCCTTACCCTCTCTCCTATTGAACCTGCCAAGAGTTTTCCCATCATACATCATTTTCACCCTATTCCATTTGACTGGAATTTTTTTCCCCTAATATTCACATTGTGGGTCCTTCTTGTCATTCAGCCATCAGATTATATGTCTCCTCTTGTGACCTTCCAGTCACTATACAGCAACCTATTTTATTTCTTGAAAAGCTCTTATCCATATCTAAATTTTTTCTTAGGATGGTGATAACTTATATCTCTGTTTATTATCTACTTTGCTGTACTGAAAGAAAGCTCTCAGAGAGCTAAAACATTTACCTATTTTATTCACTACTAATACACTACCCGCCCCCCCGCCCACAAAAGGCCAGAGAGTGAGTAGGCGCTAAAATTTTGTTAATGAAGAATCGTCAATGAGGAACTTTATTTTAATTTTAAGAAAAATGTCTGAAAATATACTTCTGGTTATGACAGAGACTTGAAGAACAATATATGCGATTTTCACAGTAAAATCCTTTTCTTATCTCCCTTTCTCATCTCCTAAATATGTTCCTATTCTTAACATTCACAGAATTTTTGTCTCTAAGCTTTCCAGTCTCTAAGCTTACCCCTTCACCTTTAAAATATACTTCATGATCTCTAACATTGTAAAGGAAAAAAGAGAATAACTAGGAAAATGACATTAAAATATCTTTTGGACTGTCCCCAAGGAAAAAAATATGACATTTACTAATAAGTGTAGATATTAGAACTGTACATGATACATATTGATAAATATTAGAGTGGCACCTTAAAAGAAAAAAATGATACTATGTGATAGGTTGATTATAGAAATAGGATTTGTAGCCTTATAAGGAAATTTAATAATGTTATATTGTTATTTTCATCTTAATTAATTTCTTAGCAGATTATTTTAATGGCCACAATCATTTGCATTGATTAGTTCCTTTCTAGCTGGCCCTTTGGCATAATGATAGATGTGTTTTTCAAAGCAGCATGATGTTTATCTTCTAATATTCTTTTATAGAAGCAGAACTTTTCATAAGATAATATACCAACTTTTTTTTCTGTTAAGCAAAATGCGCTCCTAACATTTCACAGATATTAGTGACAACCGGAGCAGTGACCATTAACAATAAGACATATGTTCAGGCATTAAAGATCTAAAGAGAAGATTAAAGATAATTGTGACCAAAAAATAACTTAAGAGAGAAGATCAAATTTTATATGTGCAGAAGAATTACAAAAAGAAACAAGTTTTGTCAAAAATCAGCAGTGAGTTAGTATACATATGTGAACATTTATTTTTAGTCTACTTTGGCTACATTCTTATTAGTAAAATAATATAATGTGTTCTTAATCATCACCTAAAATTTCTCTGATTTATATGCATAGATTTGGATGATATATGGCAGGGTCAAAATGGTCAAAGAATAGTTGTTTATAATACTCTCGTATATTAAGAACCCTGTAAATCTAAATATGCACTTTTCTAGCCTATAGTTGTTAAGAAGGCAAAGGGCAAAAATCCGTAACTACTCTAAAGTTATAGGAAAACTATAAGATTGAAACTTAAGATCTCCACTTATAGATAACATTTGACCAGTATGTATTTCCCAAAAAAACCAATGTCAGAGATGTCTATATGTTCAATTTCAGATGTATTGCTGAATAGGTTATGACATCATATTTAAGGTTCATTCAAGTCCAAATAGTTTATGTTTCTTATTCTTCGAAAGGTACCATATCCAGAATTACCATTCTTCACACTATATTTATCGTATAATATACACAATACAATTTAAAAATAATATACTGCACAAAATACCTATGCGAGATTGTTCGTTGTTTACAGTAGTAGTTTCTAAAAAAACATAATCTCCTGTCAAGAGTCAGATCTTCACCAGTTAAACTCTAGAACGAAATAGAAAAAGGCTATGAAGAGAATACTTTGTGAAACCACTTTGTCCTACAAACAGTACCAGGAATCTTTTTAAGGCTACACAGTAGAAAAAACATAGAAAGTGGGAAAGATAATGTCAGTTATCTCATTTCTCTGCTTCCGTTCTTCTAGTATACTCACAAGTATGTACATATACACACAAAGAAAATATAGTCCTTTGGATGAATAGGCAGATGGCATTTAGTTATTAGAAACTATTTCCAAGAAGGTTCTCTTCAGCCAGCTGCCAACACACATGAGCCTTGTTTGTATATTCATAATAGAGAGAGCCCCACAATGTATTTAGGGGAAAAATTAGGGGCTAAAAGTCCAAGTGCCATTCTGTAAAACAGCAGGTTTTATTTATTTTTTTATATGTGGGGGAAAGTAAAGGCAATTTTTGCATTAAAGTAATAACTGTTCTGGAGGTACCTGGGTGGTGCAGTCAGTTAAACTTCCAACTCTTGGTTTCTGCTCAGGTCATAATCTCAGTGTCCTCGGATCAAGGATCAGGCCCCACATCGGGCTCCCCTCAGTGTGGAGTCTGCTTGAGATTCTCTCTCCCTTTCCTTCGGTCCCTCTCAGTCATGCTCTCCCCCCCCAAATAAATAAATATTTAAAGAATAAAATAAAACAATAACTGTTCTGTGTTGAACATATTCTAAATTTTTATCTTTGTCCTAGATACTTATTCTAATACATTTACTTTCTGCTTCTAAGTACTTTGTCTCATCATATTTACTTTATGTTGAGTTTCCACTGATACTTTTACATAATTGATGTCTATTTCATTTACCTAGCTTCCCTTCCACATTCGCTATGTGGGTGTATACAGCTAGTATGCATATGCATAGATATGGACAAAATATATTAAAAAAAATCCCAAACACAAATGGTTTTTCCTCTTTCCTTTAAAAGGATTTCATTTAAGATGTTTGATTTTCACTTCTAAATATACATTGAATTTGGTATCCTTAAAAAGTCCAACTCTCTCTTCAATCTTCTAAACTATAAATTTTCTCAAATAGAGAAAGTGGAGCATATAAACCAGACCTTTTACATAGAGAAAATCTTATTTATATTTATAGATTTGTATAAAAATGAACAAATGTGAGATCCATATCTCTCTGGCTGTGACTCTCAGCAAAATAACTGTTTTTATATGAAATATCTATAATTTACTTGAAGGTCTAACAGATAAAGTAGCTAGAAATTTGAGCCAATCCCCCATGGTGTTATTTCCTGGTCCAACTTAATACTGCTCTGTGACTCCTCACTGGATATCTGTATTTCTGGATTATCTCCATTCCTGGATTATCTCCATTGTATGTAATAAAATCAATATCAAATTCAGAATTGAAAAAGACTGAGGGTCAAGAATATTCCAATTTTCTCTATCTATAAAAAATTGAAGTACTTAGAACTTAACTAAATTAAAACACATCCCATCCTAGAACCTATGTCTTCCAGTTCCAATCTAGTCTTTTCCTTACCACCTTACATTTCCTCTTAAAAATTGGGATCTCTGGATTCTCTACTTCTAGTCTTGAATATGTCATAAAAAGAAAGCAATCACAATGTCCATCTGAAAGTAGGGATGATTTAAATTTTAAGGTACTACTTGTTGGACATTGTAACTTATGAAATTTAACATAACTTTTAATACTGTTCCACAATGTTAAAAATCCATTAATTGGAAGAAAAATCTGAACAAATGAAAATGATGAGTAATAGACTAAAAATGATGAGTAATAGACTGAAAATGAACAAAAGGAATGAGCAAATTTAACCACATCTTAAGAAATAAAATCTGTCTTTATTCCTTGATCATTAAATAGTATACAAAAGTTCAAAAACAAAACAAAACAAAGTATTTATGTTCAAAAACAAAACAAGAGGTAACCTACTGGAGCAATGCACACTTTCTAACATCAAGATTTCACGTTTTTTTAAATGTGTCTCAGAGTTGAAACATTCACAACAGATGGCTGCATAAATAGTAGATATTTCTATAAGTAATGACAAAATCTTTCCACTCAGTTTCATTTGTATTTTTTCATACATTTTAAAAGTATGAACATATGAAAACATAACTTAGATAAATTTCCTATCAAAACAGTGTGACACTAGAAAATAAAAATCCACCTTACTGCATCTATTTAAAGAAAATGAAACTGTTAAATTAATTCTGGAGAAACATTAATTAAGTACATGAAATTCTCTCTGTTTGGTCCTCAGAATGCTTAAAGAATGTTCAAAGGAGGAATTTTTCCAATGGTAAATAACATATGGCCAATTAGTGATAATAACAAGGGGGTAGTGAAGATATTTTCTTTTGATATTGTATTATACTTTTCCTCCATGTCAAGGAGAGTGATGGGGAATTTTAGATGATACTCCCTGTCATAGTTCTCAGGACCCAAAAATGAATTTTCCCTTTGCCAGTGCCTGGATTATGTGCCTACTCCACACCCTGTCCTACAGAAAATTTTCACTTTAATTTTGTCACTGAAGAATGACTGACAGCACTGCATTTGTGTAGGGGGAACAACATAGTTATTCAATATTTATATACACTGTGAAATATTCACACTAAGGTAGTTACCATCAGTTATCATACAAAGTTGTTACAAGATAGTTAACTATGTTCCCTATGCTATACAATTGTATCCCCTTGTCTTACTACTTTGTAACTGGAAGACAAGCAAGTCTTAATCCCTTTAACTATGTTGCCGGGTCCTCCTTTGCCCTCCTCTCCGGCAACTGTCAGTTCTCCGTATTCACCAGTCTATTTTGTTTTGTTTCGTTTTATGGATTCCATATAATTGAAGTCATATGGTATTTGTCTTTCTGTGTCTGACTTAATCACACACAAATAATCTTGTTTCATTCATGTTGTGACTAGTAGCAAAATTTATTTTCTATGGCTGAGTAATATTTGTGTGTGTGTGTGTGTGTGTTGCAACTTAAAAAAATTATTTATTTTTATTTTAGAGAGAGAGAGAAAGAGCACTCAAGCCAGGGGGAGGGGCAGAGGGAGAGATTGGGAAGCAGACAACTGGCTGAGCATGGAGCCCCACAGCAGGCTTAATCCCATGACCCCAAGATCATGACCTGAGCTGAAATCAAGAGTCAGATGTTTAACCAACTGAGCCACTCAGGTTCCCCTGCAACTTCATTACCATTCATCAATTGATGAAATTTCATCAATTTCATCCACTGATTATCTTGCTTTTGTATCTTGGATATTGTAAATAATGCTGTGATAAGCAAGGGGTTGCCTATGTTTTTTAGAATTAATATTTTCTTTTATTCAAATAAATACCTAGAAATGGAATTGCTGGATCATATGGTGGATCTATGTTTAACTTTATGTTGTTTTCCATAGTGGTTGTACCAATTTATATTCCCACAACAGGGTACAAGGGTTGCCTTTTCTCCACATTCTCATCAACACTTGTAATTTCTTGTCTTTGTGGTACTAGCATTCTTACTTGGTGTGAGGTGATATTTTTTTGTGGTTTCGATTTTCATTTCCCTGATGGTTACTGATGCTAAACATCTTTTCATGTGTCTGTTGGTCATCTGTAAATCCTCTTTGAAAAATACCTTCTTTGGAAAATATCTATTCACATCTTCTGCCCATTTTTTAATCAGATTTTTTAAAAAATATTTTATTTATTTATTTCACAGACAAAGAGAGACAGCAAGAGCCAGAACACAAGAAGGGGGAGTAGGAGAGGGAGAAGCAGCCTTCCAGCAGAGCAGGGAGCCTGACACTGGGCTCAATCCCAGGACCCTGGGGTCATGACCTGAGCCGAAGGCAGACACTTAACCCCTGAGCCACCCAGGCGCCCCAAATCAGATTTTATTTATATTGAGTTTTAGGAGTTCTTTATATATTTTGAGTATTAACCCTTTACTGACATATCATTTGTAAATTTCTTCTCCCATTCAATAGTTGCCTTTTCATTTCTGGAGTAAGGGGCAGAAGAGAAGGACAGAGAGAATCTCTCTCAACATGGGGCTCAATTTCACAACCTTGAAATCATGACCTGAGCCAAATTCAAGAGTTGGACAGTTAACCATCTGAGCTACCTAGGTACCCCTGCCTTCTCATTTTTTTTTTTTATGATTTTCTTTGCTGTGCAAAATCTTTTTAGTTTGATATAGTTCCATTTGTTTATTTTTGCTTTTGTTGTCCTTGCCTGGAGAGATATATCTAAAAAAATATTTCTAAGACCAATGTCAAAAAGCTTATTGTCCAAGTTTTCTTCTAGGAGTTCTATGGTTTCATGTCTAATATTCAGGTCTTTATTCCATTTTAAGTGTATTTTTGTATACGGTATAAGAAAGTGGTCCAGTTTATCCTTTTACATGTAGCTGTCCAGTTTTCCCAAAAACACTCATTGAAGAGACTGTCTCTTTCCTAGAGTATATTTTTATCTCCTTTATTCTAGATTAATTAATCATATAAGGATGGGTTTATTTCTGTGGACTTATTTTATTCTATTGTTTTATGTGTTTTTTTTGTGTGTGTATGTGTGTGTGTGTGTGCTAATACCATATTTTTTTTTATTACTACAGCTCTGTAGTATGGCTTGAAATTAAGAAGTGTGATACTTTTGGCTTTGTTCTTCCTTAAATTTGGTTTGGTTATTCAGAATATTTTGTGGTTCCATACAAATTTTAATATTCTAATTCTGTGAAAACTGTCATTGGTACTTTGATAGGAATTGCATTGAATTTGTAGACTGCTTTTTTAGTATGGACATATTATCAATATTAACTCTTTCGGTCAATGAGCACAGTATATCTCTCCATTAGTTTGTGTCATCTTCAATGTATTTCATTAATTTCTTATAGTTTTCAGTGTACTTGGTAAAACTTGTTCCCAGGTAAAAATCTGTTGGTATGTTGGTAAAATTTGTTTAGTAGAATTTATAAATTCTTGGTAAAAGTTCTTCCTAGGTGTTTTATTCTCTTTGAAGCAATTGTAAAGAGTTTTCTTAATTTCTCTTTTAGTTCAATATTAGTATATAGAAATGCAAGATAATTTTATAATTTTTTATCCTGAAACTTAACTGAATTCATTTCTTAGTTTTAATAAGTTTTGGGTGAAGGTTTTAGGGTTTTCTATATATTATCATGTCACATGCAAATAGTCAGAGTTTCACTTCTTCCTTTCCAATTTGGGAGACTTATATATCTTTTTCTTATCTAATTGCTGTAACTAACATTTCAATGTTATGTTAAATAAAAGTACTGAGAGTGGATATCCTTGTCTTATTCCTAATCTTAAAGGGAAAGCTTTCAGCTTTTCACCATTATGTTGTTAGCTATGGGTTTGTTATATATGGCCTTTATTGTGTTGAGACATGTTCCCCCTATATCTACTTTTTTTACAGTTTTTATCATAAGTGGAATTGAATTTTGTCAAATGCTTCTTCGGCATCTATTGAAATAATCATTTGGTTTTATCCTTTGTTTTGTTAATGTGGTGTATCACATTGATTGCTTTGTGAATATCGAACCATCCTTGCATCCTTGGAATAAATGCCACTTGATCATGATATATGATTCATTTAATGTATTGTTAACTTTAAATTGCTAATATTTTGTTGAGGATATTTTTTTCTTATGTTCGTCAGGGATATTGGGTGTGTGTGTGCATATGTGTGTGTGTATTTAGTGTTTCCTGGTTTAGGTATTGGGGTAATTCTGGCCTTGTGGAATGAGTGGGAAGCGTTTATCCCTCATTTTTTTATGAACAATTTGATAGAATAGGTATTAGCTAAATTTTTGGTAGCATTCAGCAGTGAAACTGTCTGATCCTGGACTTTGTTTTTTTGGGAGTTTTTTGATCACTGATGCATTTTATTACTAGTAATTATTCTGTGTGATTTTCTGTTTCTTGATTCAGTCATGGAAGATTGTATGTTTCTTGGAATTTATTCTATATTGATCAGTTTGTGGGCATGTAATTTATATAGTAGTCTTTTATGATTCCTTGTATTTATATGATATTGATTATAAGTTCTCTTTCATTTTTTATTTATTTATTTATTATTTGGATCCTCTTTTTAAAAGAAAAATATTTTTGGTGAATTTTGCTAAAAGTTTATCAGTTTAGTTTATCTTTTCTAAGAATCAGCTCTTAGTTTCATTATTTTCTTCCTTCCTTCCTTCCTTCCTTCCTTCCTTCCTTCCTCCCTCCCTCCTTCCCTCCCTCCCTCCCTGTCTCCATGTCTCCATTTTATTCAGCTTGCTCTGATCTTTATTTTTTCCTTATTTTCTAGCATAGAGTTTTGTTGTTGTTGTTTTTCCATTAGGGTAAATTTCGATAGTTTATTTGAGATTTCTCTTGTTTCTTGAGGTGGGCCTTTATCACTATAAACTTCCCACTAAGATCTATTTTTGGTGTATCCCATAGATTTTGGAGTATTGATTTCCATTTTCTTCTGTCTCCATGTAAATTTTTTTTATTTTCCCTTTTATTTCTTTGTTAAACCACTGGTTGCTTAGTAAAAGAATATTTAGCTTGCACATGTTTGTGATTTTTTTTTCTTCATTTTCTTCTTGTAGTTGATTTCTAGTTTCATACCACTGTGGTGGGAAAAGATGATCAGTATGATTTCAGTCTTTTTAATTTACTGAGGCTTGCTTTGTGACCTAACTTGTGATCTATTCTGGAGAATGTTCCATGTGTACTTAAGAATAATGTGTACTCTGCTGGTTTTGGATGGAATGCTTTCTATATATGTATTAAGTCCATCTGGTCTAATGCATCATTCAAACCCAGTATTTCCTTTCTAATTTTCTGTCTGAATGATCTATCCACTGATGTAAGTGGGGTGGTAAAGTCCTCTACTACTATCATATTACTGTCAACTTCTTCCTTTGCATCTGTTAATATTTGTTTTATATATTTAGGTGTTACTATGATGGGGGCATAAATATTTATAAGGGTTATATCTTGTATTGATCTCTTTATTATTATGTAATGTTCTTCTTTAACTCATTACAGGCTTTGCTTTAAAGTTTATATTGTCTGATACAAGTATAGCTACTACCCTACTTTCTTTTTGTTTCCTTTTCTATTCACGTGGAATATCATTTTTTTAAAAGATTTTATTTATTTATTTGACAGAGAGGGATCATAAGCAGGCAGAGAGGCAGGCAGAGAGAGAGGAGGAAGCAGGCTCCCGCTGAGCAGGGAGCCCGACGTGGACCTTGATCCCAGGACCCTGAGATCATGACCTGAGCCGAAGGCAGAGGCTTTAACCCACTGAGCCACCAAGGCGCCCGTGGAGTATCATTTTATCTCTACTTTCAATCCCTGCTTGTAGGTCTGAAGTGTGTCTTTTGTAAGGTTAGTAAGTGGGTGTCCTTCACCTATAGCTTATACACTTTTGATCTGCTGTTTTTGCCTGGCTTTGGGGTCCATTGAATTTGTACATGACCTCTTTAAGAGCTGTTTTCCTCTTCCTACAATTTAGAGTTTCTTTGGATGTGCTCCCTGGTTGATTTTCAAAGCTAAGTATTTTAGAGGGTTGTGTCTTCTGTACAGAATCTAAATGTTGGGGTGCCTGACATGGAACTTGAATTGCTCACCACTCAGGGAAATTTTCTGTATCTTTGAGATCCCTCCTTCCCATGGAGTGCAACACCTACGGTACAGTTTTTTCCTTAACAAGACCATATCTTTGCCTCTTCTACTCCTCTCAGGGCTGTCCATTATTGTAGAGTCTCTTATTATCCAGTTTCTAGATCCCTTTCTGTGAAACTATAATTGTAGATTGTTGTGTCTGTGAGAAGAGTTACGATCTTCCTTCACCATCTTGAACTCTCACCCTTTAAAAACAAACAATTATTCCTATCTATATTGAATTTGATCATTATCTACCCAAAATATGTTTTGTGCTTACTCTGAATGAAAAGGAAAGTCATCATTTCCAAGAAAATGCATAAATGTCACCAGGATATGAAATGATTTGATAAATTTTACATTTCTAAGAGTATTTATAATCAGAATTAAAGAACATAATTATTTTTTGAGAACATAATTATGACTTTTACCTGATGGTGTGACTCAACCTCCTATTCCCCAAGGGTCTATACTACAAATGGTCTTTTGTTCCCATCACTTTTTATTAAATTATGCCATAAGACAAAGGCAGGCTAATAGGCAAATCAGAAATTCTCTCACATAGCATCATAATCAGTGTGATAGCAGCCTTATTTCTTCTTGATAATCAGGATTGGTTTCAGATTTAATGATATAGCTCTACATAATCTTCTTTAAACCATTCCCTTATTTGTTCTTCCTCAGTCAACTCATAGATAATTTTTCAAGTGTCTTTATGTTTGGGTTAAATGAGAAATCATTAATACAGAGGGAATAGAGTTTCACGAGACAGCCATTTTTCCATGTGTCTTCAAGATGAGCTCCAACCAGATCAGCTCAAACTAGATCCCGTGTCCATATTAAATTTCACTAGATCAGTACTACTGCAAATGTCCATATATATGGTTTGGTGGTTTATATAACACCATATTTTAAATAGACTACTGTATGACAACTTAGTGGATTGTGTTCAAATCTTTGGTTTCTATTAAGGTTCATTAGTATACCAGAGACTGTTTTTCAATAGAGAATAGTTACCTATAATAGATGACATGACTTTGCACGAATATCCTAAGGGTCTATTTGATCATATAGGGGGCCCTCAAAATTGTCATATAGCATTCTTAGTTGCTACAAATACTTTAAATAACAACTAATACCCAAATGCCAGACTAATTTTTATAGCAGCCTGAAACTGTTGCAGGGTTTAGGAATATAGCTTCAATAACCTTTAAAAAGATGTTAGTACATAGAATCTAGCCATACATAAAATATATATATTATGACCAAGTGGGACTTATGCCAGAAATCAATTTGGGTTAATTTTGGGAAAGCAATTAGCGTAATAAAACTCACTGAAAAAATAAAGAAGGAAAACTGAATGATCTCCACAATAGATATGTTGACAGATTTAAATATCATTCATAATATTAAAAATTTCAGAGGACTAGGAATAGGAAAAACCTTTCTCAATATGAAAATTTATGAAAAATCTAGGCTTAAAATCATATTTACTGAAATATGGGACATTATCTTTCTAAGATCAGGGAGTCAGTAAGGCAGTAATATCCCCTCTTATCACTTCAACACTTCGGTGAAGGTCCCAGTCACTGAAAGGTACAGAGAAGAAATAAAAGCCATAAAATTTGGGAAAAGAAAGTTAAAAATTTAATTATTTGCAAGTTCCTTGATTGGCATGTAGAAATTGTAATGAACCTTTCAAAAAATACTAAAATTAATAAATGAACTGAGAAAATAAAGCTTATTTTATATCTATGTTTAAAAATAATGAGAAATAATTAAATAAAAATGATAATTAAATAACATTTTAATACTTAGAATATGAAACTTATAGATACAATGTACAGTAGCATTAAATAACATAAATTAAGAATATTTTTTACTAAAAAGTACAATGTCTACATATCACAAAATGCAAAATGTTACAAAGAAAATTAAAGAATACTCAAATAAATGGAGAGACATATACCATGTATCTGAATTAGTTTAAATTATTAAAATGTAAATCATCTAAACATTGATCCGTAAATTCACTGTAATTGCAATTCAAATTTCAGTAGGCATTTAGTAAATATTCCAAGCTTATTATGTATTTTTGTAGAATTTCAAATAATTTATAATCAAAATGATTTTGAATAATGACACATTTGTACTTATTAACTCAGAATTATCCTGACATCAAAGAATTTCTGTATTCTTTGAAATTGGGGCATTTACTGGGTGGCTTAAAGTTATTTGCATTATTCCTTATTTGTCTTTTTGCACCCTATAATTTCCATAATTCTATTCCCTAAACCCCTATTGATAATGAAAGATTTTATTTATTTATTTATTTATTTATTTATTTATTTATTTATTTATTTATTTATGTTTCTCGGGCACCTGGGTGGCTCAGTGGTTTAAAGCCTCTGCCTTTGGCTCAGGTCATGATCTCAGGGTCCTGGGATCGAGGCCCACATCGGGCTCTCTGCTCGGCAGGGAGCCTGCTTCCTCCTCTCTCTCTGCCTGCCTCTCTGCCTANCTTTTATTTATTTATTTATTTATTTATTTATTTATTTATTTATTTATGTTTCTCATTTGCTAAGTGTATTTGAGTTATTAATGAGTATGCTTCCATCAATTTATCTGTCCTTTGATTATGTATTACTTTTTATGGTTATTTGTTTGACTCTTATTCTTTTTTATTTCATATATATGTGATATAAATATATAAATTATGAAATATATTATGATATATATATGAAATCCCAAAGGAAGGTAAACTACATTTTTCTTTGTTTTATTTTGTTTTTCCAGAAAGTGCACATCCTTCCTTTTGTGAATCACTGTGAGGTGAAGAACTCATAGATTTAATAAAGTTGAGATCACTTTTGGAAAATTCAGCTCACAATTCTCATGCTGCCATTACAAAGAGCTGAGGTTCTGATCACGTCACTGGTTTAAAATGAAGGAATTTAGTTTTAGATATTGCTTTCTATTCTTGTAGAATCAGAATCCAATCACTGTAAGAATTTCAAGATTTCACAAATTCTTTACTTTTAACAACTCATTGATGTTTACTGAGTAAAATTCTGGTGTGGGGAAGTGGTGTTTTATAGAACTAAGTAATTCTGCATTTCAGATTACTCCCAATTCTAAACTGTTCTTTCACGTACATGCACTGTTATTAAATAATTTTTCAATTTCTTCTTAACCCTGTAAAGTCTTTGTCAGGGTAACTCTTCTTCTATTTCAGCCAGATGAGGTGGTTGCCTTCAGGTATGGATACTACTTTGGATCCATACTCAATTTTGAAGTGCTTGCCTGTCTGAGATTAGATTCTTTAATGTTCTCTTTGTATCCATTATTTTTCAAACTTTTATTTTCCTGTTTATTGAACAATCCATATACAGCCATTAAGAAGTACCCATTTTTTCTAACTTCTAAATGTATTCTAATTCTGTACCATTATATCACCTCCATCACCCTAGAAAAGCAGCTATCATTTATGTGGAACTACTTAAACAACTGTGACTGTATTCAGTATTCTCCCCCATTTTCTATTTTTCACAAGTGAATATAGATTCATATAGTTTCTTTATCAAAATGTTCCAGGGATGTCTAGGTGGCATAGTCGGTTAAATGTCTGACTTTTGGTTGTGATCTCATGATCTCAGGGTCATGAGATTTGAGACCTGCATTGGGCTCAGTGCTCAGTGGGGAGTTTGCTTAAGATTCTCTTGCTCCTTTTCTCTCTGCCCATCTTCCCCTGCTCTCTCTCTCCCTCTTTCTCTCTAAATCAATCAATCAATTGATCAATCATTTAAAAAATGCTCCAGTAGCTTCCATCATATTAAGAAAAAAAAAAAAAAAGAAGGAGAAGAAGAAGAATCCAGAGGTGTTAACTGAATGATGTGGGCCTTAGCCATCTTTTCAAACTCACAATTCTCTCCACCATCTTTTCTATCTCAAAAAATAAATTTAGAATATGGAAAGCTTTGTCATTTTTTCTGCTCAGGGAGTTAATTTATATTTGCATTTCCTGGACTTGCAGTTCTCCCCTTGAGTATTCATATGACTCATTCTTCACTTCACTTATGTAATTCTATAAAATTTGCCTCTCAGTCACTCCATATAAAATAGAAGTTATATACCCCCTCACCTCATCATTAACTAACAAAATCATCCACCAAAAATTTTTTTCCTTTATTGTACTTTATATTATCTAGCTGAATACTTTATTTTCAAACTGCTTATTCACTTGTGCTCTTCCTATGACATTTTCACATGTGTTACACTTCTTTGAATAGAGAGTGAACTCCTTCCATACTTGGGCAATGTCTCTCTCTCTCTCTCTCTCTTTTTTTTTTTTTTTGGTTATTTCCATTACATCGCTACCTCCATGTTGCCCAAACTCCTTATAGGGTGAGTTTTGTCTCTCTTGTTCTTTGCTTAAATTCTGACAACTGAATTGTCTACTTCAACTTCCACTTACTAAGGCTTCAATAAATATTTCTTTAATTAATTCATAGTTTACACCTCTAGAAACCCAACAAATAGTTGCTGAATTAAAATACATCGAATTTTCCCATTATTTATCATGCTATCAAAAGGTTTCATCATGTTATATGGTTTCAGAGAATAGTTTTATTTCTGGTGGTTTTTTAATAGAAAGTTTCAAAACATACTATGGGATGTTTATTCTTGTTGATTAGTATAGCAGTTATTTTCATTCTTAATTGATGGCCTAAGAAAATGACCTGGAGTAATTGAGCAATTACACAATATAGAATACAGTAGCCACTAGCCACAGGACTATTGAGCACTTAAAATGTGTCTCATCCTAACTAAGATGTTCAGTAAGTGTAGAATAAACACTAGATTTTGAAAGTTTATTAAGAACGAAATAATATAAAATATCTCTAATAATTTCATACTGATTACATGTTGAAAATCCAATATGTTGGATACATTGATTTAGTTAAAAATGGTTACATTTCATTTTATCTTTTTCTTTTTACTTTTTAAAATGTGGCTACTAAAGTTTAAAATTATATATGAGACTCCCACTTGTGGCTGGTAGTGTATTTCTTTCAGATAGCAAGGGACTAACTAGAGATGAAACAGGAGAGCAAGTAAGGAGGATTGGTTAACATTTTCATAGGGAAATTTGCTTGTATGTTAATTATTTTCATACTGTTTTGAACTACCTATAATACATAACAGGCATATCTGCTGGTTGTATGATTATTGGTTCTATTATTTTGAACTTGCTGCCATATCCTTGGCTACCTGGAATAATTTTACACAGGAGTTGGGATTGTATCAAGAACTTTGGTAAGAAAACATGCGCAACAGGGCGCCTGGGTGGCTCAGTGGGTTAAAGCCTCTGCCTTCGGCTCAGGTCATGATCTTAGGGTCCTGGGATCGAGGCCCGTCGGGCTCTC
The DNA here is from genome assembly GCA_002007465.1 of Ailurus styani. NCBI lineage: Eukaryota > Metazoa > Chordata > Mammalia > Carnivora > Ailuridae > Ailurus > Ailurus styani. Next base: position 3,173,964 of record LNAC01000013.1, on the reverse strand, counting down.
TGCTCAGCAGGGAGCCTGCTTCCTCCTCTCTCTCTGCCTGCCTCTCTGCCTACTTGTAATCTCTCTCTCTGTCAAATAAATAAATAAAATCTTTTAAAAAAAGTGCAACATTAAAGAGTCCTAGCTCAGTCTTTAAAAATAACCCATCAACAAGTAGAATTGAATGTGGATTGTCAAATCCCAAAACTACAACACTGCATTAGTATGATAGATAACTATTAGGTAAGTTGAGGCTTTCTTCCTTCCAAAGTAAAAGGCTGAGGTGGTGCATGGTGTGGCAGGAATAGTAATTATACATGAGATGCAAAACTTCATGGTTAATTAGATGATAAGTAGAGAAATGATACATACATTACTATTAGAGACTGTACCATATGGGGAACTTCCAAGTGGAAGGGTGTACCTAAAATTACATTCAATATGGTGCTGCGTTTTTAGTAATAGCTTTCAAAGAGGGGATATGCTGTAGTTACAGTTTCTACAGAAAGGTTTTGGAAGCCATGACCTTCTGATGTGGATGTAACCATGTTATTGCCTAAGTACTATTGCTTAAGTACTACTGCTAAAGCATAGTCTCTCTTTCTCTTTCTCTTTTCTTATGATAGTGTTGATGCTAAACCTAACTTATGGGATATAAGCTTCTTCCACTACTGAATTTCATGGTTATATATAGAAACAATTAACTTGATGTGGTAATAAAGGGGTTTAGAAGGGCTTGACATTTTAGGACTTGTTGCCTATAATAACCTATTAATTCTAGAAATCTGAATGATGGTTTTGGATTCTTAAACTTTTGGTAATAAATCATGTCCTTAGGTGGTATGCTGGCCTTTGGTAAAACTGGACCTTTTTCCTAGAAGTTTAAGAAGAGAGTTTAAACTAACTTGCCTGAGATTCATTTACCCCTTTTACCTATAGAACAGGCTAACAAGGGGGAAACAAGAAGACAAATTATCTGGTTTAGTTTCCTCACAACCTGGACCTTGATAAACTTAATAAGCTAGTGATATTTTTCCGGGAGGGAGAAACTTTATCTCTAAAATGTCCTCAGCATGATGTTCTGGCCAAGGATTAGTTACAGTAAATAGAATCCCATAAGGCTTGGATGCTTGAAGAATGTCACATAAACTATACAGTTTGTTGCTATATTAAGTGGGGATAATTCTTACTGTAAATGCTCATATTCTGTGAAAAAATCTACAAACATAACTTAAAGATATCATTTATTCTGGGGTAGGAGGTACATGTCCAATGTGGAATATTGAGCTCCCTCCATGCCATGGGCCTCTTTCTACTTCATTTGAGTGTTATGATTGACTGTATTTTTGAATTAATTTTTTGTAATTTGATACTGGGTAAGATGCTTTATTTATGCAAATCTAACTTGACAGCAAAATCCTGCATGTGATGTAAAATTCTTAGTAATGTACTTCTCTCAGAATGATAATAAACAGGGCAAATACATTTGCAAACTCTTTCTGGTCAGGAGAAAATAAAAATTCATGTACATACCATACCAAAGTGTATCATATGGGAATTCTCTGAGAATTGTGTTATTCATGGTTGAATAATCATATACTGTCCAAGTATACTACTAACTTTTCCAAGTAAACATAAACATATCAAATAAAAACAAAACAAGACAAAACAAAAAACAACAGAGTTCTATGACAACATAAAATTTACTATAAGGGAATATGGCATCAGGGATAGTATTTTTAATAGGTGCTACATAAAATTTTATGAATACTAATATTTAAAATATCCTTATGTCCTACTAAAATCTGTATTTCCTACATTGGGCATCTTCATTTTAACGAGAAGAATTTGGATCTTATAGGGTGTTGCTAGGCCTCTGGTGATTAATGTTTCAATTATTGGTTAATGTCCTGTCTTGGCTTCTAGTTTTTAGTATGTCTTTTAGGCTATCAAAGAATGAAAGTTTTCAATTTGGACTTCAATTTGATCTGCCCCTTTTAGTCATTTTACAATACATTGAATTTTTGGCCCAGAGAGTATTTGAGACTTCTACGTGATCGGGCCCTATTTTCTTCAAGGGCATTACAAGTTGGACAGCTTTGCCAAGATCAGTTTTAATTCAGTTATAAATAGAGAGCCAGTAAACACTTCCAAAAATGATATTTTTCTGAACATCTAGTTTAGCAAAGGCTTTTACATAATAAATCTCTTCAGTTAAATTTGCAGGTAGTATCACATTTAAAAAATTGTATTTTTCCGTGAGGGAGTCTAAAAGAAATATATTGGTTGAGACAGAGAATGATTGGTATTGGTATTATATTTACAACTATAACTGTGAGTTTACAAACTTCAATTTCTAAACTTACAAAGTTGCAGGATTTAGGATTTAGACAGTAGCATCTAAGTCAAAGTGTATTTATATTTATGTCCTCCCATGGCTAATTATTAACTCTCTTATGCTGATCCAAAGGTAAAATGGAGAGCCGTAAGGATTTCTGTAATTATTCCTTAAAGTACCATCATTGTATTTATCTATAGCATCGCTACTTGAAATAGTTTTGCTAGGGTCAGACATTATTTTTGTTTTTTAATATCCTTTCTTTTTATCTATCGGCATATTAGTTAATCTGCTGACTTTAGGACAAAGGGAGGGGTAGGACTTTTATAATTTGGTTCTTTGAGCTTGGGCCAGTTTTTGATTTTTAAGATTTAGGAAATTCTTTTGGATTTTAGTTTGTCTATTAATTGTATCTGTTTGGATATAAGGGTCTGCCAAGTCAAATCACCATTTTTATGTTTAATGAATGACAAATAGAGTTGAGGCTCCCTCACTTCTGCAGATGAGTTGACATCCCAGTATTACTTAAAGCTCTAATATCTGGTTTTGAAATTACCTCATGATTTCATTCACAATTTCTTATCATGATATTTACAGTTTTGCATTTTTGTTCTATATCTCATTAAGAATTGATGGCCCTGAATATGGTTCTCTTCTGCCTTTTGGATATCATAAAACCTTTTTATGCATTAGGTACCTGAGACTATTCATGACTTTTAAGTGACATCCTTTCTCTGTTCATCTCCATCTGACTAATCCAGCAAGTAGATCAATTATCAGAAGTCTGAAAAACCCAGGACATTGGTATTTAATATAATTCTAGACTCTTGCTGTATTTTTTCTATCTTCTTTGATTTTCAGAAGTTCATAAATGTAGCTCTACAAAAAACTAGATGTTCATTTTTGCTGTAAATTAAGCGACTCTAGTTCCAGGAACTTAGGGAGTGTTTAGGGTGAATTAAGGACTCAGTTACAATCATGAAGAAATGATAATTCATTAAGTACATTTTTTTCAGCACAATCTGCAGATGAGTTCTTATAATAAAAAATGAGTTTTTTTTTTTTAGATGAACAAACAAATGTATATACACAAGACCATAAAAGAAGTGAAGAGGGCGCCTGGGTGGTTCAGTGGGTTCAAGCCTCTGCTTTTGGCTCAGGTCATGATCTCAGCGTCCTGGGATCGAGGCCTGCATCGGGCTCTCTGCTCAGCAGGGAGCCTGCTTCCTCCTCTCCCTGTCTCTCTGCCTGCCTCTCTGCCTACTTGTAATCTCTCTCTCTGTGTCAAATAAATAAATAAAATCTAAAAATAAATCAATAAATAAATAAAAATAAAAGAAGTGAAGACACCTTTAATGAGGGTTTCTTAAGTCAAGGATTTAGGGAAACCATTCAATTACCTAAATAAAATTTATATTAAAGACGTGTTTGCACAGAATATAGCAAATGATTTACAGGTCCCATTGCAGCTTGTCCTAGGTTATATGTGGACAGAAATTTATGGCTTTTGACCGAAGTCCATTCCTATGAACAAAACAAAAGAATATAGAACAGCAGGTGGTAAAAGACGAGTGGAAGGTACAAGGAGTGTCACAGAACAGTTTCCTGATTTAAACAGTCTCCTCTTAAAAGTTGGCCTGTCTGACTTAATATGAGTGTGCATAAAACAAGAAGAAAGAGACTATCTTTGCCTAGAGAAAGTAGAAAGACAAGAGCACACTGAACAAAAAGGATGAACTATCGCATTTCAAATGAATAAAACAAAACAAAACACCTATTAAAGAGTAATCTAACACTATCGAAGTAGTTTATTAGAAACTGAATATATTAGCTGGCCAGGTGAGAAAACCACCACATCAATGAAGAGCCAATGTAATGAGTTCTCTGGGTGAGGACTGAAAGGACTAGACCTAAGTGTATGATAAGGAAATCTTAGACAACTCTTTATTGGTTAAAAAGAAAATGGTGTGATCTCTTTGGGGACTGGTAATAATTCTAGTATCTGGCTGTTGACCAATAAGTTCTGGAAGGAGCTGGATATAGTCTTTTGATCATTGTGTCTATTTGTATATCTCATCTGTCTATGTATTTGTCTATGTATGTATGTATCTCTTTGTCATGTACCTATATATCTATTTATAATCTATATAAGTATCTATGTATCTATCCATCTATCTATCTATTTATTTGTCTCCCTTTCCTTGATATTAGCAGCAATAAACATGAAGTGAGAAAGTTCATATGCACATCCCCAAAGCTCAGAAAAAAATACTTCCATCAAATTCTGTGCCAATATATACCATCTCTCAACAGATATTGATATTCAGCACTTATTTTTGGACACTACTATGTACAGTTTGTATTTTGAATACCAAAATTATGAAAAGCTTTGTGGTCTTCAGAACCATGCCTCTAAGTTGTGAGGCATATATAAAAGACATAATGCTATAAATATTTTTAGTAATTATTTCCTTTTTTTTGGATATAAGTAAAACATAGACATTTCCTTTATGTGTCTACAAAACTCCCTTTTAAATTTGAAAGCCTGTATCAAATGGAGATGTACCCACTTGGATCCACTGGATAATAAGCAAAGATTCACATAGATTTCAAATTGCTTTCAGGGTCACTTAAGAAGCTTTTGGAATAATCAAATGGGGGCTGTAGTTATGCATTTGGAGTCTGTCTGGTATACCCATTACATCTCCACTTGAAGTCAGAATCCCACACAGAGTGTTGCAGCTGTATTGGCAGTTAAGCAAAATGCATATTTCTGTTTAGCAGCATCGTTGTGAATCATGGTAAAGAGAAACATTTATCTCTTATAAAACTTCCCACAGATGCACATCTCCCTGAGCTTCGTGAGTCTGTTTCTAACTCACATGCCAGAGACAGAACTCATTATTGCTTACTGTAATATTGCTTCCAACATAGGAACTCAATTTCCCATACAAGCTGCCAGAGTGTTTATTCTGTTTATTACATTTAAGCAAAGTACAAATAAAATTATTCTAGGGGGGAAATGGAACAAACCCTTGAAATAAACTAACCCATGTTTACTAAGAAACTTATAATACACATGATATCCAATGGAAATATAACCAAGTACGTAGCCAGTTTTAAAGGGGCAGAGGAAAAGTTTGCAACAAAACTTGAATTAAATTTATCCTCAACACTTAACCTGCTGACTTAATCTTTTCTATTTTACTTCCTAAATCAGCGAAGAGCTTTTTTGGAGATGGTGCAAAAATATACAGACAGGAATAATGTTAGAATCCTGAGATCAAATGGTGATTAAAAGAAAGATCTGGTCATCCTCTGAGTGAAGGCAGAAATACATGTGGCTCTGGTCCTGTGACTTACACTAAGTTAGAATGTATGAAAAATGCACAAAGTCTAGAAGTTGCTGAACATGATCTTTAGCATTACTTACAAGAATCAAGTAGTCATTATGTAAAGGAATATACACTGTTGAGCCTATAGACTATGCATCTAGTAACAGCACATTTAAATTTAAATAGACATGAGAAAGACAAACAGTTGCAGGTGTCTTCTGCCCCCGTGAACAAAGATTACTGTAATCTCTCACTACTTTCTTCCAGAGTGTCTCAGAGGAGAGAACACTTCATAAAAAGCAATATGATCGTGATAAAAATAAAAATGACACAATAGCACTATCACCTTCTCATGTCTATTCCATGGGGAACTAAAAATCATGTTTACAAAACAGTATAAGCTGTTATCCATGGATTTACAGTAGGAGCCATAATATTATGCTGTCCAATTCAACATGATTTCTCTGTTTGTATACTCAAATAATCATAATTCAATTTTCAGCCAGAAACAACTTTGTTTTTCTGATTATTCCTGACATGCCTTTCCCCCTTTCCCATTAGTGCTCTCGTACTTACTTTTGTGTGTCACACTTGCCTCTTTGGTTCCAATCACACATAATAAGTCACTTTATTTTCATTTATTCCAACTCTATCTCCAATCAAATGTCCACTAATTTGTTTTGAGGCTATCCATGCCCCATTCCCTGAAACATTGCTCTTAGCAAAGGAAAAAAAGAAGGAGGAAAAGAAACTCAACAAAGCAAAATAACCTCAGCATAAAATCCACAAATGGCTTTATGTGTCATTTGAATATAAGTATCTGAAAGGATTGGTGTTTGTTAGCATGATCCTTATCACACTATTCCCACACTACCTTTGGATGCCAAGCTTTCTGTGCATTAAATAAACATAAAATGGCAACATGCTTGTAGAATTTAAATTCCTCTTTAGTTTCAGTGGGAGGTTGTTGTTACTCTTGGCTTCATCCAGGTTTTGATATAACAAGCAACGAAATGCAGGGAGACCACCAGCAATCCCTGCTCATGTTGCAGACCCAAATAAGGGTGAAATAAGGAAGGGCAAGATGGGTAACTGACCTTTTGATAGACTCTTCAGAAAATAAAATACACAAGAAATAAGTTAGGTTAACTTTCTGTTTTTGATTAACAATGGAAATGAACCTAGAGAAACTTTCAAGTGAAAAGAGGAAGAAGCCATATTTTTCAGTTTTCAGAAAATATTTATTATAGTGTTAAAAAAGAAAGCCCACTTTGTGAGCATAGGCAGCCTCTGCCTGTCCATGGCACAGAGTAATTCTCAAGTCGGAGTTGTCCTTTTCTTACAGAAATAATTATTTCTAAAGACTATCTCTCCACACCCTTTATGCTTTACTCATTTCCTCCCCACTTCCTCCCAAGGTCAAGAGAGATTAATGGGTCTGGTTTACTTTTAACCAGCTCTCAACATCTCTGCCTAAAAATCCAGAAGTGTCTCCCAAGATTGAGCCATTTTGGCTTATTTGTCAAGCCCAGAATCTGGCAATAATTTACCATGTAGCAGCTTTTTCCCTTGACCATCGCAAAATTGCTTCTTTTTTATTTGGTCTGGATTTGTTTATAGCATAGTCTCTCTGAGTACCACCTCTGGGGTATCTGTGTGTGTGTGTTTAAATTACTGTTTTATTTACTTTGCTTAGAAATTGACACAGGTTTAAAATATAGGGAAGAAAAAGACAAAAAAAAATAGTAACATCTAATTCTAAGCAAATTCCACTTGAGGTGGCAGGCACTGCTAGATAACCACACTTAAGTTATCTGGAGAAAAAGGCTACATGTAAATCTAATACATTCTAAATTAAGGGTGAATGGCCTATCTTGGGCCACTGGAGACTTTTGCATCTTTCTGTTGGGAAGAGGAGTGAGGTTAAAATTGGAGCCAAGAACTGGGACAGCTTTTAGGATACTCAGTGCCCAAGTCTGCAGTTTTTAAACTTCTCTCTATCATCAGCAACTCAGGGATTATCTGGGGAGCTATTGAGCTAGGAATGACGGGATGCTGATGAATATTTTTGGAGGGGAGTGGCATAAGGTCAATAAGTACTAGAAGGTACTGTGACGTGCTACCTGGGCAGACAAGAAAAGAATTTAGGACTCTTAATTTTCAATTTAATTGTGTAAATTCTCCAAACCTCACCTTCCTCCTTACACAATAAGCTGTTTATCCTCTTGTGAAGACTAAAAGAGAAAATATATGTAAACGTAGCTAGATCAGAATTCTAGTCAGAGTTAAAGTGGCAGAGAAAGTTAAGTGGCTGATATTCTTATCAATCAATTAGAAACTAGGTATCTTATTGTATCTACTATTTTTATTGTATTATCTGTGTTCATCATAACACTAGACATCTTATATTCACTGTCATATGTTCACAGATCAACTTAGAAGGCAATTACCTAATGTTCTCATTTTATGTAGGAGGACACTAAACTCAAGGAAAGTAAATGACTGATAGAAGACTCAGGTAGCTAGCTTTGGCATTGAAGTAATTCAGCCTCAGATTTTTATAACGGTAAGAAATTTCAGTGAGTTTTACAACAATGTAAGAAATTTCTGTGAGTTTGTTTTCTCTCCTTCCTCATGCTGTATTAATCTAGAGTCCATTTCTTTTTCTTTTTTTTTAAGATTTTATTTATTTATTTGACAGGGAGATCACAAGTAGGCAGAGAGGCAGGCAGAGGGAGAGGAGGAAGCAGGCTCACCGCTGAGCAGAGAGCCCGATGCGGGGCTCGACCCCAGGACCCCGAGACCATGACCCGAGCGGAAGGCAGAAGCCCAACCCATTGAGCCACCCAGGCGCCCCTAGAGTCCATTTCTTACAACTGAATGAATGGGGAAAGCAAGCAAGGCAGATATGAGGCATCTGTTACAAGGAAGAAGTCCCGGTACCTGATATATGGTCTGATTTTTGTGTTATGGATCAATTCCAGATTAGCAGTTCAACTTGAACAAATATTTGAGTGAAGTCTATGTGTAGAGTCAATTATTAGCTGCTAATACTCAGCATATCATTTTTTTGGGGGGGTAGCAATTAAAAGCTTCAGTGTTAGTGATAAGAGCCCAGTCTCTTCCACTTACTAGTTATCTGATCCTGGATAACTTACTTAATTTCTCATACCAATAAAATGAAGGCACTGATATTACCTACTTTATAGGATGTTTGTAAAATCTGACAATAAAATTTATACAAAATATATATAGTATGGTAAAATGTTATTGCATGCTAATGGTTATATTATTATAATTTTCCTTGTGCCACAAATTATTTTTTAAAAAAATAAATATTAATAATAGATAAATGTATATTTTTGATATACAAAAATCCTGGACATGTTTAATATATATAATTTAATGAATTTGGAGATATGCATTAATCTATGAAAACATCAGTACAACCAATGTGATATATATCCATCACCTCCAAAAGGTTTCCTCTGCTCCCCACTTTGTATGTGTTTGTTAAGGACACTTAATGTGAGATCAACCCTCTTAACAAATTCTTAGTGCTATATAATACTAAATTGTTAACTATAAGCATGATGTTGTAAGACAAATCTCTAGAACACACTCATCTTCTGTAAGTAAATCTTTCTACCAGTTGAACAACTAGTGATTCCTCCATCTCCTAGTCTCTGGCAATCATCATTCTGCTCTCTGTTTCTATGAGTTTGACTACTTCAGATAGCTTACATAAGTAGAATCATGCAGTGTTTGTCCTTCTGCTTAACATAATGTCCTCCAGGTGTATCCATGTGGTGCCTTCATCAAGGCAAAATACTTGAACAGACATTTCTCCAAAGAAGACATACAATGAAAAGGTGCATGAGAAACAGATACATGAAAATATGCTCAGCATCACTAATCATCAGGGAAATGCTAATCAAAACCACAATGAAATATCACCTTACATCTGTTAGAATGGCTATCATCAAAAACCAAAAGAAAACAAGTGCTGCAAGTATGTGGAGAAATTGGAACCCTGTACACTGTTGATGGGAATGTGAAATGCCATAACAATCCATGGAAAGCAAGGAGGTGTTTTCTTCAAAAATTAAGTACACCGTATGATCCAGCAATCTCACTTCTTTCAATAGAATTGAAATCAGGATCTCTAAGAGATGTTTATACTCTTAAGTTCATTGCATTATTGTCCATAATAGACAAGGTACAGAAACAACCTCAATGCCATTTACAATGGGTTAAACAAACAAACAAAAAGGGGGTATATACATACAATGGAATATCTTTCAGCCCTTAAAATAGAAGGAAATCCAAATGACTTTATTGTGTTGAGTGGGAAGGGAATCGGAATGGGTTCCATCTCTGCTCTGTTTGGAGATCTTGTGTTGATTCTGTGTAGTTCTCCTTTGGCAACTATAAGACTTAGGGTATTTTCACTTTTATATCACCAACATCTGCTTCAGTATCCTCGTCTTATCTTTCATTTGGGAATTTTGAGTTAGTCAAACTCAGGAATTGGGTCAAAAAAGTTGAATAGGGTTTTAGGCTGAATAAGTAGTTTCTCTCTCTGATGTTATTTTGATTCTGAGGCCTCACTGCTTTCTTGCTTTCTTTGGTCCAAGATATAAAGTAATTTTTAAATATGGGTTGGAGTGTAAAAAAAGGAGAAATCTAGATTACTATTGCTTCAAATGTATCCATTCTTATCACAGGTCTAAGCCTTTTGAAACTTAAAAGAATGGTCTATAAATAAGATTGAGTAAGACCAACCTGGTCAAACACTCTTATCTAGTTCATGTTTTAAAAGTTGATTAGGAATCAATAAAAAAGACATTGTGGTTTTCATGCTAAGGGGGGAAGGAGGAAAGATGGAGGAGAGAGAAAGAATTAAGTGAAGAAAATATTTTTTTTTTACTTAATTCCCTAAATGGGAATAGGTAGTGAAATTATCTGGGAAGAGAGAGATTAAAATATGATAAACATATTCATAAATTAAAAAAATCAGCAATTAAAATTATATGGTTTATTTTTTATATTCACTGATACTTGAAATCTTTAGCATATTATATAGGTTTAAAATAATAAGCTATACTCACTGAAAAATCTATATTTTTTCTTTGTTTCTATGTTTCTTTCTAAAGTGACAGTAATATTTAAGGCAACTTACAAGTCTTTTATTTTCATATTTGGGTCCAGTGAAGTCCAGTCCTTATTAAAAGAATCTTAAATTATAAGTTTTAATAACTGAAACTTTTGGCCATTTAGTACCAATAGAATATATTTTATAATTACATCTGAATTTTGGGAATGACCAGCTAATTCAGAAATTATTACTTTCTTTATGTATCCTCCATATTTCCTGAAACATGAAGAAATAAGGAATACAGCTTGTGGCAAAAAAACCTTTCTTGCTGCATTATTTTTCTTCAAAGATCAGTGAGAATGCATGCCACTCACACACACACACACACACACACACACACACACACACACACACACATACATGCATACACATTCATAGATAATAAGCCCATAAAACATCACCAAATCAAAAGAAGCAAAATGAAGTGACATTTAGGCTGTGAAGTCTTAATTTAGGCACCACAATGATTAGAGTGTTTTAATATCATAATAACTGATAAATAGACTATGTGTCAGACATTTCATTCCTTTTTAATCAAAACTCCTAGTCTGCTAAATTAATCACCCCCTTGGGGTACAGTAGCAGATTTCCAATTTAGTCATAGAACATTAATAATGAAAAGTTCTGGGGGCACATTCCTTTATTTATGTTCTTCTTTTTATTTAATTATCAAGGAGGTTTAAAGAGACAAAGCAAGAAGGGGGGGTGTTACCTTGACAGTTGTAAACGATACAGATAAATGCAGAGTGATTCAAATTATAGACTTTAAGCACTGAAAGAACACAGTGGACTCAGACTCTTAAATCCTCCCCCAAATTAAAAACCCTTTCAGTAATGTTTCTGTTGTATGCTCAGCCAAGGTCTGCCTGGATATTTTCAATTCAATTCCATGAACATTTACTATCCATCTGTTATGCATCAAGCACTGGAAAAGCACTGAAAGGCACAAATAAATGAGCAAAAGGTCTATTTAACAATCTGGGTGGGAGCATTATTTATAAAAATTAATTATAAAAATCATAGAACAGTGATAAATTGAGCAGACATTTATCAATTACCTTAAAACAAATTAGAAAAGACACTAAGTCCTTATAGAGAAATAAACAAAATCCCAAAGGCAAGAAAAATGTTATCAAAGGTCCAGAAATTATGGGAAACACTGAAAAAGAAAGTAATTGATAAGGGATGGAGAAGGAGCCTATAGTCCAAAACCTATGTGGAGCAACTCTGTGTTTGAAGCGTGAGGTGGTAGAAAGAGGATCAGAGAAAGGGCCTGTGGTCAATTTAAGGAAGTATAACAAGGAAGTAATTTGGGGCAACTGAGTGGAATGTCTCCTACAATACTGTCACGCCTTGAAGAATGTTAGGTAGCAGAAACATCTGCCCAGAGGGTGAAGGAATAACCAAAAAGGCATGGCTAAGATGAAAGGTGAGCACTGCAAACAGCATGGGAAGTAGGACAGCCACATTTCCTACCCAGAGTTTGTCCCCCCTCTCTCTTACCTTTCAAGATGGAAAATACACCTCATTTAGGTATATGGGAAAGTACATACAATTTCCAACTTAAATCCACAAATTACCAAATATTTAGGGAAAGCAATCAAAATTAACAAGTAATCAAAATGAACAAGCAGCATCAAATTCTTCATGAGAAATCCAATATGGTGGGAACAAAGAAACAATACTAGAAGAAAGAGAAATTCAAACAGGTGTAATTAATAGACTCGTAAGTATGAAAAAGAATGCTGGGTTTATGATCCAAAAACAGACTTGTATTTAAAAAGAAAAACAATTTGAGTTCTTAGAAAAAAACCAAATATTTTATATAATAAATAATAAACAAATATTAATAGGAGAATGGAAAAATCCAGAGTGAATTTTTAAAACTAGAATTCTGATTCTTCCTCAATATAAGAAAATTAATAAAACATATGAGAGAGTCAGATCTAGAAGAGCAATATAAACTTTATTCAAATATAATTATACATAATATTTATAATAAATATAAAAAGATTAATAAACATATTTGCATTTACACATTTGGAAGCTGGTCAATCCAATGAAACTATATAAATCTGCTTTTTCTACCTATTTTGCTGTTGCTTACAGTCAGTGGAGCAGGCAGTTTGTAAGAAAAGAAAGATTCTGTGTATGCCTGGGTGACTCAGTCAGTTAAGCATCTACCTTTGGCTCATGATCCCAGGGTCCTAGGATTGAGCCCTGCATTGGGCTCCCTGCTCAGCGGGGAGCCTACTTCTCCCTCTCCCACTCCCCCTGCTTGGGCGCATGCGCTCTCTCTCTCTCTATCTCATTCTTTTGCAAATAAATAAAAATCTTAAAAAAAGAGAAAAAAAGATGCTAATTGGGAGGAAAAGGGTATTAATTGGAACCTAAAAGAACAAGCTAAAACCTATAAGGTTGGATTAAAACCCATGTTCGTCGCTTAATTGACTCTCCTTGTCCAATTTCTGTACTGTAAGTGATTTGAAGGAGATGGGGACACCCTTCATCACAGAGCTAAACATGAACCTAGGCCAGAATTTGGAGAATTGTCAGAGGAGATCTGGCACAATTTGTAGAAGCTGCAGGCCTGTCTGCTGCTCTACAGATAAGCAACAGTGTGCATGATGTGCATCAGGGCCTGGGGTCTGCACTGACCTTCCAGGCATATAAAGAATATAGCTGTTACCTCTCTTAAACCTCTCATGTAAAATGTCTCATCTGGCAACACTTACCTGGGACTACACAGAAAAGAGAAGGGCCCCACCAGTTTGAGAATTAATTGGGTACAACCGATCTGTCAGAGCACTGTCACTTGGAGAGGGAGCAGAGAAAACTTATGATGTTGATCTACTTAGATATTATATTTATTTGCTATCTCTTTGTCTTTTTCACATATATTGTATTAATCAGTGTCACAATCCTGTTTTACATGATTCAAATTGTATCTGAAGTATTCTTATTGTTATTGATTTTGTTATTGTTATTATTACACAGCACGATTCCATACCAGCTATTTTTTTTCCAAACCACACAAACTTTTATTAAACACTTTTAACTGCTTGGCTCAAGTCATTAAAAAAATTAGGTTCTTTCTCTAAGAATTCTGTGATTGATTTATACTTTGAATCTATTACATCTAAAGTCTGAAGATGGAGTGCATTTAGAAATAGTTCATGGATCCTTTAATTCAGAATCTTTATCTGTATACAAGCCAATCTACTTTCCTCTCCTTTGCATAGTATAATTTTTATAAAATATTTTTTGAAAATTTTTTATTTTTATTTATTTATTTGACAGAGAGAGAGAGAGAGAGAGAGAGAGAGAGAGAGAGAGAGAGAAATCACAAGTAGGCAGAGAGGCAAGCAGAGAGAAAGGGAAGCAGGCTCCCTGCTAAGCAGAGAGCCCGATGCGGGGCTCGATCCCAGGAACTGAGATCATGTCCTGAGCTGAAGGCAGAGGCTTAACCCACTGGGCCATCCAGGTGCCCCTATAAAATGTTTTTTTAAAAACCATGAAATATTATACGTGTGTGTGTGTATATATATATGTGTGTGTGTGTGTGTATATATACACACACACACACACACACACACACACACACACACACACATTCTTCTAACCTAACAGTATACCTCTAGCATACTTATTCATATTGAACTTGTGCCAGCCTAAAAGGTCAGCTTTTTCTCTTAAATGAATTCAATCTCATCAATAACCTCGGTTAAAAACAAACAAACAACAAAAAAACCATTTATAAATCTATTGATTTATAGTCTCTGAAACTCATCTTTGCCCTTCTTTGCCCTGTTTCTTTATTTTTATCTAAAGACAACTTCTATCTTCTGACCTGGTCTCCTTGTTCCTTTCTCTACATGTGTATATAAGTATTTTAGTTCTGGAGATGAAAATCATTTAGAAGAATGAGTATTGCCTTTTTTTTTCCAAAAAATAACACTGTCATTTTTTTCAGAAAATAAAAAATTGTATCCCTAATAAACTGGTTTTATTATTGAGTCACAGACATTATGTCTAAAAGTCGCTGAGAATTAAAGAGCACAAAAATTTAAACAGGCTTATTTAATAAACCAACTCAAAGATATTGTGAAAGAATATCTCCAGTTTGACAATTCCACAACACAAAGTAGAGGAAGACATTTTATGTGGGCTACTCGGATATTGAACAGAAGAAATAATGTAATTTGTAACATGACAATTAAAAGATTACAGACTGTGATGTTGTTGAGATCATATTCCTGGCCCCAATTCCAGTATATGTTAGTTGTATGACTTAGAATGATGTATGAAATTTATAATTCTTGATTTCTCCCATCTGTAAGAAGACAACAGTAATGTCTATATTAGAAGTATTAGAGATAGATATAATTACTTAAAAGTACAGCATATCTTTTTCTTTTCTAAATTTTGAGGTTTTTTATTTCAATTTCAGTATAGTTAATCAACAATGTTATATTAGTTTCAGGTGTACAATATAGTGATTCAACAATTATATACATTACTCAGTGCTCATCATGATGTGTACTCTTTAAGTTTTAATTGCTGCATTGGTGTCACAGTCAACAAAATATCTTTGTTTTTGTTTATTTCTGCTTATATTTGCCCTTCTGCTTCCTGGTAACAATACCAGGTACTCCTAATAACGGTGAGTGGGTTGAATTCCTGGTGAAGATGAATCATAAATGCTTAAGCAATTAATTAAAGACAACATGTTATTTAGTCTACCTACTTGTATCAGTTTATCTGAACCCTGGACTCCAAGCACTTAACCACTTAAAATTAAGTATTCATGGAATGCACAAAACCAAAATTTTAATAAAAAAAGATGCATTAACTCCTAATATCCTATGTCCCATATTTTCCCCCAGGGCTAACAAACGGCGTTCTTAGAGTCTTAACCTTCCTCCACTCAGGATGGGTGTGGCTGAAGGCAGATGCCCTGTAAGTGACACTTACTTGACTTTGATTTTACTGCTCTGGGTCTCTGACACCTTTAGTGTTAAAAGTATATCTCAGGTAGGCTGTGTTCGTCTTTCTAGAAGGAGAATATCCGGCTAATGATGGCCTAGTTGTATCAGAATCTGGTGGTGGTTGTATAGTAGTTCAAAAGCATCAGGGTACTAAGTTGGCTTGTCTCTCCCCTTTAACAAGATAGCCTCATAAGGTGGCCTTCTCTTTTTACTTGTTTCAATCAGAGAGAAAAATCTTGCCAAGAAACACCAAGCATGTTGGTCACACGGACAATTTGGACTTCAGGGTTATCTTTCCAGAAAGGTGTGCCATCTCCAGCAGTCTAACACCTGGATTAAGCCTCAGTCATTTTATTGTGATTCTTCTGCCTGTTCCTTTCTAACAGAACAAGAATTGTTACCCTCTGGTCCATCTCTTTTATGGCTGTTTAAACAAACAAGCATAAACACTGGTTACATAATAACTGGCTTATTTAGTCCTAAACCCCTTCACAGAAGAAGAGGACTTTGTTATTCCTAGTTTGTTTTATGTTATATAAAATAACGAAGACTCATAATGCTTATGAATTAAAAAGTTTGCATGGCCAAGTAGTGCTGAAAATAAAAGTGTTTACTCAAATTTATGTATATTCTATAAAAAATATATTAAATATTAAAACCAATATTTAGCAATTTTTTTCTGAGAAGAAAAAAATAACTATGATTTTGTAAACATTCATGACATTCCAATTTGAGATTACCTTCATCTTCCATTTCTTGAAAACCTAACTACATATGAATATGTGATCATGATAAGTATTAAGATAATCAATTAGGATCATCAGTAGGATGAGTTTTTGTTAGTCCCCCTGTGATAGATTATTATGGTTAGATTATTATGGATGCCTTTCACTAATATATTAGGAAAAGAAGCAAAATATAATAGCATTTTTTTATATTCAGATATGATTCTATACACCCAAAATAAAAATATAAATTTATAAAACTGTTAAAACTTATAAGATATGTTTTGGTTGAAGAGCTATATACAAGGGAATATATAAATATCAAAAAAGGCATCAGCAACTAAAAACTGCTAGAAAGTAATTTTGTAAGGTTTGAATAAGATCTCTTTCTGAAAGACTATAAGACTTTACTGAGTAACAAAGAAAATTGTATCTTTAAAAGGAAAAAGAAGTGATTAGACTGAATGTGTTAGAAGATTCAGTTTTGCAAATATATTACATCATCCTAAAAAAACAAAAATTTCCAATAAAATTTTCATAACTTTTTACTTTGATTTAATTTCAAACTTCAGAAATGTTGCAAGAAAATTACATAGAACTTTTATAAGCCACTTTTTAGATTCAACTATTTTTAAAATTTAGCCACATTTGATTTATTCTTTATTTATTTGTATTCTTTTCCCTTTTTAAAAAATTTAAATTCAAGTTAGCTAATGTATAGTGTATTATTAGTTTCACAGATAGAATTTAGTGATTCATCAGTTGCATATAACACCCAGTGTTCATTACATCAAGTACCTTCCTTAGTGTCCATCATCCAAATACCCAATCCCCCACCCCCCTTCAGTGACTTTCAGTTTGTTCCCTATAGTTAAGGTTTGCCTCTCTTTCTGTTTTTATCTTTTTTTTTCTTACCTTCCCCTATGTTCATCAGTTTTGTTTCTGAAATTGCACATATGAGTGAAATCATATGGTATTTGTCTTTCTCTAACTGCCTTATTTCACTTATAATACACTCTCATTCCATCCACATCATTGCAAATGGCAAAGTTCCATTCTTTTTGATGGTTGAGTAATATTCCTCTCTCTCTCTGTGTGTGTGTGTGTGTGTGTGTGTGTGTGTGTGTGTAACACATCTTTTTTAGCCATTCATCTGTTGATGGACATCTAGGCTCTTTCCATATTTTGACTATGGTGGATTTTGCTACTATACACATTAGGGTGCATGTGCCCTTTTGAATTACTGTGTTTATATCCTTTGGATAAAATCCTACTAGTGCAATTGCTGGATCACGGGATAGTTTTATTTTTAACTTTTTGAGGAAACTCTGTACTGTTTTCCAGAGAGGCTACACCAGCTTTCATTCCCACCAGCAGTGCAATAGGGTCCTCCTTTCTCCACATCCTTGCCAACATTTGTTATTTTCTGAGTTGTTAAGTGTAGCCATTCTGACTGGTGTGAGGTGGTATCTCACTGTGGTTTTAATTTGTATTTCCCTTATGATGAGTGATGTTGAACGTTTTTTCATTTGTCTGTTGGCCATTTGTATGTCTTCTTTGAAGAAATGTCTGTTCATGCCTTCTGCCATTTCTTGACCATATTTTTTATTTGTTGGGTGTTGAGTTTAATAATTTTTAATAGATTTTTAATATGAGCCCTTTATCTGATATGTCACTTGCAAATATCTTCTCCCATTCTGTAGGTTGACTTTTGGTTTTGTTGATTGTTTCCTTTGCTGTGCAAAAGTTTTTTTATCCTTATGAAGTCCCAATAGTTCATTTTTGCCTTTGTTTCTCTTACTTTTAGAGATGTGTCTAGCAAGAGTTGCTGCAGCCAGGGTAAAAGAGGTTGCTGCCTGTGTTCTCTTGATTTTGATGGATTCCTATCTCATATTTTTAAGGATCATTAACCATGTCAGAGTAAGTTACAGATATGATGCCTTTTATCCTAAATACTACAGTGTGTATGTCCTAAGAACAATAGCATTCTTTGACATAACCACAATATAATTTTAAAAATCTGAATATAGCTTTTCATTTCCTTGCCAGGTTACTTTAATATCCTTTAATCCAGAACACTTCTTGGATATATCTTTGTCTTTCATAGTTTTGATCTTCAGAGTATAGGGCAGTTATTTTACAGAATTTTCCTCAATATTTCCTCAGATTTAGATTGTCTATTTTGTCACAAATACCATACAGGTGATGTTTTGTACTTTAATGCATAATATGAGAAATACATGATGCTAATTTTCCTATTATTGGTGATGTTATTGATCGCTTGTTTAAGATGGTGCCTTTAGGAGTGCCTGGGTGGCTCAGTTGTTAAGTGTGAGCCTTTGGCTCAGGTCATGATCTCAGAGTCCTTATATTGAACTCTGCATCGGGCTCCCTGCCCAGCAGGAAGCCTGCTTCTCCCTCTCCTACTCCTCCTGCTTGTGTTCCCTCTCATTGTGTATCTCTCTGTCAAATAAGTAAATAAAATCTTTAACAACAACAACAAAATAAAAAAAGGGTACCTTTAGGTTTCTCTACTTTGTAAAGTTACTACTTTCCCCTTTGCAGTTAGTGAGTGCATAATTGGTGGGGAAATACTTTGAGACTACGTAAGCAACATGTTCTTCATCAACTTTTACTTACTAGATTTAGTATCTGTTGATGATTCCTGCTTGAGTCAGTTATAATTCTGATGGTTGACAAATGGTAATTAATTCACTGTATCTTGGTTTTATTCACTGGAAGTCTGAGAAGAAATGCTTTTCCCTTTTCTACCATTAATTAAACTTATATTTATTTTATTATGCACTAATAGAATCTTATTCAATAAGTTATAATGCATTACTGTGAATATTTACTCTGATGTTCAAATGATTTGATCAGTAGGAGTCCCTTTGTGTATATTCCTACAAGTCCTTCAACACTGAATTTTTATTCCCCAGACCTGGAATCATTTCTCCATAGAAACCTGATTCTTTGTAGTGAAGACTAATCTTAAAATACCAACATCTAGGCACAAGAGATGCTCATTGCTCTGGTGGTGTCATTGTTTCTATATCTTTTCGTGGGGGGAGAACAACTAGGAAAATGTGTGGTGTGTGTATGTGTATTTGTATACACCTAATTCTATATGTATTTTTGAGTTTATGCTGATTCATCCAATTCCAATTGAATACCATAAGGTTTATTATAGACCTCCTCCCTTTTATTTGTAACACCCTTCTCCAAAAATGAGAGACCTGGATCCTATTATATTATGTTCAATGTATTTACTTATTATGTCATTCCTGGAATACACAGAACATAAACTCAGAATCCCTAATTCAACACATTTCAGGTAATAGCCTGCTAAACTGAGTAACCAAAATGTCATAATCATAAGTTGTTTTTATCATTAGTCTGAGATTATGTTATAAAAATCTGATGTTTAGGGGCCCCTGATTGACTCAGTTGGTTAAGCAACTGCCTTCGGCTCAGATCATGATCCCAGGATGGGATCCTGGGATCGAGCCTCACATCAGGCTCCTTGCTCAGCAGGGTGCCTGCTTCTGCCTGCTACTCTGCCTGCTTGTGGTCTCCCTCTCTCTCTGTGTCAAATAAATAAATTTTTTAAAAAATTAAAAAATTAAAAAAAATTAAAAAATTCTTTAAAAAATGTTTAAAATTTATGTAAATTAGTCCTTTTTTAAAAATTAAGATGTATTTATTTATTTATTTAATTATTTGAGAGAGAAGCACGAGCAGGTAGTGGGGGCAGAGCGGAGAGGGAGAGAGAATCTCGAGCAGACTTTGCACTGAGCACAGAGCCCCATGCAGGGCTCTATCTTATGACCTTGAGGTCATGACCATGAGATCACAACTTGAGCTGAGACCAAGAGTCTCTTGCTTAGCTGACTGCATCACCCAGGTGGCACCCTTGGATTAGTCCTTTTTTTAAGAAATCCTTCCCTTCTCCTCCTGCTCCTTCTCCTTTTCTTTGTTCTCAATTCTGTGTGGTTATATTATGCATCTGAAATAGTTTCAGGTTTATTTTTCTCTATCTTCCATTTAAATTTTCCATTCCTTTGGTTTCTATTACATTTCTAGGACTCGCTATCATCCCATCTTTCAGTCTTACTTTTTTGATACCCCTTTCCACTTTATTCTTCTCCATAGCACTTACTGCAAACATATTGCATACTTATTTATTTTCCTTATTGTCTGAATCAGAATGTAAATTCAAGTAAGGCAGAAGTGTTGTGCTTTGCTCACTCTGTATCCCCAGTGCTGGTACTGTGCATGATATAGTAAATTTTTAATAAACAATTACTGGATGAATTTAATTAATTGATTTTCTTGTCATAGCCCCCTCTAGAACATTAGAAAGGAGACAACATAAAAGTTGCTTAAAAATATTCAGTGGAGGGAGAGGAGCAAGATGGTGGAGGAGTAGGAGACCTAAATTTCATCCTAGGAATTCAGCTAGATATTTATCAAACCATTCTGAACACCTACATACTCAACATGAGATCAAAGAAAATAATAGCAGCAATTCCATGAACAGAAAAGCAACCACTTTCTGGAACATCATAGGATGTGTGGACAAGTGAATCTGAGGAGATATACGGGAAGATAGACCGCAAGGAGAGGGAGCCTCTGTCAGCCAGCTACCAGCAAGTGAGAGAGCAACAGAGCACAAAATCAGAACTTTTAAAAGTCTGCTCCACTGAGGGATATTACTCCAGTGGCTAAGCAGGGATATGGAACCCTCAGTGGGACAGTGTGGTCTCAGGATCCTTGGGGTCACAAAAAGATTGGGGGTGCTTGAGTGTGGCAGAGCTCCCAGATTCCCCAGGAGTGGGGAATCCAGCTGCAAAGTCTGAGCTGAGGAGTGGGCTCTCAGGTCGGCGTTACCATAAACAATGATCCATGGCACAATTGGGCCACTAGTCTTCAAGCAGGAACACACCAAGTGGCAGATCCAGGGAGACTCCCCTTCTTCCACCAGGAGGAGCAGCACAGGAGTGCACTTCAGGAACCTGCTGGGTTTGGAAACTCCAAACAGTGTTGTGTGCCAGAGATAGAAACAATTGGTCATAGGCCAGGTGAACATGGAGTGCAGACAGAGACCAGGGAGACAGGAGTGAGTAACTGTTTTTCTCTGAGGGTGCACTGAGGAGGGGGGTCCTGAGGTCTTGGGTCCTCCAGGGCCAGAGATTGGGAAGTTGTCATATTCATTCTCATCCTCTAAAGCTATATGGAAAGCTTTCAGGGAACAAGAGCTTCCAAGAGCAAGCTGGGCAGATTACTTAGCCTGGCCCCTGGCAAGGGAGGAGCAATTCCACCTGGGGCAAAGACATTTGGGAATCACTCCAAGAGACCCCTCCCCCAGAAGATCAGCAAGAACATCCAGCCAAGACCAACTTTACTGATCAATGAGAACTGCAAAACTCCAGCGCTAGGAGAATACAGCACATAGAATTCATGGCTTTTTTTGCATGATCCTTTAGTCTTTTAAAATTAATTTTTTTAGTTTATTTTTTTCTTTCTCTATTTTTTTCTTTTTTTTCAACCTACATCTTATCAATTCCTTTTTTAAAATCTTTTTTAATTTTCATTTTTACATTCATATTCTACCCCTTCATTGTATTTAACCTTAATATATATATAATATATATTATATTATATATTATTATATTATATATTATTATATATTATATTATATATTTGGGTCTCTTCTGACTTGTTTAGTGTATATTTTTCTGGGGTTGTTGTTACCCTTTTGTCATTTTGTTCTTTCATTCATCTATTCTTCTCTGAACAAAATGACAAAACAGAAAAAAATCACTTCAATAAAAAGAACAAGAGTCAGTACCAATGGCCAGGGACCTAATCAATACAGACATAAGTAAGATGTCAGAACTAGTTTAGAATGACAGTTATAAAGATACTAGCTGGGCTCGAAAAAACCATAGACAATACTAGAGAATCCATTTTTGGAGAAATAAAATCTAACCAAGTCAAAATTAAAAAAAAAAAAGGTATTAATGAGGTATAATAAAAAAAATGGAGGCTCTAACTGCGAGGATAAATGAGGCAGAAGAGGGAATTAGTGATATAGAATAACAATGATGGAAAATGAAGCTGAGAAAAAGAGATAAACAACTACAGGAGCACCTGTGTAGCTGAGTTTTTAAGTGTCTGCCTTTGGCTCAAGTCATGATCCTGGGGTCCTGGGATCAAGCCCCCACATAAGACTCCTTGCTCAGTGGGGAGTCTGCTTCTCCCTCTCCTGCTCCCCCTGCTTGTGTTCCCTTTCTCTTTGTCTCTTTCTCTGTCAAATAAATAAATAATATCTTAAAAAAAAAAAAAGGAAACTACTAGATCACGAGGGGGAGAATTTGAGAGATAAATGATACTCTAAGAGGTAACAATATTAGAATAATTAGGACCACAGAAGAAGAAGAAAGAGAGAAGGAATCAGAACATATATTGGAGCAAATTATATTGGAGAATTTCCCTAAATTCTAGAGGCACAGAGAACCCCCCCAAAATCAATAAAAATAGGTCAACACTATGACACCTAATAATACAAATTAAAAATCTCAGAGACAAAGAGAAAATCCTGAAAGCAGCTAGAGATAAGAGGTCTGTAACCTACAATGGTAGAAATATTAGATTGCAGCAGACCTATCCACAGAGACCTGGCAGGCCAGAAAGGACTGGCATGACATATTCAGGGTAGTAAACAACAAAAATGTGCATCCAAGAATACTATATCCAGCTAGGTTATCATTGAAAATAAAAGGAGAGATAAAAATCTTCCAGGACAAACAAAAACTAACAGAATTTGTGATCACCAAACCAGCCTTACAAGAAAAATTGAAAGGGGTCTTGTAAGCAAAGAGAGAGCCTAAAAGTAACATATACCAGAAAGGAACAGAGACAATATATGCTAACAGTCAACTTACAAGCAATACAGTGGCACTAAATTTCTTTCAATAGTTATCCTGAATGTAAATGGGATAAATGTCCCAATCAAAAACACAGGGTATTAGTCTAGATAAAACAAAAACAAAACAAAACAAAACCAAAAATGAGACCCATCAATATGCTGTTTTCAAGAAACTCGTTTTAGACCCAAAGGCACCTCCAGATTTAAAGTGGCAGGGTGGAAAGCCATTTATCATGCTAATGGACATCAAAAAAGGCTGTGATGACAGTCCTTATATCAGACAAATTAAGTTTTAAACTAAAGCCTATAATAAGAGATCAGGAAGGACACTATATTATGCTTAAAGGGTCTATCCAACAAGAAAATCTAACAACTGTAAATATTTATGCCCCTAACATGGGAGCAGCAAATTATATGTCAATTAATAACAAAATCACAGAAACACATCAACAATAATAAAATATTAGTAGGGGACTTTAACACCCCCATCACTGAAGTGGACAGATCGTCTAAGGAAAAGATCAACAAAGAAATATGGGCCTTAAATGACAAACTGGATCAGATGGACTTCACGGATATATTCAGAACATTCTATCCCAAAGCCACAGAAATACACATTCCTCTCTAGTGCATATGGAACATTCTCCAGAATAGATCACATCCTACGTCATAAATCAGGTCTTGACCAGTACCAAAAAACTGGGATCATCCCCTGCATATTTTTGGACTGCAATGCTTTGAAACTAAAACTCAGTCACAAGAGAAAAGTTGGAAAGAACTCAAATACATGGAGGATAAAGAGCATCCTTCTAAAGAATGAATGGGTCAACCAGGAAGTTAAAGAAGAATTTTAAAAATTCATGGAAACAAAGGAAAATGAAAACACAACTGTTTAAAATCTTTAGGATGCAGCAAAAGCAGTTAAGAGGAAAGTATATAGCAATACAAGCCTTTCTCAAGAAACAAGAAAGGTCTCAAATGCACGACCTGATCCTATACCTAAAGGAGCTGGAGAAAGAATAGCAAAGAAATCCTAACCCAGCAGGAGAAGAGAAATAATAAAAATCAGAGCAGAAATCAATGCAACAGAAAAGGAAAGAACAGAACAGATCAATGAAATTAAGAGTTGATACTTTGGAAGAATTAGATTTATAATCCCCTGGCCAGACTTTCAAAAAGAAAAAAGAACCAAATAAAATAATGAATGAAAGAAGATAGATCACAACCAATACCACAGACACAAACAACTATAAGAACATATTATGAACAACTATAAGCTAACAAATTAGGCAGTCCAGAAGAAATAGATGCATTCCTAGAGACATATAAACTACCCAAACTGAACCAGGAAGAAAATAAAAACTGAACAGACCCATAACAAGCAAGGAAATTGAAGCAGTAATCAAAAATCTCTCAACAAACAAGAATCCAGGGCTGGATGGTTTTCAGGGGGAATTACACCAAACATTTAAAGAATTAATACCTATTCTTCTGAAACTACTCTAAAAAAATAGAAATGGGGCGCCTGGGTGGCTCAGTGGGTTAAAGCCACTGCCTTCGGCTCAGGTCATGATCCCAGGGTCCTGGGATCGAGGCCCACATCGGGCTCTCTGCTCAGCGGGGAGCCTGCTTCCTCCTCTCTCCTCTCTCTCTGCCTGCCTCTCTGCCTACTTGTAATCTCTCTGTGTGTGTCAAATCAATAAATAAAATCTTTAAAAAATAAAAAAAAAGAAATGGAAGGAAAACTTCCAAATTCATTTTATGAGGCCAGCATTTCCTTGATCCCAAAACCAGACAAAGACCTCATCAAAAAAAGAGAATTACAGACCAATATCCTTGATGAACGTGGATGAAAAAATTCTCACCATACACCAACCAATAGGGTCCAACAGTAAATTAAAAAAGATTATTCACCATGACCAAGTGGAGTTTATTCCTCAGCAGCAAAGTTAGTTCAACATCTGCAAATCAATCAATGTGATACAAGTCATGAATAAAAGAAAGAACAAGAGCCATATGATACTTTCAATAGATGCAGAAGAAGCATTTGACAAAGTACAGCATCCCTTCTTGATTAAAACTCTTTAGTGTAGGGATAGAGCACATATACTTCAATATCATAAAAGCTATCTATGGAAAACCCATAGTGAATATCATTTCTCAATGGGGAAATACTGAGATCTTTTCCCCTAAGGTCAGGAACACGGCAGTGATGTGCACTCTCACCACTGCTATTCAACATAGTACTAGAAGTTCTAGCCTCAGCAATCGGAAAACAAAAAGAAATAAAAGGCATCCGAATTGGCAAAGAAGAGGTCAAACTCTCACTCTTTGCAGATGATATGATACTTTATGTTGAAAATGCAAAAAACTCTACCTCAAAACTGCAAGAACTCATACAGGAATTCAGTAAAATGTCAGGATATAAAATCAATCCACAGAAATCAGTTGCATTTCTATACACCAACAATGAGACAGAAGAAAAAGAAATTAAGGAATCAATCCCATTTACAATTGCACTAAAAACCATAAGATAACTAGGAATAAACCTAACTAAAGAGGCAAAGAATCTGTACTCTTAAAACTATAGAACACTCCTGAGAGAAATTGAGGAAGACACAAAGAAATGGAAAATGTTCCATGGTCATGGATTGGAAGAACAAATATTGTGAAAACGTCTATGCTACCTAAAGCAATCTAGACATTTAATGCAATGCCTATGAAAATACTATCTTTTTTCAAGGAAATGGGACAAATAATCCTAAAATTTATATGGAACCAGAAAAGACCCTGAATAGCCAGAAGAATGTTAAAAAAAGAAAACCAAAGCTTGTGGGATCACATTTACAGACTTCAAGCTGTATTACAAAGATGTAATCATCAATAAAGTATGGTACTGGCATAAAAACAGACACATAGATCAGTGGGACAGAATAGAGAGCCCAGAAGTGGACCCTCAACTCAATGGTCAACTGATCTTTGACAAAGCAGGAAAGAATATCCAATGGAAAAAAGACAGTCTCTTCAACAAATGGTGCTAGGGAAATTGGGCAGCCACATGCAGAAGAATGAAACTGGACCATTTCCTTACACCACACACAAAAATAGACTCCAACTGGATGAAAGTCCTAAATGTGAGGCAGGAATCCATCAAAATCCTTGAGGAGAACACAGGCAAAAACCTCTTTTACCTCAGCCATGGCAGCTTCTTCCTGGACACATTGCCAAAGGCAAGGGAAGCAAGGGCAAAAATGAGCTATTGGGACTTCCATCAAGATCAAAAGCTTTTGCACAGCAAAGGAAACAGCAAGAAAATCTAAAGTCAACTGACAGAATGGGAGGAGATGTTCACAAATGACATGTCAGATAAAGGGCTAGTATCCAAAATCTATAAAGAAATTACCAACTCAGCACCCAAAGAACAAATAATCCAATTAAGAAATGGGCAGAAGACATGAACAGACATTTCTGTAAGAAGACATCCAAATGGCCAACTGACACATGAAAAAGTGCTCAACATCACTTGGTGTCAGGGAAATACAAATCAAAACCACAGTGAGATACCACCTCACACCAGTCAGAATGGCTAAAATTAACAAGTCAGGAAATGACAGATGTTGATAAGGATGCAGAGAAAGGGAACCCTCCTGCACTGTTGGTGGGAATGCAAGCTGGTATAGTCACAATGGAGAACAGTGTGGAGGTTCCTCTAAAAGTTGAAAATAGAGCTACCCTATGACCCAGTGATCGCACTACTGGGTATTTACCCCAAAGATACAAATGTAATGATCTGAAGGGGCATGTGCACCCCAATGTTTATAGCAGCAGTGTCCACAATAGCCAAACTGTGGAAAGAGCCTAGATGTCCATCTACAGATGAATGGATAAAGAAGAAGTGGTGTGTAAATATATATATATATATATATATATATATATAT
>LNAC01000013.1:3101838-3146480 GCA_002007465.1 Ailurus styani | reverse complement strand
TATATATATATATATATATATATAGTGGAATATTATGCTGCCATCAACAGATGAAATCTTGTGATTTGCAACAATATGGATGGAAGTAGAAGGTATAATGATAATGCTAGGTGAAATAAGTCAATCAGAGAAAGACAATTATCATATGATCTCAATGATATGTGGAATATGAGAAACAAGGCTGAGGGGAAGAGAGGAAAAAATGAAACAAGAAGAAACAGAGAAGGAGACAAGCCATAAGAGACTCTTAATCTCAGGAAACAAACTGAGGGTTGCTAGACTGGAGGGCAGTGGGAGGGATGGGATGGCTGAGAGATGGACACTGAAGAATGTATGTGCTATGGTGAGCACTGTGAATTGTGTCAGACTGATGAATCAGAGACCTGTACCTGCAAAACAAATAATACATTGTATGTTAATAAAAAAATCAATGGAATTATTGTTCTAACTTGCAGGTTTTCGGTATATTTTTCCTGGATTATTTGTTTTCTGTGGGTAGTGTACATATGTTTTGTTGGGTTAAGGATACTGGAGTTTAATTGTAAAGTGGAGGTCTACATAGGGTAAAAAAAATCTTACTATTGAAAGTTATGTAATTTTTCATTTTCCCAAATCTACCAACAAATCTTTTTGAGATTCTTAGTCTCTGTGATAAACTGCAACTTTTGGCTCTGCCACTGACTTTCCATTCTCTGGAGTTCCATAATATTTTAGAGAAAGTAGTATAGCATTGACTTCAGAGAAGTGTTTGCATTCTCTTTGCCCTGGGTGGTCAGGGATTTTTCATTTCATACTTCATTACAGCTTTCTCCAATGATTGGGCACCAATTTCATCTCACTCCATTACAACAAGCTACCTGCTCACAGATTCAGCATCCAGGCCAAGCTGAAACAATTTCCACAACATGCTGTCTGTAAGACCTTATAATTTCAATTGTTCATGCTAAATTGTTATGTTATGCATCTCAGTGCAATCTCATCATACTAGCACGTAGCAATAGGCTAATGAACTGTAACAAAACTCAGTTTCAAAAATGTCAAACATAATGAAAAAAGGAAAAAAAAATAACAGAAATACGTAGGTCCTCAATTGGACTTATATATTCTTTGCGTTTAGATTTACATAAGTTGCACACACTTTATTATTGGTTTACTTAAAATACCTTAGTATTTTAGCATTATTCAGCTAGTCTATCTGCATTAATATCCTGAACCAGCATTAAAAGCCACTGACTCGTCTGAATATTCATTCTCAAGTTCGCCACTGTCAATTAGGTCATATTTTCTCTTTATTATATTTCACTAGATTTAGGAGGAATCTCAGATAACTCATCTTTATTTATTCATTTTTGTTTTTGTTTTCTGGTCTTACTTTTGAACATTTAATATGTGTACAGTTCCAAGAACATCATGGTGAATTTAGCAGAAATGATGTCCATTCTCATATAGCATACAACCTGTGGAGAAGACAGAAATTAATAAAATAATTCCTCAAATATATATGTAAGTCTGAGGTATGGGCTATGAAAGAAAAGTGTAGAGATCTGTATAATATTATAAATCAAAGTTCTAAGAGGTCAAAACATTTGCTGTCTATCATTTCTTTCCTGAGAAAATGAATTGACCCAACAGCAAAGATGAGAAAAGGTGAGGAGGAGTAGACATTACCATATATTATAGGAGTGGGCTTGTTTTGGGCACAGCTCTAAAGAAAAAAAAAATTCTGAGTTTAAACAACTATGATCCCAATATCAGGAAAGAATGAAAAATGGCAAAACTTGAGGATGGAGATGCTGGTACAACCACATTATGCTGGATTAGGGACTTTATTTTAATGCCTCTAGTGAGGAATTTCAAAAATTGGAATAAGATTATCAGATATTCCTTTTAGTATGTTCCTTTTAGCTAAAGTGAAGAGAATGGATTTGCAAAGGCCAAAGATAGAAACTGCAAAGTGTACGAGATGTAGCCATTGAGATGAGGGTGTCCAGTAGAAATGGAGAGATGTATGCAGATTAAAGGAGGTACTGGAGAAAGAATAAACAAGATATAATAATTGAATGGACTTTAAAAAGTGAAGGAATGGATGTGTAAAGCTTGATAGCTTGATTAATTGAATATATATTCAATAAATATTTTTGATTGCCTATTAAATTCAATAGGTATTCAAAGGCTGGAGCTACAGCAGTGAAAACAAAAGAAATCTCACATGAATACTCTCGTTCCAACTATCTTCAAGTCTGCGCTCTTCATCCTGTTCAAATATTTCTATGAATATCACTTTCTTGGTATTCTTTTCAGATTTATGTCCTTTTTTCTAATCTTTCCTCAAATTTCACCTTCTCAATGTGGTTTTCTTTGCCTCACTTATCTAAAATTATAATTCTCCACTCCTACCTTTAACTTCATCCTCTCCATAATTTTTCTTGAGTTGATTTTTCTCCATTTTTTTTCAGTATTCCACAACTACTTATTTTAGTTATTATTTAGTTCATTGTCTGTCTCCACAACTGGGATGTATATTATATGAAGGCAAAACAGACAAAAATCTATTATGGAACCTATCTTCTAATTGATAGTAACAGGTTATGTAGTTCATTTTAGCTTCAACCTATGCTATTCTTCCTTTCTTGCAAGCACTCATTACCTTCTAATGAACTACATAGTCTGTTAATCTCAATTAGAAGATAAATCCCCCAAGAGATTTTTGTCTGTTTTGCCCTAGAACACTGGCTGCCATAGAGCATATATTCTGTACATATTTCTTAAAAAGAATAAATGAATGTCCATCTTCAGGGGTATCTCTTTTGTATGCATAAACTAGATATGTTCAATTTTCTTATTATGGTTGTGTCAAAGAGTTCAGCATGCTAAATCAATTTTCTATCTCTTGTTTCTTCCTCCACACAACTGAAGACTGCAAAAATCTGAGATCTTGGATTAGCTACTCAGTAATCTTGTTTTACAACATGAATATATACATCACTTACACATGTACACACTTTTGGACTTTTCCTCTTAATTTTCTCTTATAATCGAAGTTTTAAGTAAATTTTATACCTCACTTACTATACAAAAATATGAGAGATAGCCTTATGATAATTATTTTTCTTCATCTCTCAACATTGTAGCAAAGCAAGAAAGAAAGCAGATGTTGCTTTTGAGCTGAAATGTGCTAGGTAAATAAATTAGCTAAAAATGCCAAAGGATTGAAATATGTTGAAAGACACTTAGTCTATCTTGCTAAAGGGAAAGATAATAAATGACTATGCCTTTTACTTCTGTATTTTTATAGCACTTTCTGTAAAACAAATAATGCATTACTGATACAGCTATTGCCAAAGTGGCATTAGAGTGGTGCCATTTTGACAATTTTTCTTCCTAACTAATGAAATCTTATTTTCTACAAGAACTCATTTGTAAAACACATCAAGTAGTTTTAAAATATTTCTTATTAAACAAAATTTGGTTTTTGGACTTACATATATGTCCTTGATACATTTTTTTTGTGTTTGGACATTAAAAAATACCACGTAACTAAGAGTAGCAATATGATTAATATATGTATAAATATGTGTGTATATGTATGCATATGTATGTGTATATATTATATATAAAATATTTGTATATATTTCATCTATATTTGTATGTAAAATATTCATGTGTATATATATGTGTGTGTGTGTGTGTATATATATATATATATATATATATATATACACACACACAAAAGTAATCAGTATCCATAATAGTGTGATGATAGTACAGAGATGCTCTTCTCTCAACTTGATTTTATTATAGGACTCATGTTCAACAAACTGTCTCATCATGCTTTATCATGAGTGAAATTAACATAAATTAATACTAAAATATATGCCTTTGGTGCTCTTAGAAGTCCTGTGATAATAATAGGCATCACTAGGCTATAAAGTGTTTATAACAAATCAAGGTACCAGGTGGAGGTCAAGGAACGATTGCATGTTGGAAATAAAAATGTATCGATGTCATTTGCTGAGAGCAGAAACTTGACAATGTTTTGCTCTTTAACATGGAACCCTTTCTGTATCTGTGTTTGCCTTTTCATACCTACCAACTACTTTGTTTACTAGTCAATTATTTTACTATTTCTCAGTAATATAAATGAAAAAAATTAAAAAATTTCAAAACATATCATTTTCTTAAAAAGTATATTCTAACTTCAAGCTTAAACAGCAAAAACTACACTGTACTAATTATATTATTTAGAAGATATATTGAATAACACTACACAGATAGAAAGCCAATCTTTAACACTTATTTGTATGTATTTAATATCTCTTAATTATTACCATTTTAGTTCAAAGAGAAATCTAACTTAATGGCTGTTATGATTCTTCACATTTAAAATGTTCTCATTCATTGTTCTGGTCACGCTTTATAGAAGACTTTGTACAGATGTTTCAGTATCTTTTTATTATAAGTTAATGAACTTGGTTGATATTTCAAAAATAGAGAAGGTTAAAAATTAGAAGTTAATGTGAACTTCCTTTATTTGAATATTCTTGCCCTTTGTCTCTGCGATTTTTTTCCTAATATTTATTCATTTCCTACCCACTTTACTTTCTGTTATTTAAATAGCTTTACAATGGGATTTCTATACTTATTAAATTTTGTTTGTTGTTTTGACATTTCACTCAATATTCTACAAATTTTCTTTTTCTTCAGACTTCTATTAAATTTTTCATTTTCCATGTACTTATAGTTTTAAAAATATCTTTCTAGTTCTTTCAATTCATTTTTTCTATAGCAGCCTAAGTTGATTTATTGAAGAATTTCTTTTAATATTTTCCAAAGTTACAGTTATTTTTAATTGTCCTTGAATTTAGTGAATTATCTCTTTCCTCTGATATAATTTGTCTACTTTTAGTGTAATTCTTCTCTCCTGTGCAATTGTTTTTTCTTAAATATATGTTGACCACTAGTTTTCTATTTTTATTAATATTTGTATATAGCATGATTACTAGAAGGATTTAATTTTTATATGTGTTTTCTTGTTAATAATGAGCTTTAAATATATTAGCATGCCCTCTGACACTTTTAGAATTTGTGGTCAAAATATTGGCAGACAGACCAAACTACTTATTACATATGACAGAAAATGAAGAGTTTTAATCTGGTGAACCAACTCATATATTCAAATTTTAGTTACTCACTGGCAAATTCCTTATGGATTCAATAGATTTACTCTCATTTTAGGTATGATGGTAAACATCTCCACTGACATGTGTTCACTATGTGAGGAGTATTGGTACGAGTGATTAACCATTGATGATCATTAAAGTCCTGGCTTCTTTCTTCTTTCTTCTTTCTCCTTTCTTCTTCTTTCTTCTTCTTTCTTCTTCTTTCTTCTTCTTCTTCTTCTTCTTCTTCTTCTTCTTCTTCTTCTTCTTCTTTCTTCTTCTTCTTCTTCTTCTTCTTCTTCTTCTTCTTCTTCTTCTTCTTCTTCTTCTTCTTCTTCTTCTACTTCTTCTTTCTTCTTTCTTCTTCTTCTTTTTATATTCTACTCTTTATAGACTGTAACTCTGAGTTTGGAATCCCTGCCAAGTCCCAACTGATGTATAAAACTCCAAATTTCATTATATCCTTGCTTTGTACCTGTTTTGCTCATGTCTTTCTCTATTCCATTAATCACTTGAACTCCCTATGCTCTCTATATTCCAAAATTTTGTCAAAGATCCTAATAGGTACACTCATTGTTTTGTTTTGGCTTTACTTTATTTAGTATATATGTTTACATTTAAATGGAAGAAAGTGGAGGAAATCTGTGTCCTCTGTCCACAATCTCGTTTCAGAAACTACATACTTTCTACTACTTTTTAAAATTTTTTACTCTTCATTTTCTTTGTTCACAATGTAAGCAAATACTTGGCTTCCCATAGTTAGCTCTTTTCTGTTGTAAGGGACTTTATTTTTATTTATTTATTTATTTTTTTAAGATTTTATTTATTCACTTGACACAGAGAGAGAGACTACAAGTAGGCAGAGAGGCAGGCAGAGAGAGGAGAGAGGAGGAAGCAGGCTCCCCGCTGAGCAGAGAGCCCGATGTGGGCCTCGATCCCAGGACCCTGGGATCATGACCTGAGCCGAAGGCAGCGGCTTTAACCCACTGAGCCACCCAGGCGCCCAGGGACTTTATTTTTTTACTAATGTCATAAAATCAGATTTCTTGATCATGCATAGTATGGTTCAGTGTAAGAGTGTGGACAGTGAAATAGAATTAGCAAAATGCCTATCATAGCTCTACCATTTCTAACTGTGTTCTCGTAGGCAGCCTAGTTTACCCTTTTGTGCATCAGTTACCTAATTATAACATAAGTAAAAAGTGTGTCCTCTCATTAGAAGGTACATTATCAAGATGTTTAACTAAGTAAATATATGAAAAGCACATACTATAATTCCAGGTACTAAGCAAGCATATAAGAATGTTAAACTGCCACTATTAATAATCTTTCAAATTGGAGTTCCCTTCCCCCCATGTAAATCCTTACTTTGCTTTCACTTCATAAGTCTTATTTCTCACTGAATTCTATTCAGCAGCAAAATTCTGTTCAGTCTTAGTTAATAGTAGACATAAAAAAAAAATCAGAAAACCAACTAAAAAAAAGGCAAACAGAGTTCAATAGTATTTACTCCTTTTAAATCCTATCATCCTTATTTTTATTAAAAACTATTTTTGTTGAATAGCTAAATGCTGTTCTTTAGTAAATCTAGCAAATTTTCAGTCATCTCAAACTAATTAAAGGGATTACCATTATTTATTCTGGGAGAGTTCAAACATATTCAAGAAAATTGAGCTCTTTCAGTCCAATATTTACAGAGAAATGTCTTATAATTATATAATACTTATGGGAGTGAGGAAAGCTGTTAATCAAAATAAAGATTAAAAATTTGATTGCAGATTATACATGAAGAATGAAGGACAGTAAAATAAAACTGGTCACTAATAGTTTCCTTTCATTGACTTTGATTTGATAAAATGTACCTTGAGCTTTCAAAAGAACAATTTGACACTTTTTTTTTTTGAGTCTTAGGTACAGCAAAGATACGGATTATTGGCTCATTTGTGTATAGGTAACTCTTTTAAAAAATGTGTTTACCAAAAGAGTATATGTGCTAAGAGTGATATTGTACTTTCTGGGGGAAAAAAAATTTGTAAATACACAATATATTAAATGAATGAATGAATGAATGAGAGAAAAAGAGAAAAATTACCAGGTATTCAAGGAAGCAAAAGTGCTTATAGGAGCTGCTAACAAAATAAATATCAACTATAAGTCTTTAAATAGTATTTGTCATAAGAAAAATGTCTTCCATGCGGTAAATGGAAAAATTGCCTTTTTTAGCCATTTATCTCTATCAACTTTCTGTCAAAAATAATAATTGTGGCTTTCAAAATTCTAAGCTCACTAGCTATAAAATGTTAAGAAATTCATATTGATTTTTATGATACTATCTAATAGAATGGACAGGAAAATAGAGAATCACTCATATTTCTTGAGAAATAAAATGTAACAAATAAATATATCTTAATAAGTACAGACAGAAGAAACTCAAAATCAAAGTTAAAAATAACAAGATTTCATCTTTTCTGTGCATCTTCTGTTTCAAATTCAAAGATTTGAGTAACATAAGATAAATTCTGAAAATTAAACATAACCTGAAAAATATCTTTCAAAGAGAATAATAAAAAATATTAGATACATTTACAGTACTATGATAGAAACACTTCTTTTTAGACTTTCAATCCTTTATTACACTTAATTTTACACATGATGAAAGAAACTTACATAACATAGAATGGACAATGGTAGAGAGTGATATAACTATGATAATATAGATATGATCTCCCCTGATTTCCTTATCATATCAACTCTGTTACAATGGTACAAAAGGGTTAATCAAACATAACTCATTACAAAGGCATTTAACCATTAAAAAGTTATAACTTTGTATATTTTCTTTTATTTTTTCCTTTTAAATAAGAAAAAATATTTCAGTGACCACTTGAGTATAATTTCTCAAACTACATTCAAGCATACAAAATATAAAGAAATTAAACTTGGCATATTTGAAAAATGATGAAGTATTCCAGAGAAAACATTATAAGAATTATATGATAACAACCAAAGATCTAGCTAGCTACCCTATGTCAGAAGATGTGAAAAAAAAAGTTGTAAAATCTGAAATATTCAGACAATAAGCACTTGTTAAGTAATTTTGAAAAACATAATACTGTTTTGTACTACAAGGGAACATATATCTGAAAATTATAACTCACTTAAATTAATTGCCCTGGAGTTAAATTTTAAAGATTATTGGCATAATAGCAACTCAAAATAAAGACATTCTAATCTCAAAGACAAAACTCCACTTTGGGAAATTATAGATGGCTAATGACCTTCAAAAAGTTATATATAGAAGATTTTTATTATGATTATGTGCAGGACAGATAAAGCAATACACATATGTCATTAATGTTAGCCACTTTCACAAATAGAGTTGTTTGGTCAGGATTTATTTGAGTGAGAGGATTGAGGGATAAGAAAAAGGTATGGCTATGCTGATTTCTACTTCTTTAAGTCTGGTCTTTTCAAATTTTTAAAAAATTATGTTTCGATATAATACAGGAAAATAATGTCAAAAGTGAAGCCAAATCTCAGTAATCTGTTCTGTATAATCACTCTGACATTTAAATTGTTTGCCTATAAACAAATTCACAAGAACACTTTACCCATTTATACATATTATGACTGTTCACATTTGTCCTGAAATATATTAATTTCTGTCTTAGGCCTCTTGCAGTTCAGGCAGCAGATTAAACAAACAAAAACAATACAACTATATCTGGCAGAGAATTATTGGATGAATTTTCCAACTCTGTGTGGAAATGTTCTGTTATTTTTCATTATAAACAGGCAAAGTGTCCAGAAACTGTAAGAACATGTTAGCAGTAAATATTTACTGAAAATTCTTTACATGCGTAGTGCTTTGTTTCTTTTGGTTTGTTTTTGCTTCTTAGAAGAGGAAAAGCTTTGTGGCTGGTTCTTGAGTACATATTGATATTAAAGGTAATAGGTCAAATAATGGTTAAATCTTTTTATGATATGGACTGCTGATTTATTTATTCCATGGTTGTATCAATAGGGCAAGAAAAGAGTTCAATCAGTTAGAAATGGTAGGATAGCATTTTATCTATTTTTACTCAAATTATGATTTTTTGGTTATTTTTATGTTATACTTGAACATTTAAGTTCATTGTATTGATCTTACATGTACTAAACATGTCAGGTCATGTGTATTCTAATATGCCTCATCTTCTACCACAAATAACTTGGGGTAAAAAAACCCTTTGAATAAGATAATGTATATTATTACATTTGGGTATATGTTACTATTTTGACAAAAGTAATAAGGTATTCAGTCATTATTTCTTTTAACAATTATTCTAATTCATTTTACATATCTTGTTTATTCAACTATACTTTTCCTTAGGTCAAGTCTCATTTCTTTACTTTTTTAAAAAGATTTTATTAATTTATTTATGTGACAGACAGAGAGAGATCACAAGTAGGCAGAGAGGCAGGCAGAGAGAGAGGGGGAAGTAGGCTCTCTGCCGAGTGGAGAGCCAGATGCGGGACTCGATCCCAGGACCCTGAGATCACGACCTGAGCCAAAGGCAGAGGCTTAACCCACTGAGTCACCCAGGCACCCCTCATTTCTTTTAAATTGTTGTAGAAGCTGATAAGTTAAAATTCTGGGAATTTAATTCAATCTCCCCACTTCAAAGGCCAAATGCCTATGTCAACCCCTTTCTTGAAACTTACTTTCAATGTCCTATAGTCACTCTGATATATATCATGTTCTGTGCTTTCAGATTCATCCACACTTTTCATGTGGCAAAATACTAATTGTAACTCTTAAAGTAAAATTTTAAGTGACTTCTTTTGGAAATGTCTATTCATTTGTGGTTTCTGGTTTTTTATTACCATTCTAATTTTTAGGGATAGGAGACTCCTGAGTTTCACAGAAATTTTTCCTATATTAATTATCTCTACCTCTTTTTTTCCCTTAGTGCTATGTAATCCCTTTGATGGCTATACATACTTCAGGTTGTTATGAAGGGGGTTGTTATGTTTTTCTTTCTTTCTAAACTAAAAATTCCTCAAGGGCAGGACTTGAAAATTAATCCTTACACTATTTACTATAGTCAAACAAGTTTTATTGTAGTTATGTTTTTATGCATTGCAAATAGTATTCCATTGTGTGTATATATATATATATATATATATATATATATATATATATGACATCTTCTTTATCCATTCGTCTGTTGATGGACGTCTAGGTTTTCCATAGTTTGGCTATTGTGGACATTGCTGCTATAAACATTTGGGTGCACCTGCCCCTGAGGATCACTACCTTTGTAGATTTAGGGTAAATACCCAGTAGTGTGATTGCTGGGTCATAGGGTAGCTCTATTTTCAACTTTTTGAGGAACCTCCATACTGTTTTTCAGAGTGGTTGCACCAGCTTGCCTTCCCACCAAGAGTGAAGAAGGATTCCCCTTTCTCTGCATCCTCACCAACATCTGTTATTTCCTGACTTGTTAACTTTAGCCATTCTGACTGGTATGAGGTGGTATCTCAGTGTGGTTTTGATTTGTATTTCCCTGATGCCGAGTGATGTTGAACACTTTCTCATCTGTCTGTTGGCCATTTGGATGTCTTCTTAGTAGAAATGTCTGTTCATGTCTTCTGCCCATTTCTTAATTGGATTATTTGTTCTTTGGGTTGAATTTGATAAGTTCTTTATACATTTTGGATACAAGCAGTTTATCTGACATGTCATTTGCCAATATCTTCTCCCATTCTGTCAGTTGTCTTTTGCTTTTATTGACTGTTTCCTTTGCTGTGAAAAAGCTTTTGATCTTGACGAAATCACAATAGCTCATTTTTGCCCTTGCTTCTCTTGCCTTTGGTGTTGTTTCCAGGAAGAAGTTGCTGTGGCTGAGGTCAAAGAGGTCATTGCCTGTGTTCTCAAGTATTTGGACGGATCCTGTCTCACATTTAGGACTTTCATCCAATTGGAGTCTATTTCTGTGTGTGGTGTAAGGAAATGGTCCATTTTCATTCTTCTGCATGTGGCTGTCCAATTTTCCCAACACCATTTGTTGAAGAGGCTTGGACATTCTTCCCTGCTTTGTCGAAGATGAGTTGACCACAGAGTTGAAGGTCCATTTCCGGGCTCCCTATTCTGTTCCATTGATTTATGTGTCTGTTGTTGTGCCAGTACCATACTGACTTGATGATTACAGCTTTGTAATATAGCTTGAAGTCTGGAACTGTGATGCCGCCAACTTTGGTTTTCTTTTTCAATATTCCTCTGGTTATTCAGGGTCTTTACTGGTTCCATATAAATTTTAGGATTATTTGTTCCATTTCTTTGAAAAACATTGATGGTATTTTGATAGGGATTGCATTAAATGTGTAGATTGCTTTAGGTAGCATAGACATTTTCACAATATTTTTTCTTCCAATCCATGAGCATGGAACATTTTTCCATTTCTTTGTGTCTTCTTCAATTTCTTTCATGAATACTTTATACTTTTCTGAGTATAGATTCTTTGCCTCTTTGGTTAGGTTTATTACTAGGTATCTTATGGTTTTGGGTGCGATTGTAAATGGGATTGATTCCTTAATCTCTCTTTCTTCTGTCTCATTGTTGGTGTATAGAACTGCACCTGATTTCTGTGGATTGATTTTATATCCTGATACTTTACTGAATTCCTATATGAGTTCTAACAGTTTTAGAGTGGAGTCTTTTGTGTTTTCCACATAATGTATCATCTGCAGAGTATGAGAGTTTAACTTCTTTTATGCCAATTCGGATGCTTTTTATTTCTTTTTGTTTTCCAATTGCTGAGGTTAGGACTTCTAGTACTGTGTTGAATAGCAGTGGTGAGAGTGGACATCCCTGCCATGATCCTGTCATTAGGGGAAAAGCTCTCAGTTTTTCCCCATTGAGAATGATATTTGCTGTGGGTTTTTCATAGATGGCTTTGATGATATTGAGGTATCTCTATCTCAACACTGAAGAATTTTGATCCAGGAAGAATGCTATATTTTGTCAAATGTTTTTCAGCATCTATTGAGAGTATCATATGGTTCTTGTTCTTGCTTTTATTAATGTGTTGTATCACATTGATTAATTTGTGGATGTAGAACCAACTATGTAGCCCAGGAATAGATCCCACTTAATCGTAGTAAATAATACATTTAATGTACTGTTGGATCCTACTGGCTAGTATTTTGGTGATAATTTTTATATCTGTGTTTATGAAGGATATTGGTCTGTAATTCTACTTTTTGATGGGGTCTTTGTCTGGTTTTGGGATCAAGGTAATGCTGGCCTCATAAAATGAGTTTGGAAGTTTTCCTTCCATTTGAAATTTTTTGGAACAGTTTCAGGAGAATAAGTATTAATTCCTCTTTAAATGTTTGGTAGAATTCCCCTGGAAGCCATCTGGCCCTGGGCTCTTATTTGTTTGGGAGATTTTTGATTACTGCTTCAATCTCCTTATGGGTTATGGGTCTGTTCAGGTTTTCTATTTCTTCCTGGTTCAGTTTGGGTAGTTTACAGATCTCTAGAAATGCATCCATTTCTTCTAGTCGTTCAAAGAATCAGCTCCTAGTTTTGTTGATTTTTTCTACTGTTCTTTTGGTTCCTATTTCATTGATTTCTGCTCTGATCTTTATTATTTCTCTTCTCCTGCTGGGTTTAGGTTTCTTTACTGTTCTTTCTCCAGCTCCTTTAGTGTAGGGTTAGGTTGTGTACTTGAGACTTTTCTTGTTTCTTGAGAAAGGCTTGTACTGCTATATATTTTCCTCTCAAGACCGCCTTTGCTGTGTCCCAAAGATTTTGAACAGTTATGCTTTCATTCTGATTTGTTTCCATGATTTTTTTAAAAGATATTTATTTATTTATTTATATAACAGAGAAAGAGATCAGAAGTAGGCTGAGAGGCAGGCAGAGAGAGGAGGAAGCAGACTTCCTGCTGAGCAGATAGTCCGATGCAGGCCTCAATCACAGGACCCTAAGATCATGACCTGAGCTGAAGGCAGAGGGTTTAACACACTGAGCCACCCAGGCGCCCAACCATGAATTTTTTTTTTTAATTCTTCTTTAACTTTCTGGTTGACTCATTCATTCTTTAGTAGGATGCTCTTTAGACTCCATGTATTTGAATTCTTCCCAACTTTCCTCTTGTGGTTGAGTTCTAGTTTCAAAGCTTTGTGTTCTGAAAATAGGTAGCAAATGATCCCAATTTTTTGGTACTGGTTGAGACCTGATTTGTAACCCAGGATGTGATCTATTCTGGAGAATGTGGTCCATGTGGACTAGAGAAGAATGTGTATTCTTTTGTTTGGGATACAATATTCTGAATATATCTGTGATGTCCATCTGGTCCAGTGTGTCATTTAAAGCCTTTATTTCCTTGTTGATCTTTTGCTTAGATGATCTGTCCATTTCAGAGATGGGACTGTTAAAGTCCCCTACTATTATTGTATTATTGTCAGTGTGTTTCTTTGATTTTATTATTAATTGGTTTATATAATTGCTCCCATTTTAGGGGTACAGATATTAAAATTGTTAGATCTTCTCGTTGGACAGACCCTTTAAGTATGATATAATGTCTTTCCTCATCTCTTATTATAGTCTTTGGCTTAAAATTTAACTTATCTGATAGAAGGGTTGCCATCCCAGTTTTCTTTTGATGTCCATTAGCATGGTGAATATTTTCCACCCTCTCACTTTAAATCTGGAAGTGTCTTTGGATCTAAAATGAGTTTCCTGCAGATAGCATATCAATGGGTCATGCTTTTTTATCCATCCTGTTTCTTTTTATTGGGTTATTTAGCCTATTTACATTCAAGGTAACTATTGAAAGATATGAATTTAGTGCCATGCATTGCCTGTAAGGTGACTGTTCCTGTAAATTGTCTCTGTTCCTTCCTGATCTATTACTTTTAGGCTCTCTCTTTTCCTTGAGGACCCCTTTCAATATTTCCTATAGGGCTGGTTTGGTGTTTGCAAAATCTTTTTGTTTTTGTTTTTGTTTTTCCTGGAAGCTTTTTATCTCTCCTTCTATTTTCAATGAAAGCCTAACTAGATATAGTATTCTTGGCTGCATATTTTTCTCATTTAGTGCTTTGAATATATCATGTCGGTCCTTTCCGGCCTTCCAGGTCTCTGTGGATAGGTCTGCTGCTAATCTAATATTTCTACCATTGTATATTACAGACCTTTTGTCCTGATCTGCTTTCAAGATTTTCTCTTGGTCACTGGGACTTGTAAGTTTTACTTTTAAATGACAGGGTGTTGGCATATTTTTATTGATTTTGAGGGGGGTTCTCTGTGCCTCCTGGTCACAGAAGTGTCCCTCTTTCTTGTTCTTCTTCTCCTGGGATCCCAGTTATTCTACTATTGTTTTGTCTTATGGTATCACTTAGCTCTTGAATTCTCCCCTAATGGTCCAGTAGTTGTTTATCTCTTTTTCTCAGCTTCTTTATTCTCTATCATTTGGTCTTCTATATGACTAATTCTCTCTTCTGCCTCATTTATCCTAGCAGTAAAAGCCTCCATTTTATATTGTACCTCATTAATAGCTTTTTTTAAATTTCAGCTTGGTTAGATTTTAGTTCTTTTATTTCTCCAGAAAGGGATTTTATTTCTTGAGAAAGGGATTCCCTAATATCTCCCATGCTTTTTTTGAGCCCAGCTAGCACCTTGATAATCATCATTCTAAACTCTAGATCTGACATCTTACTAATGTCCATATTGATTAGGTCCCTAGCCATCAGTACTGCCTCTTGTTCTTTTTTTTTTTCAGGTGAGTTTTTCTGCCTTGTCATTTTATCCAGATAAGAATAGATGAATGAGAGAACAAAGTACTAAAAAGGTAGCAATGACCCCAGATAAATATACACTAAGGAAATTGGAAGAAACCCAAAACTGAGAGAAGAAAGGAGGAATACATATATATACACATACATACATACATACATATATATATATATATATATGTATGTGTATATATATGTTCTGTTAGAAGAAACTGCCTCCCCAAATTTTAAAGAATGAAAAACTTATCTATATACAAAAATAAGGGTAAACACAATGAAGGGATGGAATATGACTGTAAAGATGAAAATTAAAAAAGATTCTAAAAAAGGAATTGGTAAGAAGTTGGTTGAAAAAAGAAAAAAAAGGGGGGGGGAAGAATGTGATCAGGCTGGAGACTAGAATGAAGCCATGCACTAGATTTAAGGTATATTTTGATCTCTTAGAAGAAACTGTATTCCAAAATTTTAAAGAAAGAAAAGAGTTTATGTATACAAAAAATAAGGCTAAATATAATGAAGGGATAGAATATGACTATAGCAATGAAAAATAAAAAACATATTGATTAGATAAAATAGTTTAAAAATGTTGAAATAGGAAAGAGGAAAAAATTTTAAAATACAGAATAAGAAAAAAATAAAATTAAAAAAAAATTTAACTTTGAATGACTGAAGAATCATGGGGAAAAGCTATGAATTCCATGGGGATAAAGCTGTTTTCCCATATTTCTGATTTTTTGCAGTTCTCATTGATCAGTGAACTCGGTCTTGGCTAGATATCCCTGTTGATCCTCTGGGGGAGGGTTGTGTTGAGTTGATTCTTAAATGTATTTGCCTGAGGCAGAATTGCACCACCCTTGCCAGGGGCCAGGCTAGGAATCTGCTCAGTTTTGTTCTTGATAGCTTTTGCATCCTGAATGCTTTCTGTACAGCTTTGGAGAATAGGAATGAAGATGGCAGCGTCCTGATCTCTGGCCCAGTAGGGGCTGAGAACTTGGGGCCCCACTCCTCAGTGTGCCCTCAGAGAAAAGCAGTCAATCACTCCCATCTCCTTGGGTTCTGGCCACACTCCATGCTCACCCAGTCTGTGGCCAAGCGTTTCTATCTCTGGCACATGGCCCTGCTTGGAACCTCCAAACCCCGCAGATTCCTGCAGGGTGCTCCTGCGCCACTCCTCCTAGAGGAGGAAGGAGGGGTTCTCCCTGGATCTGCCACTTCTGGGGGTCCCTGCTCAAAGAGCAGTGGCCTGGCTATGCCTCAGATCACAGTTTAAGATAACCCCAAGCTGAAAGCCCACTCCTCTGCTCCATCTCTGGAGCCAGCTTCCCATTCTGATACCTGGGGGCTCTGATACACTCAGACACCCCTGGTCTTTTTGTGACCCCATGGGTCCTGAGACCACACTGTCTGTGAGGGCTCCACCCCCTGCTTAGCCTCTGAAGTGATCTCCCTCAGTGGAGCAGACTTCTAAATGTTCCAATTTTGTGTTCTGCTGCTCTACTGCTTGCTGGGAGCCAGCCCCTCCCCCTCGTGGGCTATCTTCCCATATATCACCTCAGATTCCCTTCTCCACATGTCCTAACTTCCAGAAAGTGGTTGCTTTTCTGTTTCTAGAATTGTTGCTCTTCTTCTCTTCAATCTCTTGTTGAGTATGTAGGTGTTCAGAATGGTTTGATAACTATCTTCCTGAACTCCTGGTGCCCAATGATATTAGGTCTTCTACTCTCCACCATCTTGCTCCTCCTCTCAATTAGATTTAAAGAAATGTCAATATCTTTTAAAATTCAAATTAGTCAAATAATGTTTCTGGTTGTCATGTGACCTTCCAAGGGGAACATATTCTAGTAACTTGTCATTCTAGTGACTATTTAAGGCTTATTTATTGGATGAGTATCATATTATAATATTCCTTTAACCTCTTCCCATTATTTTAAAAAGCCATAATATATAGAGCTACATTTATTTGCAAATACCTAGCTATTAAAAACTTTATGCTTTTCCTTTTGAAATAAAAGTGGATTAGAGGTATATATATATATATACATACACACACACACATATATCATTAAGTTGGACATAAATTTTTTATCAAACATCTTAGGATCATTGCTAAACAATTTGAATTTAGATTGCATATAGTCACAATGGTTTTCAGATTAAGAATATCAGAAGGATAACATGGTATCTTGATGATATGTTTATCATGAGGTTATCAATTAAAATGCAAACCTTTTGAAACCAGGCTATTACATTTAGTAAATAATAGTTCTGCCATCCTCAAACTCTTAAGTCATATCCCAATGCCCATGAGAGATGCCTCATAACTAAATAATAAAATCTACAGTATTAAGAGCAAGTCAATTTGTGGCGACATTTCAGGGAACAGAA
Source organism: Ailurus styani (assembly GCA_002007465.1). Taxonomy (NCBI): domain Eukaryota; kingdom Metazoa; phylum Chordata; class Mammalia; order Carnivora; family Ailuridae; genus Ailurus; species Ailurus styani. The sequence goes on along the minus strand of LNAC01000013.1, from coordinate 3,129,153 downwards.
TTCTCATTGACTTCAAGTTTACTTATAATGCAACTGTTACAGTAAGAGGTTATCTATATAAGTGGAATTTAAGAAGTGGCTATCATCCTGTGTTTCAAAAACTAAATTCTGTCCTTGAATGGAGATAGGCAAACTCTATTGATTTTAGGACATTAGCTGACTTTTTTAAAGAGGGTTTGATATTTCTGTCATTACCACTAGAAAACAGGATGTTTAAATGATATAAGCACAGACACCTTAATTGCCTATGTGTGTATTATAAACATTCATTAATTTCATTTTCTATACATTTTTAATTTATATATATATATCAGTGTCATTTCTTTTAATAACAAAGACCTCTGTGTTCTTATTTAAGATTGAAAAGCAATTTTCATTATGTAGGCATCAAATGTTATATTTCCTTGGGGCTTTTCCAAACATGATCAAAATTTAATCTGGTAACACATAATTATTTTAGACTCAGTTTTGTGGTAATTTACTTAGATTACTCACTTTGAAAAAAAAATGCCAAGATACAGAATTTCTGACATTTTGTTAATAATAGTTTCTAAATTTAAAATGTTCTTAATTGGAATTGATACTATAAAGTGTTTCAAATAATTAGACTCCCCCCAGAGTCAACTGATGTTTTTAAAATTTTCATTGGAAGTTTTAGGCTAAACATGTTATCCTCTTTATCTCCTATGCTCATTTCAACCACATACTGCTGGATGAAATCACATATGGACCAGTATGGCATGATGGATAACATAAATGCACTATCTCTAAAATTTCTAATAAGTAGATAGAAAATAGGATAAATAAAGTGCTATTCAAGATATCACTTCTATTCTCAAGCTGTAGGCAGGATTGTAGTCTTAAACTTCTCTTTCCTTCCCCCTTGATAACAGTTATGGGCCTAAATAGTAGCTGTGAGAAAGCTATAAATATAAGAATTGGTAACCTTGAAGTATTTTCTTCTATGTGTTTAATAGTAAAATTCATTTTTTCAATTTTTATAGTATTGTTCCATCTTCTTGGTAAGTTCAACTATACAAACAGTAAGACAGACTTCTAAGTAATTAATACTCAACCTTGGAATCTAACAATTTGAGGGATCTAGTGGGGCATAGAGAAGTCACTGTTAAAATAAAATACCAAGATCCATTATGTTTGTCTCTCTCCCTTAATGTAAACGATTCAGAGAGCCCTATGACTTACATCATCAGGATAGAAAACACTACACCTAAGATGAGACAAACTGAATAAATAAATGTCAAATCTACTGAATCAAACTAGTTTAAAGTTAATTTAAGATCTGAAAATATAATGGTCTTGATTTCAGCAAGAAAAATTGATTTACACACAGTAAATACAGAATTAGCTAGTCTGTTGCTAAATAACATCATGGATTACTCTATGATGCAAGTGATAAAACTAACTTCCAATTGTCACAAGTTTGAAGTGACTTCTTATTTGGATCAATCTCCTCTCAATATGAAAAGCCTAACATTTCCTTTCAATAATAATGAATGCAATGAGTACATATGCAAAAGTACACAGATATATAAAACCAAGTACATATATACATCTTTCTCAGACATGAAGCTTTTTTTTTCCATGAGTGTTTAGCACTTCTCCTAAGTCCATCCTGCAGACAGCTAAGTGATAGTAAAATATGGAGAAGCAGGAGCCTTGATATTTTGTATCTACTAAACACAATGGTTCTTTTCTCACAAGTTAATTTTAATATCTATGGGTAGTTTGTCATGAATTGAAAAGTTTTGCATCAATACACATAATTAGATTTATATGCAAATTTTGGAGTTCTTCTGGAATACAAAGAGGTGTATTTCAAGATAAGGGAAGAGAGAGGAATAAAAAATAAAACTTCAAAATTTCAAGTTATTATTTAACTGGGAAGTAGCTGTGATATTTTTCTGTGTTCTGCTTTTAGCACAAATATGTACAAATTAGTTTTTTTTTCAAACTTGATATAATAGATAAGTGGAAAAAAAATCCCCAGGAAAGCTAGAAAAATGAAATTTGGAAGTTGTTTCCAAAAGCTGGTTAAATCTTAAACTATAATTCCTAAGTAGTGATGATATTGTTGCTGTCTGGTTTTTCCTCTGTTTCTTTCCGAACACCTCAGCCTCCTTTGGAAGAAAAAGTTTAAGGGGGTTTGTGTAACCTCATGACTTCCTCATATACAGGCTCTCCATCATTTTCTGGAGTGGGTATGTTTGAAAATAAAGATACCATATTGTTTCAGTCCTCTTTTCTATCCCTGTTCTGGTGGCCCTACTTTTCTTGGTCACAAAATAATCTTAGACTGTGATAGGTTCTAGAAAGGCAGTATTTTCCATAATACTAGACAATCTTAAGCCTCTGTAGTATCTTCCTGTATATACTTGTGTGTCCAGAGAAAAAAAAAGTGAAGTGTGTGCTATGTTTCTTTGAAGCCTTTGTATTCTGTGTTATGATGGGCAACATGAGTACTAAAAGAGAATTCAAGCCTTGGCCTTGCATTTATTTATTAAATGAGGCTTACAATTTTGTACTTTTGCAAATGCCTTTATGTGATAAGAATCATGATCTTCACATACATAGAAATACTGGACTTTATAAATAAGCCCAATAGCATTTTAAGAAAGGGGGAAGTACAAGATTAATTTATAATAATTCATTGAAAGAAAAAAAGAAAAAGAAATATGCTCAACATTATCTTCAGTCATAGGGAAGGAAAGATAAATTAGTCACACATAGAGATCAATAGAATGGCCCTGAACACTACTGTTAACTCATATAAATGACTAACTGGAGGACCTGAAATATAATTAATTGCCTATTGTAGATATTTCCTCAAAGTAGTAACAAATGCTTGCTCATCTGAGATTATATCTGCTTCAGGCATACAAACGACATGAAGCAAAATGCCATGAAGGCTCTCAACATCATCAGTCACATTCAAAATGGACAGAAAGAGCAAAGGAAAAGGGACTCAAAATTAAATGATGACTTCTCAAGTTGTGGTTTTATAGGGATTCGTGAAATTATCATCTACATGAATGGTGACATGTTATAGAAATAGGAAAGGGAGATTCTGAAGATAAGTTAAAGTTCAATCTTTTAAACATTCTTTTTTTTTAAATGGCTGAGTAAAATGTTTGCTCTCTCATAAAAGTCAACTGTATCATCTCCCCCCTCTAATACCTGCATTTTCCCATTCTTTAAAGATGATGTTTCTTTTTCTGAACATAACTAGATTTGTCTAATGGAAATCAGCTTAAAAGTTGATGATATAAAATTATTTTTCTGGTTTTAGTTTTACTATTTATAGTGAAACTCAACTATGTTTCTGAATTGAGGATTCCAGAAAACTTGACCTTTTCAATGTGAACAGTGCTAGAAATCTAAACTGTTTTTATTTCTTTTAGTCAATAAATTTCTTAAATTCCCTAACATGCAAGTCAGTTTGTTTTATGTGCTATGAAAATATAAGGATGAATTAGTCAAGGATTATGCCTTTAAGGGACTCCCAGTTTAGTAAGGAAGACAAAACAATTCATAAAACTTATTAAAACATTTGGTTTCTAATATATGAGCTTCAAGATTAAGAGATATAATTATTAATGATTGTTTTGTCTAATTCTTGATAAAAATAGCATGGGTCAAAAATGGCAGATGAAAACCAATTAGGAAGTCTGAACTAATAATGTCCATATCTAAGAAATGAATATGTATAAAAGCAGACAATACAAATATTTTGAGGAAACATATCTCCTTTCAGTAGAGATTGGAGAAGGATATTAGAGATAATCCAATCCAATTTTCTCATTTTGAATAAAGGAAAAATGGTAATCAGGGTAGGTGACTGACTTTGTTATGTAGTAACAGCTAAGCCAACTAGAAATTCAATATTGCAAACTTTAGTCCAGTGTTTTATGCATTATGGAAATACAATCTTTATGAACAAAATACTACTTTTGGTTTGAGGATATAAGACAAATAACTGAAAAGTAAAAAATAATTCAGAACTCTCTTTCAAAGAGTAATTCAAAAGACATCATTGTATTTTAAAACAGTAGTTTCTGCGAACTAAAGTGGTTTGTGAACAAACAGGAACAGAAAGATATATATATTTATTCCCATGGTAAAAAAAAGAAGGGATGAAAGAAATTATGATAAAAATTGAGAATACAGGATGAGAGAAATAAAATAATTGTAAAATGTTTTCTAAAAAGAGTGAATTAGGTTAGTCAGATTACAGGAGAGGTATTGGTAAAAGAGTATTGGTACAGGAAATGGGTTTTGTAAATCAAGAAAATACATTAACCATGTCTTTTATTTCATATGGTAGTATTTTATACTTTATAGTTATTCACATAATAAACTTCATATTTTTGATATATGCTTATATTATTTATATTATGTTTATTGATATATTTTATCAAATGATTTTTTTAGATTTTTTAATTGAAATATAATTAATATACAGTGTTAGATTAGTTCCAGGTGTACAACATATTGATTCAACAATGCTATACATTACTCAATGCCCACTGTAATACATGTAATTGCCATCTATCACAATGTAATGTTACTACAATATTATTAACTATATTCCCTATGCTATACTTTTATTCTTTGTGACATTTATTTTATAACAGGAAGTTTGTGTTTCTTAATCCCCATTTTCTATTTTATCCTTCCCCTACATACCTCCCTTCTGGCAACTACCACTTCGTCTTCTGTATTTGAGTCTATTTTGTTTTTTGTTCATTTTGTTTCTTATATTCCACATATAAATGAAATCATATGGTATTTGTCTTTCTCTTATTTCCCCTAGCATAATACCTTCTAGGTCCATCTGTATTGTTGCAAACATCGAGGTCACATTTTTTTTTTATGACTAACATTCCATTTTGTATGTGTGTTTGGCAGGGTGGGTGTATCATTGGGACTTTTTTTTGTGGCCTAACATAATCTATTATGGAGAATGTTTCATGTGCACTTGAAAAGATTGTGTTTTTTTTTTCTGTTTTTTAGATAGAATGTTCCATATACATATCTATGAAGTCCATATAGGGTAATGTGTCATTTAAAGCCACCATTTCGTTATTGATTTTCTGTCTGGATGATCTATCCATTGATGTAAGTAGGGCATTGATGTCTCCCACTATTATCATATTACAATCAATTTCTCCCTTTATGTCTATTAATATTTGTTTTATGTAGGCGCTCCCGTGTTGGGTGCATAGATATTTACAATTGTTATTTCTTCTTCTTGGATTGATCCCTCTTTCATTTTATAATCCCCTTTGTCTCTTGCTACAGCCTTGGTTTTAAAGTCTATTTTGTCTTATATAAGTGTTGCTACCCCAGCTTTATTTTGTTTCTATTTGCATAATATATGTTTTCCAGCTCTTCACTTTCAGTCTGTATGTATCTTTAGGTCTGAGGTAAATCTTTCGTAGGAGGTCTATTGATGGGTCTTCTTTTATTTTTGTTTTTGTTTATCCATTCAGGCACTCTATGTCTTTTGTCTGGAGCATTTAGTTCATTTACATTTAAAATACTTATTGATAGCTGTGTATCTACTGCCATTTTGTTGTTTTCCAGTTGATTTTGTAGATCTTTTCTGTTTCCTTCTTTTTTGTTCTCTTCTTTTGTGGTTTGATGGCTTTCTTTAGTGTTAATGCTTGGATTTCTCTCTATATATTTTGTGTATCTATTAGAGGGTTTTGTGGTTACCGTTAGGTTTGTATATAACATCTTTTTTTTATTAAAAGATTTTATTTATTTATTTGACAGAGAGAGAGATCACAAGTAGGCTGAGAGCCAGGCAGAGAGAGAGGAGGAAGCAGACTCCTTGCTGAGCAGGGAGCCTGAAGCGGGCCTCGATCCCAGGACCCTGAGATCATGACCTGAGCCGAAGGCAGAGGCTTTAACCCACTGAGCCACCCAGGCACCCTGTATATAACATCTTATGCTGTACTTATTGCTATACATATAGGAGTCTATTTTAAATTGATGGATGCTTAAGTTCAAACACATTCTAAAAAAATATGTTTTTACTCCACCCTCCACATTTTATGTACACAATGTCATACTTTACATATTTTTATTCTGTTTATCAGTTAGAAGGTGGGGAAGAAACAGTAAAGTATCCCCCAAACTGAGAAGGCCTTTGAGACTGGAAAACAAAGCAGGCCACTCCATACAGTTTATAGAGAGTTTTATTCAAGGTAACTTACAGGGGATTCTGTTAGAGGATGATCCACATTGGCTTCATAGTAATTCTCTGCAAAATATAGACCTTAGTCCACAGATTTTATAGAGTGATGAACAAGCAATAGGGTATTACAATGAGATAAAAAAGTTTACACACACCTCAGATGGCTTGCATGCACCTGATATCTAAACATTAATTAGATCTTGTGGTACCACCTGTGCATCAGGAAGGGGAAATTCTATGTTAATTCTAACAATAGAGACAAAAGTAAGACTCTCCCCATCCCAATCTTGGTGGGCATTTCTAAGATTTGTAGATTAATTTCCTAGGAGTCAGAACATGTAGCCCCAAGAGAGGCTATTGAACAAACATGAACAAGATGGAGGACTAAAGATGGAGTCAGTATAGTCAGCACTTCTACGTGTATCTCTTGACTAAATTTTGCAGATAAGTTGATTTTACTACTTTTGTGTTTTAAACTCCATACTGGCTTTCTAAGTGATTAATCTGCTACTTTTACTATATGTTTGCTTTTACCTCTGAAATATTTTCCTTTCATAATTTTCTTATTTCAAGTTATGGCCTTTTCTTTCCACTTAATGAATTTCCTTTACCATTCTTTGTAATGCTAATTGGAGATGAACTTTAAATTTTTTTTTTTATCAGGGAAACGCTTTATTTCTCCTTCTATTATGAATGATGATCTTTCTGGGCAGAGTAAGCTTAGTTATATATATATATATTTTTTCCTTTTGTCACTTTAAATATTATCATGTCAGTCTTTCTGGCCTGCAAAGTTTCTGCTTAAAAATCCGTTGATATCCTCAAGGGGTTTCCCTTGTATGTTACAGTTTTGTTTTTCTTGCTGCTTCTAAAATTTTCTCTTTATTATAACTTTTTGCCATTTTAATCATTATGTGTCTTGATGTGAACCTCCTTGGGTTTATCTTGCTAGGGACTCCCTGTGCTTCCTGGACCAGGATGTCTGTTTCTTTCCCCACATTAGGGAAATTTTCAGCTATTATTTCTTCAAACCATTTTTCTGCCCCCTCTCTCTCTTTTTCTAGGATCTCTAAAATGTGAATGTTATCACACTTGATGATAATGCAGTTTCCTTAACCTGTTCTCTCATTTTTTATTATTATTCTTTTTGCTGTTCAGCTTGGTTGCTTTCCATCATCCCATCTTCCAGATCACTGATCCATTCTTTTCAGTCCTCTATTCTGCTATTCGTTCCCTCTAGTGTATTTTAAAATTTTCAATTGTTATATTTTTGAACTCTGATATTTTTTTATGTATATTGTATCTCTTTCTTGAAGTTCTCACTGAATTTATCCATTCTTTGGTCAAGTCCAGTGAGTATCTTTATGACCATTACTTTGAATTCTTTATCAGGTATATTGCTTATCTTAGTTTTATTTAGATATTTTCCTGTGATTGTGTCTTTTCTTTCATTTGTGACATATTCTTCTGTTTCCTCATTTTGTCCAATTCTCTGTTTTTTTTTTCCAATGTATTAGGTGGATCAACTATATTTCCTGGTCTTGAAAGTGGTGGCTTCATGTAAAAGAGGTCCTCTGGTGACCCCAGTCACCAGAACCAGGTGCTCCAGGGATGTCTTCTATGTAGGCTGTGTGCACCCTAATTGTGTGGCTGAGTCACATTTGCCCTCAGCCCAGACAGTTGCAATGACCACCTTTGCCTGCTATGGATGCACTGGACAGGGTTTGGGTGCTATTGAGAGACCTGTTTGAGATGCTACAGGGTTGTAGTTGGGCAGGGTTAGCAGTCAGGCTGACTGCAGTTAGCCTCTCTGCCATGATTTCAGGTGTGTAATGAGCAGCAAAGCCAAATATTGCTCCCTGCATGGCCAACTGAGAAGCTTTTATTGGTGGGCAGGTTAAGCAGTCAGACTGGATATATGCAGTTAGCCTGTCTGTCAGAATTGCTGGCATGCCAAATAGAAGGGCTTGTTCTCTGTACAGTCAGTTTAGAGGCTTGGCTGGTGCAACTGCAGGAATGCTGGGATATGGAGTTATTTCTTCTTCTCCGTAAGACTGGAGTCAGTTTGAAGTGGCATAAGTCCCTGCCAGGGCTGTTTGCTTGGGTGGCCAGGAACTGCTTTGAAGGGATGCCAGATGAAATGGGTAGATTGGACAGGACAGTTCTGCAGGGGAACATGTGAGTGAGGCATGTGGTGCTAGCAAGATAGGTGGAGGGTGTTAGGGCTATTTCCTGCAAATATCCAACTATCTAAGATGGGGAGGAAAAGAGAAATGATGCCTGCCAAAATTTTTGTTCCTGAAGAAATCTCTTGAAGATCCCCCCTCCAGCATGCATCTTGAAACTAGTAAATAAATTTCCTTCACACATATGCCAGGTCCTTTTCAAACCACTAATTCTATGATAGGTGCTGAATGGTATTATTTAGAATGCTGCCCTGTCAACTGCAGGAACTTCAGTTTCTAATTGCCTTCTTCCTCTCCCAGAGTTAAGCTTATTGATTTTAAAAGCACCCAAAGTCCCACTGGTCAAAGCCAGGTATGGGGATTGATCCCTAGTGCCTATGGCACCTGGAGTCTGGTCTGATCCTCTCACATCTCCATGCTTGTGTTAAAATCCATTACTCTTATTATATTATTGTCAATTAATTCCTTTATGTTTATTAATTGTTTTATGTGTTTTATATGTTTATATTTACATGTCTCCCATCTGGGGGCATATATCTTTACAATTGTTATATCTTATTTGATTGTTCTTTTTATGATTATATAATGCCCTCACTTGTCTCTTTCTTCAGTCTTTGTTTTAAAGTCTTGTTTGTCTAAGTATTGCTTTTCCTGCTTCCCTATCATTTTGATGTCCATTTGCATGACAAATGATTCTCCATCCCCCACACTTTCAATCTGGAGGTGTCTTTAAGTCTAAAATGAGTCTTTTATAGGCAGCATGTATATATTTTTTTCAAACCATTCTAATACCATATGTCTTTTGATTGCTGTATTTAGTCCATTTATGGTCAAAAGAATTACTGATAGATATGTATTTATTGCCATTTTATTACTTGTTTTGTTGACGTTTCTGGAGAATTTCTCTGATCCTTTCTTGTCTTTATTACTTTTGGTCTATTGAGAGGTCCCCTTTAATATTTCTTGCAGGGCTGGTTTAGTGGTCATGAACTCCTTTGGGTTTTGTTAGTCTGGGAAACTTCTATTCTGAATGATAGCTTTATTGGATAGAGTATTTTTGGCTGTAGATCTTTCCCTTTCAGTACTTTGAATATATCATGTCACTCTCTTCTGGCTTGTAAAGTTTCTGTTGAGAAATTTCCAGCTAGTTTTGTGGATTTTCCCTTGTAAATTAAGGACTTCTTTTGTCTTGATGATTTTAAGATATTTCTTTATCACTATATTTTGCAAATGTAATTACAGTGTGTCTCGGTTATGGCCTGCTTTTGTTGATTTTGATGGGAGCTTTCTGTGCCTCCTGAATCTGGATCTCTGTTTCTTTCCCTAGATTAGGAAAGTTTTCTTCTATTATGTCTTGAAACAAATGTTTTGTTCCCTTTTATCTCTCTTCTTTTTCTGAGACTCTTATAATATGAATGTTATTATGTTTGATGGAGTCACTAAGTTCCCTAAGTTCTATTCTTCTGTTCCATAATTCTTTCTCTTTTTTGTTCAGTTTCACTCTTTTCCAATTTTTTGTCACTAATTGATTCCTCTGTATCTTCCAGGTTGCTGTTCATTGCACCAAGCCTGTTTTCAACTTCATTTATTATATTCTTAATCTTTGATTGATACTTTGATACTTTTTTCTTTTTTACTCTTTTAACTCTGGTAATGGTCTAAGTGATGTCTTCTATTCTTTTTCAAGCACAGTAAGTAACCTTATGATTATTACATAAATTCTCCATCAGTCATGTAACTTCTACCCATTTTGTGTAGATCTCTGGTTGTGACCTTATCTTCTTTCATTTGGGATAAATTCCTCCTCTTGGCATTTTGTCTACATCTTTTTCCATGTGTTAGAAAAGCCAGTTATATCTTCTGCTCCTGAGAGTCATGGCCTTATGAAGAAGAGGTCCGGTAGTGCCCAGGTCCTGGAGTTTCAGGAAATTCCTCTCGTGTGTGCTGCATGTGTTCTGCTGTTGTTTTGTAGCTCATCTATCCTTCAGGCCTCTCCTTGCTTTCTGGGGGCAGTGTTTGGGGCCTGGCCTAATGTGGTCAGTTTTAATTAAGTGTGCTCTGGTATAGTGAAATGAGACCTGACAGGACTCTCAGGTTGGGAGAAGTGGTGTGGGCAGAGGTTTCTGCTGGTTTTGTGGGGGAGGAGCCCACTGCACTGGGACTGAAGCAAACTTGACTGAGAAAGGCAGTTCTGAAGGGGGTGGGGCTTTTTAAGCAAGTTAGGCAACCAGCATCAGTGCTGTGCTTCTGCCTGGATGTGGCTGTGTTTTTATGCTGATGGGCTAGGGAGGAAAATGGTGCCAGCCAGCTCCATTGATTCTGAGGAGGTGTCTCTATGATACTGCCTCTCAGGGATACACTCTGAGAAGAGGGACTGATCTCCCCTCAGTATACATACACATATATTTGTGCATGCACACACACACATAAAATATAGCAGTCAGTGGAATAGATTGTGCTTGTTAAAGTTTTATTATATTTCCATCCCTGTAATCTGATTAATAAAGATTGTGTTGTGCCTCTGGGTGAAATGAGATCTCAGAATCAATTCCAAAATGTGATGAAGTAACAAAATTGGAATCTGTATCCTTCTATTATGGTACTGATTTCTCAAAATTTTTTCCATTTTAATATCTGTTTCACTAATCCAAATTGCCCTGGTATGTTCTTCCTCCATGCTTCCAATGGCAATGACTCTTATTAAGTGGCAAACACAAAGCTAAAAGAAACAGAACTATGAATATTTCATGAAAATTGACAAAACTATCAGTAGCTAAAACCACTCAAAATGGAATACTATCAACATTTTAATAAGAATGATGGTAGACATATAGATAAATACGTTTAAAAAGAAAAGGATCTTTGCTTTCTTATTCACAGCTATGGAATAGCTCCCCATATATATAATATGAGTCTATTGCTTATTAATTTGAGATCTCTTTGTTCTCTTCCTTTGTTAAGTTTCACTAGGCTTTCTTTTATTTCATTTTCCCAGCAAACGTGCTACCTTTATATTCCTATGACTTTGTAGTTGATGCAGTATTCATTCAGTTGGAAAATCTTTTTTAAGCACTTTTCTTAAACATTTCTATGAACAAGATTCAGCCTGGACACAAGGAAAGAGAGTAATAAAACATGGACCTTTTTAAAAAATATCTTATCATCATCTATTTACCATCATCATATATCTATCATCTATCTATCTATCTGAGAGAGAGAAAGAGAGAGAGGGAGGGCAGGGAGAGGAGCAGAGGGAGAGGGACAAGCAGACTTAAAGCTGAGCGCAGAGCCTGAGGTGGGGCTTGATCTCAAGACCCTGAGATCATGATCTGAGCAGAAATGAAGAGTCTGATGCTCAACCAACTGAACCACCCAGGTACTCCAACATGGATCTTATTTTTAAGACATCTATAGACTAGTAAGGTGAGCCAGATATATGTATAAAGTAGTAGAATAATATTCTCAATGTATAAGGTAAAATTATATGCAAAAGAGAAAAAATTGCTAAGAAGGTATTATTCTTAGGGTACATCTGCCAAAAATAGGTGATTGATGGATCCTTCTGAATTAAGGTTTACTGAGTAAAGTTGCAATGACGAAGAGCCTCCATATCTCAATAGCCTTCAATAACAAAGGTTATTTTCTCTTGTATTATTCTTTTCAGGGTGGCTGCAGATCTGTATTCCAGTATGAATATTCCTTGAAGGCCCTATCTGGAACATGCTTCATGTTGGGCAGAGCTGGGGGGAAACTATGGCAATAGCATGTAATAACTTTTTTTTTAAAGATTTTATTTATTTATTTGACAGAGAGAGATCACAAGTAGGCAGAGAGGCAGGCAGATAGAGGAGGAAGCAGGCTCCTTGCCAAGCAGGGAGCCCGATGTAGCACTCGATCCCAGGACTCTGGGATCATGACCTGAGCTGAAGGCAGAGGCTTAACCAACTGAACCACCCAGGTGTCCCTCATGTAGACTTTAAATCTTCCGCTAGAAACTAACACATATTCCTCCCACTCATAGTTCATTGGTCAAAGCAAGTCAGCTACCTTACGTTGATAGATCAGAAAGACTAATCCTACACGAAAGCATCCAGTAGAAAAAGACCGATCAGAATGGGACAAAGGAAGGGGCAGTAAATATTTTGGAGAAGAGACACATAGAAATGCCCTTGGATCCAAACAAGGAAAAAAGTAAAGTTAAAAATATACAGTAAAAGTGCTTTTTCTTTATTAAAAAGTTTTATTTTGCATTTAAGTAAATAAATACTATTTTTTAAAAGCATAGGCATTTATCCACATACATAGTAAAATCACCATTGCCCAGGAATATTTATTAAATAATCAGTTTCTATGAGATACTTGAAAAAAAAATTTTTTTAAAGATTTATTTATTTATTTGACAGAGAGAGAGATCACAAGTAGGCAGAGAGAGAGGAGGAAGCAGGCTCCCTGCCGAGCAGAGAGCCCTATGTGGGCCTCGATCCCAGGACCCTGAGATCATGACCTGAGCCAAAGGCAGAGGCTTTAGCCCACTGAGCCACCCAGGCGCCCCCCCCCCAAAATTTTTTTTTGAAAAATAAATTCCTGTTTCCACTTGCAATCCATTCTGAAAGCAAATACTCAAAAACTGAAATAGGTCATAAGGAAAGCTACTTTATCAGGATCTTATATCAATAACTTTGAAGACAATTCTAACTTTACTCTGTGAGAGCTTTAACCAAAATATATTTTAAGAATGTTTTAAGTTTATAAATTAGCATCTGAATGAATTTATTAATTTGTTCCCTTGGTAAACTTATACTTTAAATATATCATAATATCTTGTATTTGTTAAGTCACTTTGAATGAAGAATATAAATTTATATTCTTAAATGAAGTACATTTTCTTTTTTTCTATTAGTTTCTAATTTTACCTTTGAAACCATTTTATCTAATATGTGGGACTCTTATTCTATTTAATTAGGGTTATTAATGTTTCTTTTCATATCTAAAAGTAAGAATATTTGATTCCCATGTAAAGACAGAACAGTCAACTATCTTTTAAAAACACAAAAGGTACAAATTTTGGATGTTAAAAATAAATGCACATTGTTCTATTAGTTCAATATGTATAGTACATTCTTTCCCCTTGATTTTAGTGCCTTTTCTTATCTTTCCTATCACTTCAATGGAGAGTATAATTTAGAATGAAAATAAATCCATTCTTTAGGATAATTTCACAGGCCCTTTCCACATTCCATTTTTGTGGGTAAATCCTGGGAATCATCATATTTTAGAATTTCTGGTCAAAGACTTTGTCTAGGGGTTTTTGCTGATTATATAACTTATTTAAAATATGATAAATGAACTGGCAAACAATGATGTGGGAGCAATGGGAAGACAGGCAGGGATGTTTAATCAAAGGAAATGTAAAAGATGAGGGATGGATATTAGATGTATAAGAAAAAAATATAACAGAATTAAGGAAGGCATTAGAAAATGGGGTTTTCAGGAAAGGAAACTGCATGTGCAGTGGTGTGGGGAGAAGTTGGCACACTTCTTGTGGTGCAAGAGGCTGAGGTGATTAGAGCCCTTCAAGTGAGAACTCTGTCACAAAGTTCAGGAACTGGAATTTTATTTTGAGGCTGAAGGTAAGCTACTAGGGTTTCAAGTATAGGGTTAATTTTTTGGAAATATTACTCTGGCAGCAATGGTGTAAAGGGATAGGGAGACTGCATTGAAGAAACTTATAGTAATCTGGGCAGGAGACCTGAATAGTCAGACCTAACGCATTTATAGTGGAGAGAGGATGAGAAAGAACAACAAAAGTTAATAAAAACTCTGTGTGGCTGAAATAGTCACTTAGAAGATCATACTTAGCAAGCAAAAAATTGCATGTTATGGAACATGAAGCATGCAAAATATGCCCATATTTACAGGAACTCATGAAATGATTGAAACATGAAACAAATTGCCTTGCTAGTAAAAGCCATTTCAAGTGATCTTCAAGAGGAAATGGTTTTCAAATAATCACTTGGGATATTAAAAGCAAAGCAGTCAATATAACAGTAAATTAACTTTTAAAAAATATGACAAAGGATTAGATCAATATTATTCATTCATGGATATTCTTACATGTTTATTTTAGTAATGTGCCAACATTTTGGATTGTGCACCCTAATAGGGATTGTTTTTTTAAATTTTGTATCCCAATATATGTATGTTAACTTCAGTAAGTCATATGCATATACCACCAAACTAATAGAATATTTATATCATAAAATACATTAACCATAGAAAGTTAATTAGGTAAGGTATATATGAAATAAAATATTTATTTACATTTTTATTAATACAAAACATTTGGTTTCACCAAAATTAATGGTAATATTTCTGTTGAGAATGATTGTATCATTTTTAAAAATTTGAGTTTACCAATTTAGGGATCTTTTGCAAAATAACATTTTTAATGACAATTATAGGTTAAGAGAGAGAAAAAACATAAAAATACACAAAATGGATTAATAGGTTCAATGATGCTTCCTTTGTATTTTTATAGTTTTTCAATCTCATTTTCCAATTGTATATAAATTTTTCTTGGAATATAGATAGAAATTTCCATTTTCCCCAATCCTAGAGAATAATTCTAAACTAAACTATTTAATTTTTATATTTTTACAAATAAGTTAAACTTGCTAAAAATTTCGGTTTAGCTTTTTAGTATCTAAATATTGTTTCAGTATTTTGAAACTGTCAGAATATATGGTATCTATCATTTTTAGAAACAAAATTACATAAAGATGGAAAGTTTGCAAGTATCTCTTTTAAAACTTTTTTTCCATTGGAAAACTCTGAACAACAGTGACTTTCTCCCTTATATTAAAATTCCACCTTTATGTTTAAATGGCAGATTAACTGTCATTATTCTTTTTGAATATATCTGCTTGGCAGCGAACTACAGGCTTATTATAGAGGTCACCAAATTTGAAACTTATCTTTTTGTAAAATGAGTAGAAAAATGAAAAAGTGAGTGACTTCTCTTTAAGCTCAACCCATTACATTATAAATTATTTTAGAATTTGCTACTTAAAGATACTGTTTCCAAAAAAAATTAATCATTTTATGGATGTATAATAGGACAAAAACTGCATTATATTGTAATGCTTTGCTAGTGAAAGAATAATGAATCCACCATTATCAACCCTTTATAATTACATGGCCTTTAGGAATCCTTCCATATGGTAAGTAACCAATGACTGTCAGATATATGAAGCTAGTGAGGGCCACAGAGGCACTTGATCCAATGACTATTAGTAAAGCATAATTTTTTTCTTGGTCTTGGTCAAATAAATACAAGTAGTCATTACACTATTTATTTTTCTTGTTTAATCATTTTTCCATACAAGAAGAGTTCAAATCAATGATCAGAAAGATCAAGTAAAAAACTAAAACACCCCATAATTCTGTTCTGCTAGTGACATGGGTGGTACAGAAACATTATCTAGCTTCAGCAGAAACTACAGTCATGCATCAGGTTTGTAAAGTTTTGTGTTTATGTGTGTGCTATGATGGCCCTTTGGCCATCTTGTGAATGTTATGTATCCCTTCTTTAAATAATGTTTTCAAATTAAAATAATAAAATGCACAGATTATAAAGGAGATTGGTAGACTGAAATTTAATTTTCAAAGTATTTAAAACCAAAATTGAGAGAGTAATATATCTGCTTCTACTTTTTTCTTCCTTCTTTTTTTATATATGCTTCTTTATTAGTGTATTAAATATAAAGATCTACGAGTGATTTCAACAATGACTGAAATTTTATAATAAATGAAAATATATTTTAAAGTCTTGCATAAATTATGATATCATATTAATACATCTGTAATTGATACTGTGTATAAATTCAGATATTACTAGTAAGCAGGCATACCTGAGAGATAATGTGGATTCAGTTCCAGACCACTGCAATAAAGTGAATGTTATGATAAAATTAATATTGCAATAAAATGATTCAAATGAGTTTTTGATTTCTAATTCATATAAAAGATACATTTATACTATACCATAATCTGGTAAGTGTGCAAAAGCATTATGCCCCCCCCCCAAAAAACAATGTGCCTCTCTTTAAAAATAATTTACCACTAAAAAATGCTAAACATCTGAGTTTTCAGTGAGTCATAATGTTATTGCTGGTACAGGGTCCTGCCTCAATTGTTAATGGCTGCTGATTGATCAGGGTGGTGCTTACTAAAGTTGAGGCAGATGTGGCAATTTCTTAAAATAAGACAACAATGAAGTTTGCTGCATGGGTTGACTTTCCTTTCATAAACAGTTTCTCTGTAGCATGTTTGACAACATGCTGTTTGACAACATTTTACCTACAATAGAACTTTTTTTTAAACTCAAGGTCATCTAAACTACTTTTTTTTTAATTAACAAATATTATTTGTTTCAGTGATACAGTTCTGTGATTCATCAGTCTTACATAACACACAGCGCTCACCACAACACATACCCTCACCAATGAATGTCTTTGACCCAGCCACTCCACCCCTTATCCCCCTCCCCTCCAGCAACCCTCAGTTTGTTTCCTAAGATTAATAGTTTCTTGTGGTTTATCTCCCTCTCTGGTATCATTTTGTTTCATTTTCCCCTCTCTTCCCCTATGATCCCCTGCCTTGTTTCTTAAATTCTGCATATCAGTGAGGTCATATGATAAATTTATTTCTCTGCTTGACTTATTTTGCTTAGCATAATACCCTGTAGTTCCATCCACATCATTGCAAATGGCAAGATTTCATTTTCTGATGGCTGTGTAGTATTCCATTTTATATCTATGCCATGTCTTTATCCATTCATCTGTCGATGGACATCTGGGCTCTTCCCATAATTTGGCTATTGTGAACATTGCTGCTATAAACATTGGGGTGCACATGCCCCTTTGGATCACTACATTTGTATCTTTAGGGTAAATACCCAGTAGTGCATTTGCTGGGTTGTAGGGTAGCTCTATTTTCAACTTTTGAGGAAACTCCAGAGTGGTTCCACCAGCTTGCATTCCTACCAACAGTGTAGAAGGGAGACTTCTTTTAAAATTGGAGTCAATCCTCTTACAATCTGCCATTGTTTTATCAACTAAGTTTATATTCTAAATCCTTTGTTGTCATTTCAACAATCTTCACAGCATTTTTACCAGGAGTGGATTCCATCTCAACAAGCCACTTTCTTTGCTTATTCATAAGGAACAACTCCTCATCAATTAAAGACTTATCATGAGATTGCAGCAATTCAGTCACATCTTCAGGCTTCACTTATATTTTTAAGTCTCTTGACATTTCCACCACATCTGCAGTTTTTCTTTCACTCAGGTCATGAATCCTTCAAAGCCATCCATGTGGGTTGGAATACATTTCTTCCAGGCTCCTGTTGATGTTGATATTTTCACCTCTTCCCTTAAATAACAAATGTTCTTAATGACATATAGAATGGTGAATCCTTTACAGAGGTTTTCAATTTAGTTTGCCCAAATCTGTCAAAGGAATCCCTATCTATGCTGCTATAGACTTATTTTGAAATGTGTCCCTTACATAATAAGACTTAAAAGTTGTGGTCCATGAACTTTAGAGGGGAAGTTGTATTAGCAAGCATGAATACATTCATCTCATTGTATGTCTCTAACAGAGCTCTTGGGTGACCAGATGCATTGTCAATGAGTGATAACATTTTAAAAGGAATCTTTTTTTCCCCCCTGAGCTGTAGCAGTCAACAGTGTATTGAAACTATTCAGTAAACTATGTTGTAGAGATGTGCTGTTATCTAGTTTTTGTTATTCCATTTAGAGAGTACAGGCAGAATGGACATAGTATGGTTCTTTTTTTTTTTTTTGAAGTATAATTAACATACAATTTCACATGAGTTTCAGTTGTACAACATAGTGATTTGACAATTATGTACATTTCAAAATATTCATCATGTTAAGTGCAGTTACCATCTACAACCATGTGTAATTACTAAATTATTGACTATATTCCCTATGGTGTACCTTTCAACCTTGTGATGTTTATTTTGTAATTGGATATTTGTACCTCTTAATCCTCTTCACTTATTTCACCCATCTTCTCACCCACCTCCATTCTGGTTATCACCAGTTTGTTCTCTGTATTTATGAATATGTTTCTATTTTTTTTCTTTGTTCATTCATTTTATTTTTTACATTCCAATATAAATTATGTAGTATTTGTCTTTTTCTGACTTATTTCACTAAGCGTAATACACTCTGGGTCTGTCAATGTTTTTGAAAAGTCAAGATTTTATTCTTTGTTAAGAATAACAAAGAATACACACCTGGCTGGATGTGTGGCTGTATACACACCTTTATCTATTCAGCTCCTGATGACACAGGTTGTTTCCATATCTTGGCTATCATATATAGTGCTTCAATAGATATAAAGTGCATATATCTTTTTGAATTAGAGTTTTTGTTTTCCTTTGCTAAATAACCAGAAGTGAATTTACTGGTTCGTGCAGTATTTCTACTTGATTTTTTAAAGGAAACTCTATACTTTTTCCCACAGTGGATGTGCCAATTTAGATTCTCACTAGCAGTGCACAAAGGATCACTTTTCTCCCTATTCTTACCAACACTCGTTATTTCTTGTCTTTTGATACTAGCCATTCTGGCAAGAGTGAGGTGGTATCTTATGTAGTTTTGATTTGTCTTTCCTTGATGGTTAATGATGTTAAGCATCTTTTCATAGGTCTATTGGCCATCTGTATGCCTTCTTTGGAGAAATATCTATTTAGGTGTTCTGCCCATATTTTAAATAAGATTATTTGTTTTCTTGGTATTGAGTTGTATGAGTTCTTTGTATGTTTTAGATATTAACCCCTTATTGAATATATTATTTGCAAATGTCTTCTCTGATTCAGTGGCTGCTTTTTTTTTTTTTTAAATTTTGTTGATGGTTTCCTTTGCTGTGCAAAGCTTTTTATTTTTGGTGTAGTCCCAATTATTTTAGTTTTTGTTGCCCTTGCCTGAGGAGAGAGATACAGAAAAACATTTCTAAGGCTGATTTACAAGAGGTTTCTGCCTATATTTTCTATCAATTTTAAGATTTTAGGTCTTACATTTGGGTATTTAATCTATCTTGGGTTTATTTTGTGTATGGTGTAAGAAAGTGGTCCAGTTCCATTCTTTTGTGTGTAGCTGTCCAGTTCTCTCAACACCATGTTTATATTCTTGCCTCGTTTGTCATAGATTAATTAATCATATAAGTATGGGTTGATTTCTGGAATCTCTACTCCACTCCATTGATCTATGTGTCTCTTTTTGTTCCAGTACCATACTATTCTGATTACTACATCTTTGTAGTATAGTTTGAAATCCAGGATTCTGATAACCTCCAGCTTTGTTCTTTCTCACAATTACTTTGGCCATTCAGAGTCTTTATGTTTCCATACAAATTTTAGGAATATTCATTCTAATTCTTAAAAAAAAATCCCATTGGTATTTGAAAAGGATTTTACTGAATCTGTAGATCGCTTTGGGTAGTATAAACAGTTTAATAATATTAATTCTTCCAGTCCATGATCATGGTATATATTTCCATTTATTCATATCTTCAACTTCTTTCATCAATGTCTTAGCATTTTTAGAATACAGGTCTTTCACTGCCTTGATTAAATTTATTCCTATTATTTTATTCTTTTTGATATAATTGTAAATGGGATTGTTTTCTTAATTTATCTTCCTGGCACTTTGTTATTAGTGAATAGAAATACAAAAGATTTCTGTGTAATAATTTTTTATCCTGAAACTTTACTAAATGCATTAGTGTTAATGTTTTTTGGTAGGATACCTAGGGTTTCATATAGATAGATAGATAGATAGATAGATAGATAGATAGATAGATAGATAGATATAGATATAGATAGATATAGATATAGATAGATATAGATAGATTTATTACTATATCATTTACAAATAGTGACAATTTCATCTCTACCTTACCAATTTGAATGACTTTATTTATATTTCTTGTTTGATTGATGCAGCTAGGACTTCAAGTAATATGTTGAATAAAAGTGATAACAGTGGACATCCTTGTCTTGTTGCTGATCTTAGAGGAGAAACTTTCAGTATGCTTTTAGTATGTTGTCATGGGTGGATTTGTCATATATGGCTTTTATTGGTTTGAAGTAAGTGCCTTTTAAGTTCACTTTGTTGAGAACTTTTATCATAAATGGATATTGAATTTGGTCGTATGCTTTCTCTTTAAGATGATCATAAGATTTTTATCCTTCATTTTGTTAGTGTGATCAGATTAATTGATTTGTGGATTTGGAACCATCCTTGCATTCCTGGAATAAGTCCCACTTATTCACAGTGAATGATCTTTTTAATTTTTGTTGAATTCAGTTAGCTAATATTTTGTTGAGGATTTTGCATCTGTGTTCTTCAGAGGTATTGGCCTGTAGTCTTCTCGTTCTGTAGTCTTTGGTTTTGGTTTCAGGGCAATTCTTGTCTCATAGATATAATTTGGAAAAATTCTCCCTCTTCTATATTTTGGAATATAGAAAAGGATAGGTATTAACTCTTCTTTAAATATTGGTATAATTCACCTGTGAAGCCATCCTGGACTTTATTGGGAGTCCTTTGATTACTGATTCAATTTTATTACCAGGAATTGGTAGGTTCACATTTTCTGTGTTTCCTGATTCACTGTTGGAAGATTATATGTTTGTAGGAATTTATTCATTTCTTCTAGATTGTCTAATTTGTTGACATAGAATTTTTCTAATTTCTTTAATCCTGTGTATTTCTGTGGTTTGGGTTGTAAGTTTTCTCTATAATTTATGATTTTGTTTATGTGAGTCATCTCTTATTTTTTTTGATGAGTCTAGCTCAAGGATTATCAATTTTATTTTTTCAATAAACCAGACCTTAGTAGCTATTTTTAGTAGCTATTTCATTTTTTGTAGCTATTTCATTTATTTCCACTCTAATCTTTTTTATTTTTTTCTTTCTACTAACTTTTGGTTTTGTTTTTATTTTTCTAGTTCCTCTAGGTATAAGGTTAGATTGTTTATTTTAGATTTTTCTAGTTTATTGAGGTAGGTCTGTATCACTAATAACTTTGAACAGATTTTGCTACATCCCAAAGATTTTGAACTGCTGTGCTTCCATTTTCCTTTGTCTCAGGTATTTTTCTATTTCCTTTTTGATGGTTTTCTTGACCCATTGATTGTTTAGTAGCAAGTTTTTTAGCCTCGCATTTATATCTTTTCCAGTTTTCTTCTTGGGTTTAATTTCTAGTTTTACCCTGTTGTGATTTGAAAAGATGCCAGATATTATTTCAGTCTTCTTAAAATTATTGAGACCTGTTTTGTAGCCTAACGTGAGATCTCTCAAGAAGAATGTTCCATATGCACTTGAAAAGAATGTGTATTCTATTGTTTTTGGATAGAATTTTCTGTGTATATCAGTGAAGTCCATCTGGACTAAAGTATCATTCAAATCCACTGTTTCCTCATTGACCTATCCATTGATGTAAGTGGGATGTTAAAGTACTATATTATGATTGCATTACTCTCAACTTCTTCCTTTATCTCTGTCAATATTTTCTTTATATATTTAGGTGCTCCTGTGCTGGATTCACAGATATTTATAATTGTTATATCCTCCTTGGCTTGTCTCTTTATATTATGTTATGCCCCACTTTGTCTCCTGTTATAATCTTTGTTTTGAAGAATATTTTGTCTGATATAACTATTGCTCCCCCTCCTTCTGCTGCTGCAGCTGCTGCTGCTGTTTCTGTTTGTCCTTCTTTTCTTTCTTCTATTTGCATAAACTATCTTTTTCCATTCCTTCACTTTTAGGCTGTGTGTCTTCAGGTCTTAAGTGAATTTCTTGTAGGCAGCACATAGATAGGTCTTTTTTATTTTTTTGAATCTATTCAGTCATTCTAGGATTGGAGTGTTTAGAAGATTTACATTTAAAGTTTTTATTGATAGATATGTACTTATTGCCATTTAATTTAATTTTTTTTAGTACTTCTCAGTTCGTTGTTTTTCTCTTGCTCTATTCTCTTGTGATTTAATGACATTCTTTAGTGTTATGCTTGGATATTTTTTATCATTTTTTGTGTATTTATTATAGGTTTTTGGTTTGTGGTTACAATGAGACTCATATATAACATCCTAAGCATATAACAATCTATATTAAATTGATGGTCACTTAAGTTTGAACATATTCTTTTTTTAAAAAAGATTTTATTTATTTATTTGAAAGAGGGAGAGAGAGATCACAAGCAGGCAGAGAGGCAGGCAGAGACGGGAGGGAGCAGGCTCCCCACTGAGCAGGGAGCCAGATGTGGGCCTTGATCCCAGGACCCTGAGATCATGACTTGAGGCAGAGGCAGAGACTTAACCCACTGAGCCACCCAGGCACCCACCTTTGAACATATTCTAAAATTCTAAAATTTTTACTTTCTTGTCTCCACATTTTATATAAATATATAATATTTTACATCTTTTTATCTTGTGAGTTCCTTAAGTAATTTTTAAAAATATAATGGATTTTACAATTTTTTTAACCTTCAGACTAGCTTTATAAGTAATTGATCTGTTACCTTTATTATATTTACTTTTACTGGGAAATTTTTGCTTTCATAGTTTTCTTCTAGTTATGGCCTTTCCCCCCCCATTATTAAATGAGTCCCTTTAACATTTCTTGTAAGACTGGTTTTGTGGTATCTTTGTTTTCCCTGCTATTTTCCATGGGGTCCCATTATCCTTTGTTGCACAGAAACTGTTCAATCAGCATTCAATTTTTCCTCAGGAGAAATCCCTATCTATATATTTATAGATTCAGTTTATCTGTGTGAAGAGGTGAGTTCAGTGGCTTCCTGTGCCACCATTCTAGATCCATCTCCAATTTAGCACAATTCTTAAGGGTCCCAGAATTTTTGTAATGGTAAATGAGCAATGGATTTTAACTTTAAGTTACCAGTTGCATTACCTCCTAACAAAATAATTACACTGTCCTTTGAAATTTTAAAGAAAGGCATGACTTCTCCTTCTTTTAATATAGACTCCTGTCTATATTAAAAAAGTTGTGAGCTACCTTCATTAATTATCTCAACTGGATCTTCTGGATAACTTGCTGCAGTTTCTACATCAGCACTTGCTGCTTTACCTTGCATTTTTATGTTATGAAAGTGGCTTTTTTCCTTAAACTTCATGAGCCAACCTCTGCTAGCTTTCAACTTTTTTCTTCTGCAGCTTCCTCACCTCTCTCAGCCTTCAGAGAATTGAAGAGAGTTAGGCCCTTGCTCTGGATTAGGTTTTGGCTTAAGAGAATGCCATAGCTGGTTTGATCTTTCCAGAACACTCAAAAATTTTCCATATTAGCATAAGGCTGTTTCACTTTCTTATTATTTTTGTGTTTATTGGAATAAGATTTTTATATTTTTAATTTTCAAGAACTTCCTCTGCATTCACAACTTGCCTGTTTTGTGCAAAAGGACTAACTTTTGGCCTATTTTGGCTTTCAACAAGCCTTCCTCACTAAGCTTAAACATTTCTAGTTTTTGGTTTGAAATGAGAAATGTGCAACTCTTTCTTTCACTTGAATACTTGTGAGGCCATTGTAGGATTATTAATTGGTCTAATTTCAATATTATTGTTGCTCCAGGACTAGGGAGGCCTGAAGAGAGGAAAAGAGATGAGGTAATGGTTGGCCTGTGGAGCAGTCAGAACAGTCATTAAGTTCACCATTGTATATGTGTGTGGTTCATGGTTCCCCCAAACAATACAATAGTAACATCAGATATTACTGATCACAGATCACCATAACACATTCAATAATTTAAAAGTTTAAAATACTGTGAGAATTATCAAAATGTGACACAGAGGGTATAAAGTGTGCAAATGATGTTGGAAAAGTGATGCTGATAGAGTTGCTTGATACATGGTTGCCACAAACCTTCAATTTGAGAAAAGCACAGCATCTATGAAGTATAAGGCAAAATGCAATAAAATTATGTATGTAGTCTGTCATCCATATTTATAATAAAAGAGAATATTACTTTTCTGTGAAAAGTTGGTTAAAATATAGAAACAGCTAATATTTCCCCATCCTATTTCCTGTACTGTCTGACTTTTGGCAATGGATTCTAGGTTAAACCTCTTGAGAAAAAAATTGGTCAGCTGAGACTATCAAAGAAATAATAATCTGGATTCAGTGACAACTATCCATGTCACAATACTTAGATAAGTATGTTAGTAAGTGGAATAAGTAAGCAAATGTTTGTTTTATTCAAATTAAGTAGACATAATACTGACTTCCCCCACCCAACATTAATAGCATTTTTCAACATTCTGTGAGTCTGTGTTTATAGTTTGAATTGTCTGTGTATGTCTGTGATGGAAATATGGATATATAGAACATGGAAAAACATTCTTTTTAAACAATGACTATTTTCCCTCTCTTGATCCTTTCCCCCCTTTTTTTCTTTTAGCATCCCACTTTTAATTCAAATATTCAAATATTAAGAATTTCTATGAATTGTCTTTAGAAAAAGAATATAAGAGGTTTACAAATACCACACATTTGGGGAATCAAAGGCAACTCAGAATATAATCAAAATATATAGGAGAAAGGGCATTTTAACAGTGGAAGACTGTCCTATTCCAGACTAAAAAAAATAATCCCCCAGTCTTGGAACAGGTGGTGATATAAAAGAACAATATGAGATCAGCATTGTGGCCTCCTAAAACAAATCCTGTATCTTATCATAGGGCACCTGAACATGTGCAAGGACAGGACTCTACAGAGATTAGGAGTTTTCTGGGCCACAGTGACTGTACTTACTTGGGAATATTAGCTTATCAGTATCCAGGAAGATGAACAATCAAGTAACTATTGCTTCTTTTTGTCTAACTGTTGTGAACAGAGAAGAGTGATTCAGAAGACAAGGGAGAAAAGTTGAATGTCTTGTCTCTTACTAATACACATAGGAATAAAGTCTAGAATTCATATTTCCATCTATACTTTTTAATAATCTTTGGATTCACACATTGACTTTATCTGTGTGCTGCTTTACAGAATGTAGCAGATTTGGGTTTCTGGATCCTTTACTATTTTTTCTTAGATTATCATTATTTTTTTTTAATCTTTAAAATAATAAGCACTTGAAGGTGCAAATAAATTCAAGCAAAAATGTATAATATATTTTTATTTGAAGGCTGCTATTAAGATTACAGATTTGGAAAAAATAATTATTGGAATGGAGAGAGAAAAAACACTTAAGATCCTATTTGGTGAAATAATCACAAAGAAAAGAATATGAAAAAATAGATGAAAAGCTATTTAGCAGGGGCCTTATAACACATTTTACTTCTATCCTATTTAAATGCTTGGTTTTTGTCTTTTATCTTCTCAAGGGAATTTTCCTTGTTGAAAATATGTTTCATTATTCTTTGGATTTCTAAACCATTGCCGAAGTCAGATGACAACACATTTGCAGTTCCTGGCACCCCAATCCCCTGCTGTCAGGATTGTAAATGATGCTACTTTTCAACAAAGCAGTGATCCAGTGAGGGGATTAGAGACATGAAATTTAACCTACAAAATATGAATGTGAAGTTAACATGATGCTTTTTCTGACTATGTGACTATGTTCTGAGAATACTGTTGCTAGCAAGATTACAGTTGCAGCTGCTTCTTTCAGCAGCCATCATTGTAAGTGGAAATCACCAAATAGTTTATCAGTTGTTTTTAAAGACCTCCTGGCATAGTGAAGTCCGAATAAGATTATTTCCTCAATATTGTCTTCCACTTTATTAAAGCATGCTTCCACTCTAAGAATAATTGAATAATTGTAGGTAGGAAAGTGGGAAGGGCTACTGCTATGGCTAATTAATAGAGAGGATTTATATCCTCTAAATTGGATCTGTGGTGACAATCTCTTATCATACCACAGCATATACTGAGTTTAAGCAGAAAGTTAATGTATGATTGCAAACAGCAAACTCTCTCTCATATTTCACATATTGCAGATGTTTGTTTTTTTATGAAATGGAATATATATTCTTAACAAACCACAAAGTTTCTTTGGTTGAGATTTAATTTGAATTTTTTAATTAAGCCTCTATTTCAAGGAGAGAAGTCTGCTGTTGTCAGAGGCAGTGGGGAGAGTGGTCTCCTCACTCCAAGAACTGTGTAAGCCAAGGAGACAAGAGGGAGAAGACAAGGGTTCTCTATCATTGTGACAAATCATGCTTTCTGAGCCTTAGCTGTAACTGGGAGATGATCAAGGAAGAACCAAATATGAATCAGAATTGGGAGGCTTCAGCTTTATTTAACTCTGTTTCTTTTAGATGAAGAAATTTTATTTCTCTAAAAATATATTTTTGCACACATTCATTTAGTATTGACTAAAGTATTTATTGTGGATGCTGTGATTCTTTTTGTAACTATTTGAATCCCATAACATGAGTGCTCAATGGAAAAATCAGTGTTTATTAATTTATGTGGCACACTGAGAATTAGGTGCTCAGTAATTGCTTTTGCATCATCTAATGATTTATATCATATATTTAGAGTTGCAACTAAGAACAAAGAGATACAGACTTCTATGTGATTTTCCAATTTCAGTGGAAGTTTAAAACTATGTAGTTGTCAGCCATGAGTACTTCTTATGATTACCTATTCAAATGTACTCTTTTTTTTATTTTATTTTTTTATTTTTTTTTATTTATTTATTTTTTTAATTTTTTTTTTATTATTTGCCCAAGGGGTACAGGTCTGTGAATCATCAGGCTTACATCTTTCACAGCATTCACCAAAGCACAAACCCTCCCCAATGTCCATAACCCATCCACCCTATCCCTACCCTCCCACCCCCCAGTAACCCTCAGTTTGTTTT
>LNAC01000013.1:2990644-3101283 GCA_002007465.1 Ailurus styani | reverse complement strand
AAAAAAAAAGCAAAGTTGGCGGCATCACAATTCCAGATTTCAAGCTCTATTACAAAGCCGTCATCATCAAGACAGTATGGTACTGGCACAAAAACAGACACATAGACCAGTGGAACAGAATAGAGAACCCAAAAATGGACCCTCAACTCTATGGTCAACTAATCTTCGACAAAGCAGGAAAGAATGTCCAGTGGGAAAAAGACAGTCTCTTCAACAAATGGTGTTGGGAAAACTGGTCAGCCACATGCAGAAAAATGAAACTGGATCATTTCCTGACACCACACACAAAAATAGACTCAAAATGGATAAAAGACCTCAATGTGAGAAAGGAATCCATCAAAATCCTCGAGGAGAACACAGGCAGCAACCTCTTCGACCTCAACCGCAGCAACTTCTTCCTAGGAACCTCACCAAAGGCAAGGGAAGCAAGGGCAAAAATGAACTATTGGGACTTCATCAAGATTAAAAGCTTTTGCACAGCAAAGGAAACAGTCAACAAAACCAAAAGACAACTGACAGAATGGGAGAAGATATTTGCAAATGACATATCAGATAAAGGGCTAGTATCCAAAATCTATAAAGAGCTTCTCAAACTCAACACTCGGCATCAGAGAAATACAAATCAAATGTACTCTTAAATCCTACTCATTCTTAAGATCTCAGTTCAAGGGCACCTGGGTAGCTCAGTTGATTAAGTGACTGCCTTTGGCTCAGGCCATGATTCCAGGGTCCTGGGATGGAGCACCTCATTGAGTCCTGCATCCAGCTCCCTGCTCAGCAGGAAG
This sequence comes from Ailurus styani, assembly GCA_002007465.1. Lineage (NCBI taxonomy): Eukaryota > Metazoa > Chordata > Mammalia > Carnivora > Ailuridae > Ailurus > Ailurus styani. Next base: position 3,100,498 of record LNAC01000013.1, on the reverse strand, counting down.
CCTACTTCTGCCTGTCCTACTCCCCCTGCTTGTGTTCCTTCTCTCACTGTCTCTCTTTCTCTGTCAAATAAATAAATAAAATCTTAAAAACAACCTTCAGTTCAAATAACACTTCAGTGAAATATTTCCCACCTCCCAAGGCTGAGTCAGATTTTTTCACTATAATTTGTACCATACACCTTTGGTCATTTATGTTACATTGCCTAGAACTTTCATAATTTTACATTTACCTATGTAAAAAATTAAGTAACATTAGTCTATACCTCTGTCTTATTGAATGAGGAGATGATTTCCTTTGTTTCCCCTCATCATTTAGTTGAGTGCATAATACATGATAAGTGCTCAATAAATATATTTATTTTAAAAATAAATATCTTCATTAACATAAATATCACTTCTTAGGCAGATTATAACATAGAAGATAAAACACTAATATAAAAATAGTTAATATAAATACACCAGATAAATGATAAAAATAACCATATGGTGCTAAGGGAGAATAGTGTTAAAGTTTAAAACTCTAGTTTTTTTACTCTGATAGAAGGCTGTGAAGTTTATGCTTGAAAGTAATTTGAGGGGGAAGTTAAGGAGAACACTAAAGATATGCAGCATCTCCTGAGCAAAATATGACAAAAGATTACTGGGTTATGTGGAAAGATTTCCAAGATGAATTGAAGACCCAGCTGGATGTGAATATAATGTGCTTTTTGCTAGCACTAATCTAAATGTCTATATGATTTTTTTTCTCCAGAAGTGTTATTCAACTTTTTTCTTTTCTTGGATAAAATCTTCAAAACAATTTATATAGTAGGAGAAATTTGTTTTGTTTTTAATTTCACTGAGAATTGTGTGGAGTTGACTAATATGGTAGTTTGCAGTTTGTATAGAAATTGTATTTTTAATTTTGATGTCGTTAATTCAATCCAGGCATCATATAACAAGTTTGTCTTTTTTTCAAAGTTGAAAAAAACTATAATAGAAATTATGCGTTATTTAATGTATTCTAGTATTTACTGATACTATTATACATTTTAACCTAATGGATGAATGTACCAAAATATATAGATAAAACTCTTAATGTTGAACATCCCTCTAAGTTAAAACCTAATTTGCCATGGTATATTTTCATCACTCTATGATATTTTGTGGTATTTTGTTACTTATATTTGTAATACGGGTCTCTCTTTTTTTTTCTAGTAGGTATTGTGAATTTAGTTTATTTAAGCCTAGTTTAAGCCAGTCCCTAAACCAATTAATTGTATGCTGAACACATTAATTGAATTTATAATTTTTTTTACCTTATACAATACTTAAATTTCTTGCATTTTGCTAGAATTAATCTATAAGACCACTAGGTTGTTTTGTTTTGTTTTGTTATTGATGTGTATCATAGATAAAACTTTTAATTCCTTCAGGGCATTTAGTCTGTATACCTCCTTCCTGGTAAGAAAACTTGAGTAATTTCTAATTTTTTCCAAATGAAGAAAAATGTCATCTCATAACTGTTATCAAAGCATTTACCCAAAGTTATATTATGTGCATAATAGTATATATTCTTTTTGAAACTTATTTACACCTTTATTATTACCTACCTATAAAGTGTTTTTTAAATTTTATTATAATGCTAATTTTTAAATTTATTTACTTGTATTTTAATTCCAGTATAGTTAACATGCATGTAATATAGTTTCAGGTGAACAATGTAGTGATTCACAGTTTTATGTATTACTCATTGCTCATCAGGATAAGTGTACTCTTAATCCCCTTCACATATTCCATCCATCCTCCCACCCACCTCTCCTCTGGTAACCATCTGTTAAGAGTCTGTTTCTTCATTTCTCTTTTTCTCTCTCTTCCTTTGCTTGTTTGTTTTGTTTCTTAAATTCCACTTACGAGTGAAATGGCTGAAATCCTTTAAATGGGCTGAATAATAGTCCATTGTCTATATATACCACATCTTCATTATCCAGTCATCTGTCCCTGGACACTTGAGCTGCTTCCATAGTTTGACTATTGTAAGCAATACCACAATAAACATAGGGGTGCATATATCCATTTGAGTTAGTGTTTTTGCATTATTTGGGAAAATAGCCACTGTGAATACTGGATCATAAAGTAGTTCTATTTGTAATTTTTTGAGGAAGCTCTATACTGTCTTCCACAGTGGCTGCATCAGTCACATTTCTACCAACAGTGCAAGAGTATTTCCTTTACTACATCCTCACCAACACTTTTTATTTCTGGTGGTTTTGACTTTAGCTATTCTGACAGGTAGTGTTGATTTGCATTTTCCTGACAATGAGTAATGTTGAATGTCTTTTCGTATGTCTGTTGGCCATCTATATATTTTCTTTGGAGAACTGTCTGTTGATATCTTCCACTCATTTTTTAAAATTAGGTTATTTGGTTTTAGGGCTGTTGAATTGTTTAAGTTCTTTATGTACTTTGGATACTAACTCTTTATTGGTTATGTCATTTGCAAGTATCTTTTCCCATTCAGAAAGTTGTCTTTTAGTTTTATTGGCTGGTTCCTTGGCTGTGCAGAAGCTTATTATGATATGATCCCATATTTTATTTTTGCTTTTGTTTCCCTTGCTTCAGGACACACACCTAGAAAAACATTGCTGTGGCCAATATCAGAGAAATTACTGTGTTCTCTTCTAGTATTTTTATGGTTTCAGGTCTTATATTTAGATCTTTAATCCATTTTATCCAGTTTATCTTTGTGCATGGTATAAGAAAGTGATCCAGTTCCATTCTTTTGCATGTAGTTGTCTTGTTTTCCCTACATTTGTTGAAGAGGCTGTCTTTTTTCCATTGCATATTCTTTCCTGCTTTGTCAAAGATTAATTGACCATATAATCATGGGTTTGTTTGTGGGATTTCTATTCTGTTCCATTAATCTATGTGTCTATTTTTGTGCTGGTATTATACTGTTTCGATTACTACAGCTTTGCAGTATAACATGAAATCTAGAACTAGAGTAACTCCTGCTTTGTTTTTCAAGATTGTGTTGGCTGTTCAGTATCTATTGTGTTTCCATACAAATTTTAGGATTATTTGTTTTAGTCCTGTGAAAAATGCTGGTGGTATTTTGATAGGGATTGCATTAAATCTCTAGATTGCTTTGGGTAATACAGACATTTTAACAATATTTGTTCTTCCAAACCATGAGCATGGAATATTTTTCCATTTGTGTGTATTATCTTCCATTTTGTCATCATTATTTCATAGTTTTCAGAGTAGAAAACTCCTACTTAACCAAATACCTCTTTGGTTAAGTTTATTTATTCCTAGGTATTTTTATTATTTTTGGCACAATTATAAATGAATTATTTTCTTAACTTCTCTCTCTGCTGCTTATTTATTAGTGTATAGAAATGCAACAGATTTCTGCACATCGATTTTGATTCCTGCAAGTTTACTGAATACATTTACTAGTTCTAGTAGTTTTTAGTGGAGTCTTTCAGGTTTTCTCTATATAGTATCATGTCATTTGCCAATAGTGTAAGTTTTACTTCTTCCTTAAGAAGAAATAAATGACTTCTTCTTAATGAATTTTATATATTTTTAAAAATATTTATTTATTTATTTTTGGAGAGAGAGAGAGAGAGAGAGAGAGAGAGAGAGAGAGAGAGAATGAGTGTGTGTGAGCAGGGAGAGGGGCAGAGGGAGAGGGAGAATCCTGAAGCAGACTCCCAACTGAGCACAGAGTCTGATGCAGGGCTCATTCTCAGAACCTTGAGATCATGACCTAAGACAAAATCAAGAGTCAACCGCCCAATTAGCTGACCCACCCCCCACCCTTGGATACTTTTATATCTTTTTGTTGTTTGATTGGTGTGTCTAGGATTTCCAGTACTGTATTTTATTAATAAAATTGGTGAGAGGGGACATCCCTGTCTTGTTCCCAACCTTAGAGGAAAATGTCTCAGTTTTTCAAGATTATGACCTTAGCTGTGGGTTTTTCATATAAGGCCTTTATAATATTGAGGTATGTTCTTCTAGACCTACTCTTTTGGGGGTTTTTATCATGAATGCATATTTTACTTTGTTAAATGATTTTTTGCATCTGTTGAAATGATCATATGGTTTTTATACTTTCCCTTATTGATGTGATGTGTCACATTTATTGACTAGCAAATAATGAACCACCTTTGCTTCCTGGGAATAAATCCCACTTGATTATGGTGAATGATTTTTTTTTACTGTATTGTTTGATTTCGTTTGATGATATTTTGTTGAGAATTTTTGCATCTATGTTTATCAGAGATATTGGCCTGTAGTTGTTCTCTTTTTTGTAGTGTCTGTATGTGGTTTCAGGGTTATACTGGCCTCATAGAATGAATTTGGAAGCTTTCCTGCCTCTTCTATTTTTTGTAATATTTTGAGAAAATAGGTGATAATTCTTCTTTAAATGTTTGGTGGAATTCAACTGTGAAGCTGTCAGTTCATGGACTTTTATCTGTTGGGAGGTTTTTGTTTGTTTGTTTGTTTGTTTTTAATTACTGATTCAATTTCATTGCTGGTAATTAGTCTGTTCAAATGTTTTATTTCTTCTTGCTTCAGTTTTGGTAGGTTATATGTTTCTAGGAATTTATCCATATCTTCCAGGTTTTCACTGTGTTGGCATGTAATTTTTCATAATATTCTCTTACAGTCATATTTGTGAGGTGTCAATTTTTTCCTTTTTCCTTTGTGATTTTGTTCATTTGAGCCCTCTCTCTCTCTTTCTCTTTTAATGGGTCTGGCTAAATGCTTATCAATTTTGTTGATCTTTTCAAAGGAACACTTCCTGGATTCCTTATCTGTTCTGTTGTTGTTTTAGTCTTTCTTTTTTTCATTTATTTCTGGTTTTTAAAAAATTATTTCCTTCTTTCTACTGATTTGGGTTTTATTTGTTCTTATTCTAGCTCCTTTACATGGAAGGTTACGTGGTTTGAGATTTTTCTTGCTTCTTGAGGTAGTCTTGTATTGCTATAAACTTCCCTCTTAGAGCCACTTTTGCTGCATCCCAAACATTTTCAGCTGTTGTTTTTCCATTTTCATTTGTGTCCATGTATTTCTTTATTTCTTCTTTGATTTCTTGGCTGGCCCATTCATCATTCAGTAGAGTGATATTTAACCTTCATGAATCTGTGGTTTTTCCCGATTTTTTTCTTGTGATTGATTTCTAATTTCATATCATTGTGGTCAGAAAAGATGTACAGTATGACTTCAATTTTTTAAAATTTGATGAGACTTGTTTTGTGGTCTAATACATAATCTATTCTGGAGAATGTTCCACATGCACTTGAAAAGAATGTGTATCCTGCTCTTTTAAAATGGAATGTTCTGAATATATCTGTTAAATCCATTTGGTCCAATGTTTATTCAAAGCCACTAAGTTTTCTTATTGATTTTCTGTTTGAATGATCTGTCCACTAATGTAAGTGGGAGTGCTGAAGTCCCTTACTATTATTGTATTATCAATTAGCTTAAGTTTGCTGTTTTATATATTTGGTTGCTCCCATGTTGGGTTCATAAATCTTTATAAATGCATCTTCTTGTTGGATTGTCCCATTTATTATTATTATTTTTTTTTAAAGATTTTATTTATTTATTTCACAGAGGGAGAGAGATCACAAGGAGGCAGAGAGGCAAGCAGAGAGAGAGAGGGGGAAGCAGGCTCCCCGCTGAGCAGAGAGCCCGATGTGGGCCTCGATCCCAGGACCCTGAGATCATGACCTGAGCCGAAGGCAGAGGCTTTAACCCGCTGAGCCACCCAGGCGCCCCCCATTTATTATTTTATAGTGTCTCTCTTAGTCTCTTGTTACGAGTTTGGTTTTTTTTTTTTTTAAGATTTTATTTATTTATTTGACAGAGAGAGAGATCACAAGTAGGCAGAGAGGCAGGCAGAGAGAGGAGGAAGCAGGCTCCCCGCTGAGCAGAGAGCCTGATGCGGGGCTGGATCCCAGGACCCTGAGATCATGACCTAGGGTGAAGGCAGAGGTTTAACCCACTGAGTCACCTAGGCACCACCAGACTTTGTTTTAAAGTCTATGTTCTCTGATATAAGGATTGCTACCCCAGATTTCTTTTCACATCCATTTGGATGATAAATACTTTTCCATCCCTTCACTTTCAATCTGCATTTGTCTTTAAGTTTGAAATAATAAATATGTCATTTGTAGGCAGGATGTAGATTTTTTTGTTTGTTTATCCATTCCATTATCCTGTGTCTTTTGATTGGAGCATTTAGTCCATTTACATTCAAAATAATTATTCATAAGTATGTATTTATTGCTATTTTTTACTTATTCTATGTTTTTTTTTTCTGATGCTTTCTTCTCTTTCTCTCTTGTCTCATGATTAGTTGGCTTTCCTTAGTGATATACTTAGATTCTTTTGTCTTTATTTTTGCATATTTATTACTGGTGTTTGACTTGTGGATACCATTTTGTTTGTATATAACATCTTCTGCATATAACAGTCTATATTAAGTTGGTGGTTGTTTTATTTTGAACCCATTCTTTACTTTTCTCTCCTCCCCTAAGTATATGGTGTCATGCTTTATATCTTTTTATTTTGTGAGTACCTTGACTGATATTTACAGATATACTTACTTTTATTGCTTTTGTGCTTCCTTCTTTTCTTTCTCTTACTTATGGTCTTTCCTTTCCACTCAAAGAGTCCCCTTTAACATTTCTTGTAGAGCTAGTTTAGTGCTCATGACTTCCTTTAACTTTTGTTTGCCTGGGAAACTCTTATCTCTCTTTCTATTCTGTATGATGGCCTTACTGGATATTCTTGGCTGCAGATTGTTTTTCCTTTCAGCACTATGAATATATCATGCCACGCCTTTGTGGTCTGCAAAGTGTCTTCTAAAAAATTAGCTGATACCCTTGTGAGTTTTCCCATGTATGTAACTGTTTTATTTTCTCTTGATGCTTTAAAAAATTTTTTTTATCATTACCTTTTGCCATTTTAATAACTATATGTCTTAGTGTGGTCCTCCTTGGGTTTATTTTTTGGAGGGATGTTTGTGCTTCCTGGATCTGGATTTCTCTTTCTTTCCCCAGATTTGGGAAGTTTTCAGGTATTAGTTCATCAAGTAAATTTTCTCTCTTTTTTCTCTTCTCACGTCCAGTGAGTATCTTCATGATCATTACTTTAAATTCTCTATCAGGCATATTACTTATCTCTGTTTTGCTTAGGTCTTTTGTTATGATTTTTGTCCTTTTCTTTCCTTTGGGACATATTCCTCTGTGTCCTCATTTGTCTAACTCTCTGTGTCTGTTTCTGTGTTAGGAAAGTCAGCTATACCTCCTGCTCTTGAAAGTAATGGCTTTACGAAGAAGAGATCCTGTATTTCTTATTCACACAAACCTGTAGCTCCAGAGATCTGAAACTTATATATATATTACATGTGCCCTGCTTTTGTGCCTGAACCAAATTTTTCCTTCAATTCAGTCATCTGCAGTGACTCTTGTTGTCTGTTGTGGGCAGAGTTTTGTCACTGTGGTATTAGTGGACCAGTCTGAGATTGCCTTGGGTTGAGTCGAATCAGACCATGCTTTTGCCAGAGATGCAGTACCACCAAACGGTAAGGTATTTTCCCCGTGTTGTTCCTTGAAAAACTTTTGCCAGTAGGTGGTGCCTATATCCACACCAACTATTTGCTCCCAGCCCTCTGCTGGGGCTGTTCTTGGACTGGTTGTACTTGTATATATGGTTATCTTTCCCTCTCCTCAGGTAAGGAGTCACTTCGGAGTGGTGCTGACTCCTGTCTGGGCCGCTTACGTACTGCCAAGCCTTTGGTACCACCCTGGATGGGTTCCAGCCAAGAGTATATTGGAAGGGTTGGATCTGCAATGTGTGTGAGGGATGGGGTAGGAGATGCAGTGTTTGCATGGTTGGTGTATTATCTCCTGCACAAAGGGAACTGCTGCCACTACCACTGGGACTGTAGCAGGCCTGACTGGAGGGGACCAATACTTTGAAGCATGACAGAGTAGGATGCACTGTTAGCAAGTTAGGTAGGGCATGTGAGTACCATGCTGGTTCCCATAGGTAGCCATGTGTTTATGCTGAAGGGTGAGGGAGAGACATGGCATCTGCCAATTTCTTTTGTCCTGAAGAAGTCTTCCAAGGATTTCTGCTCCTTCAGGACAGGCTCTGAAATTAGTAAACAACTCTCCCCACCGTGTGCCCCAGACATTTTTTTAAACTGCTGCTTCTATGCTGTATCTCTGCAAGCTATTTTTTGTGCTATCTCTTTAAGGGTGGGGCCTCAGTTTCCTCTGCCCTCCTGTCTCCCACAGAGCCATGCTCACTGATTTTCAAAATCCAGGTTTTAAGTCCCTTGGTTATAAGAGCTCAAGAAATTCAACCCCTCTGTTTTTCAAAGCCTATGGGGATTTTCCAAATCCCTATGGGGATTCATCTTCCCCATGGAGGTTCCCTGTTGTGAGGGTCTGTTTCCTTTCTCTCTCTATGCCTGCAGGTCCCTCCATCCTGTGGATAGTTCTGGGGGTCCATTTAGCTCCCCACTGCATCTCTGTCCTTTGCACTGTCTTCTGAGTGGTGTCTTCTCTACATTAAGTTGAGTAGTTTGTTCTGCCAGGCTTCAGGTATTTTCTGGGATTATTTTACACTTCTGTGGGTGTTATCTAGTTGTATCCCTAGGACAAGGTGAGTTTAGGATCCTCCTACTCCACAATCTTCCCAGGAAGGGATGGTGGGTTTTTTTGTTGTTGTTGTTGCGTTGTTGTTGTTGTCTATTTGTTCGTTTTTTAACATTTTTCATTTGCCAAAACAGGATTGTGAGTTTTTCCCCTGTATTTTCAGAGAATATGTATAAATACAGTATCCGATAATTCTACTGTATTTTTCTTTCTTTTTCTTTTTTTTTAAAGATTTTATTTATTTAATTGACACACAGAGAGAGATCAGATCACAAGTAGGCAGAAAGGCAGGCAGAGAGAGAGGAGGAAGCAGGCTCCCAGCTGAGCAGAGAGCCCGGTGCGGGCCTCGATCCCAGGACCCTGAGATCATGACCTGAGCTGAAGGCAGAGGCTTTAACCCACTGAGCCACCCAGGTACCCTCTACTGTATTTTTCTAAGCTAGTTAATTTCCCTGCTAAGATCATTATTTTCTTTTAGTATATTTTAAGTCTCCAAAAGCTTCTCAGAATACTGCTTACTCTGTATTCTTTACATTTTTATTAAATATCTGTAAATAACCAGTGATTTGTGTTTCCGTTTCTTCTTTGATTTAAAACTCATTTTATTGCTTAGAAGAATGCTTTTTTCAAATATCAAGTTTTATCACACTAATGTTAGATGAACCCAATCAGATTTATACTTAGAGAAGTAAATATTTTTATTTATGGGTATGGAGGACTTACATAATCAATTTTGATAATATTTTATATTTGAGAGAAATATTCATATTTATAGTGTGAATATGTGTTTGCATTCACATCATATTTCTCATTTTTTATCTAATGAACTAGAAATTTTATTTTATTTTTATTCACTATTGGTTATAATAATAAATGTTTGCATTTTAATATCAAAATATAAAGATTCAACTATAAATGTACTTATATCTACTCCTTAACAAAAAGAAAACATCCTTAACATTTTTTAACTTTTTTGTCACCATTATAAAAGTTGTTTATTTTCTTATTAATATTGGATTACATTGAATATAATACAATAATAATATTGAGTTACATTGTATATTTATACCTCTATAATGTTTGCCATGTGGTTTATAAAATATTGTCAAATGCTATAACATTTATTATAATTTAGAATATTGCCTAAGTTCTTGCATGCTTAAAATAAAACTATTTAACCCTCATGATAACCCTATAAGCTAAATACTATTAATAACTTTTTTTGTTTAAATTTAAGGGAAATAAGGAAAAGACAAATATAGGAGATTGCCAAGGTAAATCAGTTGGTATAAGGCAGAACTGGAATTTAAAGGGATGGAAAACTTCTTTAACATCTGTACTATTAACCACCTTACAACAACATATCATGGTATAGTATTTTTATACAGATCTCAAAGGCCTTGTGGGCCACTTATTTCTCCTGCATTTTAAACCTTTGTGTCAAGAAATGTAGTTAGCTATGACTCCTAAGAGGGCATAAACTAACACTTTTTTATATTGAGACATGGATGAAGGTAAGGTGAAATTGCCAAATACTGACAATTTCAGGTCCAAAATCTAGATGTTGAATCTGTTTGATATGGCCTGACAAAAGGCAGATTCATTGCATTAGTGACAGTATAATGTACTTGTTTGCTAATTGAGAGATAAAATGTAGCAAGCCTCAATTTATAGTCTACTCTGATGTGGTAGATATTACCTTTTAGATATAGCTAAAATACCCTTGAACTTGGGTATGCCTTCAATTGAGGCAGTGTGGAGCTACATTTACTCACTTGTATCCATATCTGGTTATATATTTATACTATTATAAATTTAAAGCAGCATGTTACCAAACATAAATTTGTGTCATAGTAATCCTCAAACTGAACCCAGTCTTTGTCGTATATCTTTACTCCATTCTGGTTCCATTTTTATTAGGCTGGAATACTTCCTCAATTAGTGTTTCAGAAAAATTGTATGGATGGTATACATTCTGAGACTCAAGTTTGGAGATGCCTTTTTTTCATATTTGTGCATGAAATATCTCTTGATGGGGTTTCAGTTAGGTTTTGGTCCTCTACCCAAGAATATGTATATTCAAGAAGCTATTACTACCAAAAAAAAAAAGTCAGACTTTTCCTAGCAATTTGCTGTTGCTGTTTTACAAACTTAGAATTTATACTTAATTGAAAAATTTTCAGAAGTATTAGCAGAAATTATTTAGATGTAAATTTTTCAAAAAAGTCCCACTTAAGTAAGTTTTTCTGGTTTACAATGGACTGTTATAAATTCCTTCTAGTGTATTAGTAAGGAATTGGCTCAGTGAGTTAGATAACTGAGAGATGAATAATAATTCCCTGAGAGCATGTGAACAAATGTTGGCAGTAATCACATAAATGTTGCATTCCTCAGGCTCTTTTTCAGTTCAGATGAGAATCTGATAATTCTGGCCTGGAGGTAGAGCTCTTTCCTGATTTCCAATAATATAATTCTGTGTGTTATGGGGAAAAGATGATCTTCAAAAGTATCTATCCTTCATATATGCTTCACTTCAGGTACCATGTGTACCTTTTTTCTTATATAACTCAAAATTGTTTCTTTAAACATACAGTGACGTTTTAGTTAAAAATAGGTAACTGTTGTGTTAGTGTACCTTGAGTCAGTTATATGTTACCAAAGATTCCATGATGGATTAAACACGATGTTAAGATCCACATGAATATATTGGGCCAAATTTAATCAGGAAAAAAGAGAAACAGGGGCACCTGGGTAGTGTAGTTGGTTAAATGTCTGACTCTTGGTTTTCAGCTTAGGTTGTGAACTCATGGTCGTGAGATCCAGCACCATGGTTAGTACAGGATCTGCTTGAGATTCTCTCTCTCCCTCTTCCTCTTCTGATCTTCCTCTTCCTCTTCCTCTGCCCCTCCCACTCATGCTCACTCTCTCTCCCTTTCTCAATCTTTTTTTTTAAAAAGAAAAAAATATTTTTTTAAAAGAAATTTATTTAATACAGAAAATTGTTCGCAAAGATAGGGGAAAGCCCAAGAAGAGCAATTATAGAAATTTTAAATTGTAGAGGTAACCATAACCATTAAGAGCCTGGGGTGGAGGGATTAAAATGTGGCAGATACTCTCAATTATAAATGAAAATTTGTGGATAATTTTACAAAATAGAAAGTATTTTGTTAATGTAATACAACTTTTTATTGAAATTGAATAAAGGCACCATAAAAAGGCATCTAAAGATAAAATTTAGTGAATTACTGTTGAGAGTACAAGTTGAATTCAATAATTTTAAAAAAACTAATAGATCACCAGTATTAAATGGATAGCTGAGTCAAACAATCAATAGTCATTTGCTTCAGTGTTCTGCTGCTTTTTAACACGGGTACAAGTAACAGGACCAAAAAATCTGTAAGTCTCAGTGATTAGAAAGATGAAATCCAGGACTTACCAGCAGTTCCAATAAACCCATGTGGACATCATTATATTTCTGCAATAGATAAATGATTCAATGGAAATCATGTAGAAAATTTTGAAGCTATATTAGCTCTTTCAGGCCACTATAATATAATTTAAGATTTTCAAATTCAGTGAACTAAGAAGTATCATAATGTTACCTATTTCATAAAATATACCTTCTTGCCAGGCATTCTTTGATGTAAGCCAATACTTTCAACTAAATTATACTACTTGCTCCAAAATATCCTGTTGCTCCTTAAAAAAAAAAAGTTTGCTTAAAGGCAACATACACTGTTCTCTGAAATAGGCAAGAAAAGGAGTTTTAGAGATAATGAAGCAACAGGAGGAACATAGACTATAGAGTCAAAAACATCATGATGGTACCAATTACCAGTTGTGTGATATTGTGCCAGTTATTTAACATTTCTGCACTTCACTCTGTTAAATTTAAACTATATCTTCCTTGTAGTAGAGTTCTTGAGAAGGTTAGGTAATTACGCACAGTGTCTAGTGCATAGTAGGCATGTAATAAATGGTTAATAGGTAAAGGACATTTTATGTAAGTTTTAAAATTCATTTTAAAAAATAGTTCCTGTCCTAATTTAAAGATGTTCAGCTTTTCTTATAATTTGCTAATGAATCATTGATTGCTCAGCAATGAAAAAATGTACTAAAATGCAGAGGCAACTTGATTAGGTATTGCTGATGAACTCCATTAGAGACTACTGCAATATTAAAAATTGCACTTATGGAAATAAAATGATGGAAATGGCACTTCTGAAATTTAATGATTCACTGCCATATCAAAAGGGGAAATTGGCAGGTTGCCTGGGTGGCTCAGTGGGTTAAGCCTCTGCCTTTGGCTTGGGTCATGATCTAAGGGTTCTTGGATCGAGCCCCACATCGGGCTCTCTGCCTGCTTCCCCCTCTCTCTCTGCCTGCCTCTCTGCCTACTTGTGATCTCTCTCTCTGTCAAATGAGTAAATAAAATCTTTAAAATAAAAAAAGGAGAAATTTGGTTTTATTACAAAGATCAGAAAACACTAAGCCTCAACTCCTTTAGGGCAGTAAGTGAGGCTTATTTAATGTTCTCTGGTGCCTATAACAGTGCCTAAAGAATAATATTTGGTGCAAAAAAAAACTGAAATAGCTTTTAAATAAGTAGGCATTAGCTTGTCTACCAATGGGTATCATATGGTTGCTGAGTGCACTTTTTGGACAGTTTATCAGAGAGATGATTTGTAAATTCCAACTGATATTAGATGCCATCACTAAAAACCATTTTGATTCCAGGAAGAGTAACATATTCCAAACAAATTTTATTCTTTCTCCATGGACAATTACTACCATGAAGATTTCAGATGGGGGTTTTATAAATGTTTCATGGCAGTCTTATGAAAAAAGGACGTAAAAACAATGTATACTTATAATTAAATTTGTAAATATATGAACAACTTTGTTCTTTTACAGATTAGTGTCAATCTGAAGGAAATTTCAGTCATGTTTTGAAGTGATAATATTCAACATGTGTACCAATCATATTAATGAAGAAATATATATTGAATTATTGACTCACCCAGAACTGGTGAAAGTATAAAACTCACTATACAAAAAGCTATAATTCATTTTTATTCTGCTAGGCTAGATAAATGATTTAATTGCAACCAAATAATTTAATGACTATTCAGTCACATTCTTAGAAAATTCTTCAATGGCCATCAGACCACATTAAGTCTTCTTTTTACATGTTTTCATGGTGCACTGTATGCATTTTTATAAACATAAAATTTATAGTGTTTAATAAGTGGTTATTAATTTTTAATGTGTCTTTTCCCTCAGGACTTCTCTAAAAGCGCAGAAATTATTTTACTTTTGTTCAAATCTGAATCTACATGCTTAATGCAACATCTGGGCCATGGAAGCTATTTCATAAAGATTTGTTGATATTATTCTATATGTAAACACTTTTCCTCATATTATGCCATAATGCCATCACATTAATCACTTCTCTGTATTAAAACCTATCACCAGATTTGTGGAGTTAAAAATTTGTGAGTTTCTGTTTGTTTTTAAGGCTTTACTTTCTTGCACTGATCATTGGTCTGAAGACCATGTCTCAACCCAATAGAAATAATGATGTCCACATTTCAGTGCTTTTCTTCTAAATTTCACATTCATTTACAGAAATACTATGTAGAAACTAATCCCAAAGGTTCCAAGTGAAAACAAAATCTATTTGCTAACTATATTTTGTAGTTATTGGCTACATTTTTGAGAGCAACAGTAACTAGGAGGCTTTTTTTTTTCCCTCTCTCTCAAACTAGAACAACAGATTTACTGTAGAAGTAATTTGGTATTTCAGTTCCAAATTTTTCATTTCTTACAATGAGAACTTTTAAGATCTACCCTTTTAACAATTTTCAGATAAGCAATATGGTACTGTAAACTGTAGTCACTATGCTGTACATTTTATCGAGTTATTTTATAACTGAAAATTTTTACTTTTTAACCCTCTTCATACCCTTCCCAATGCCATTTCTAGAATTTCTGTTTTCTGTATCCATGAGGTTCAGTTTTCTTTTTGAAACCACATATAAGTGAGATCATATATGGTATTTGTAATTTCTGACTTATTTCACTCAGCAAAACGACATGAAGTCCATGCATGTTGCTACAAGTGACAAGATGTCTCCCTTACTCATGGGTAAATAATATTCCACATTATTAATAACATTCTTTTGATGGACACTTGGGTTGTTTTGGTATCTTGTCTATTATAAATAATGCTTCACTGAATATGGATTGCAAATATATTTTAGTGTTTTTTTTTCAAGTAAATATCCAGAAGTGGAATTGCTGGATCATATGGTAGTTCTATTTTTCATTTTTTTAGTAACCTCCATACATTTTTCTATAGTGGCTTCACCAATCTACATTCCCACCAACAGAGAACAAGGATTCCCTTTACTCCATATCCGTGCCAGTACTTCTTATTTTTAGGTATTTTTGTTTTTTTATTTCCCCCCTCCATAATAGCCATTCTAACAGATCCAAAGTGATACCTTATTGTGATTTTGATTTTCATTTCCCTCATGATTTATGAGGGAGGACCTTTTCCTGTACCATTTGGCCATCTGTATATCTTTCTTGAAAAAAATGTCTATCCAGATCCTCTGCCCATTTTTTAATCAAATAGTGTGGGATTTTTGCTACGGAGTTATATGAGTCTTTGTATATATTGTGTATAAACTCCTTATGAGATATCCAATTTGCAAATATTTTCTCCCATTCAGTAGGTTGTCTTTTTTTTTTTTTATGGTCTCTTTGTTGTACAGAGCTTTTTAGCTTGATGTAGTCCTGCATGTTTATTTTTGTTGTCTGCTTTTAGTGTCAAATCCCCCAACCCCCCCCCCCCCAAATCATTGCCAAAACCAATATCAAGTAGTTTTTAACATGTTTTCTCCTAGGAGTTTTATGGTTTCAGGTCTTATATTCAAGTATTTAATCTATTTTCGGTTAACTTTTGTGTATAGTGGTCCAGATTTATTCTCTTGCATGCATATTTCCAACACCATTTATGGAAGAGACTGACCTTTCCTCATTGTATATTCTTTGCTCCTTTGTTGTAAATTAATTAACCAAATATGCATAGGTTTATTTCTGGGCCCTCTTTTCAGTTCCACTGGTCTATGTGTTGGTTTCAACAGCAGTGTCATACTGTTTTCATTAATATAGTTTTGTAATATAATTTGAAGTTAGAGAACAACACACCCAGTTTTGTCCATTTTTCTTAAGATTGCTTTGGTTTTTCAGTGATTTTTATGCTTTCTATGTAAATTTTAAGATTTTTGTTCTCTTTCTGTGAAAAATGTCATTTGGAATTTTCATAGGGATTGAACTGAATTTATAGATTACTTTGGGTAACATGGACATTTTAACAATGTTATTTATTCCAATTTATGAACACAAGATATATTTTCATTTGTCTTCTTCAACTGTTGCATCAATGTCATGTAGTTTTTAGTCTACTGGTCTTTCATCACCCTGTATATATTTATCCCCAGGTATTTTATTCTTTTTGATGCAATCGTAAATGAGATTATTTACATAATTTCTCTATTAGTTCATTATTACTGTATAGAAATGCAATGAATTTTTATATTGTTTTTATAACTTGTGATTTCACTGATATCATTGATTCAAATTTCCTCTAGATAATAATAGTTAATCTGTAAATGGTGATAGTTTTTACTTCCTTTGGATGCCTTTTTTTCTTCTTGCCCAGTTGCTCTGGCTAGAACCTCTACTGTGTTGAATAAATGTCACGAGTGTGGGCATCTTTGTCTTGTTCTTAATCTTTGAGAAAAAGTTTTGTGCTTTTTACCATTAAGTATGATGTTAGCTATGGCCCTGTTATATATGGCCTTTATTATTTTGATATATATCCACTTTGTGTGAGTTTTTATTATGAATGGATATTGATCATGTGATTTTTATCCTTCATTTTATTAATGTGGTGTATCACATTGAATGATTTGTAGACATTGAACTATATGCCTCCATCCTTGGAAAATCCTAAACGTGGTATATTATCTTTATTTAAATTTTTCATTTTATTTTAATTGAAGTATAGTTGACATACACCATCCTTAGTTTCAGGTGTATACCATATTGATTTGATAGTTTTAAACATTATAAAATAATACCCATAATAAGTCAAGTTATCCTCTATCACCATATGTAATTGTTATTGACTATGTTCCCTGTGCTGTATATTATATCCCTATGACTTATATAACTGAAAGTTTGCACCTCTTAATTCCCTTTGTGTATTTCAGGCTCCCAACTCCTAGGAGCTCCCCTCTGGTAACCAACAGTTTGTTTTCTGCACCTATGATTCTGTTTCTGGTTTGTTATTTCAGATTTGATATGTAAGTGAAATCATATGATATCTGTTTTCTCTGCTGGCTTACTTCACTTTCCATAATAGGTCCATCTATTGTCACAAAATGCCAATATATCATTCTTTTTTATAGCTGAGTAATATTCCAGTAGATGGAGATATTTGTCTATAGATATATAGATATCTCTATGTATAATCACATCTTCTTTATCTTCTGTTTCTCTGTTGATAAACAGATTACTTTCATTTCTTGGCTATTGTAAATTCTTCTGCAATAAACATAAGGGTGCATATAACTTTTTGGATTGGTGTTCTTGTTTTCTTCACATATTACTCAGAAGGGGAACTGTTGGATCACATGGTATTTTTTAAAAAAAATTTTAGGAAACTCCATACCGTTTTTCATAGTGACTGCACCAATTTTTATTTCTACTAACAGTGTACAGGATTTCCTTTTCTTCATATCTTTGGCACACTTTTTTTTTTTGGTCTATTTGATTACAGCCAATCCAACAGGGTTAAAGTAATACCCCATTGTATTTTTGATTTGCATGTACCTCATAATTAGTGATGTTGAACATCTTTACATGTACCCGTTGGCCATTTAAATGTCTTTGAAAAAAAATGTCTATTCATCTTTTGCCTATTTTTAAATTGGACTGTTTGATGTTTTGATATTGTGACTGTTTTTATATATTTTGGGTATTAACTCCTCTATGGGATGCATGATTTACTAATAGCTTCTCCCCATTCAGTAGGTTTCCTTTTCATTTTGTTGATAGTTTCCTTTGTTCCAAAAACTTTCTAGTTTGATGTAATCCCATTTGTTTACTCTAGCTTTTGTTGCCCTTGCCAGAGAAGACTGGTCCCCCCCAAAAATCTATTCCTAACAAAGAGCTTACTGTTTATATTTTCTCCTAGGAGTTTTATGGTTTCAGGTCTTATATTCAAGTCTTCAATCCACTTTGAATTTATTTTTATATATGGTATAAAATAGTAGTCTAATTTTATTAAAAATAGTAGT
Organism: Ailurus styani; assembly: GCA_002007465.1. NCBI lineage: Eukaryota > Metazoa > Chordata > Mammalia > Carnivora > Ailuridae > Ailurus > Ailurus styani. Next base: position 3,082,461 of record LNAC01000013.1, on the reverse strand, counting down.
CTAATTTTATTATTATGCAGGTAGCTCTCCAGTTTTTCTGACACAATTTATTAAAGAGACTATGTTTTATATTCTTTATATTTATATTCTCACCTTCTTTGTCACAAATTAAATGCCCATATATGCATTGGCTTATTTCTGAGCTCTCTATTTATCCATTGATCTATATTTCTGTTTTTTGTGCCAGCACCATGAGGTTTTGATTACTGTAGCTTTGTAGTATAGTTTAAAATCCAGGAGTATGATACCTTCAGCTTTATTCTTCCTTCTCACAATTGCTTTGGTTACTTGGGGTCTTTTGTGGTTCCTTACAAATTTTATGGTTCTCTGTTCCAGTTCAACAAATTTTGATGGGGATCACATTCTTTTTATAGATTGCTTTGGGTCATGTGATATTTTAACAATAAGTGAACATTTAACACTTATTTGTGTTCTCTTTAATTTCTTGCAACAATATCTTATTATTTTCAGAATTGTATGATCATTTTAATGTATGGTTGAAATTGGTTTACTAATATTTTATTGAGGATTTTTGCATCTATGCTCATCAGGGGTATTAGCCTATTATTTTATTTTCTGTAGTGTTTTTCAGGTATTTATCAGGGTAATGCTGGTCTTATAAAATAAGTTTGGAAATGTTCCTTTCTTTTCTATTATTTTGATAAAGTTTGAGATTTTATATTATTCATTTTTGAATATTGACTAGAATTTACCAGTGAAGCCATCTCATCCTCCACTTGTTTTTTGATTACTGATCGATCTCTTTACTATATCAGTTTTACTAAGTTGTATTTCTGTGGTATCAGGGATAACATCTCTTCCTTTAATGCTTATTTGAGCCCTCTCTTTTTCTTAGTAATGGTACCTAATCTCTTAGTTTCATTATCTCTTCTATTTTCTTTTATTTATATTTTTTGTTACTTCCTTCTACTAATGTTAATCTTTGTTCACTTAAAAAAAATCCTCAAGGTATAGTTAGCTTTTTTGAGATTCTTTTTCTTGAGGTAACTATTTATTGCTATGAACTACTCAGAACTGCTTTTGCTGCATCCTGTGTTTTTGTTTTATTTCCATTTTCATTTGTCTCTAGGTATTTTGGAGTTTCTTTCTTGAATTATTTTTACCCATTGGTTATTTACTAGCATTTTTCATCTCCACATTAATGTGGAGAAACATTAAGATATAAAGTGATTTATTTTATATTAAGCACATTTTCCTAAATAACCTCTGAAACATTCTTGTGAATTCTTGTTTAACTATCCTTATTACGTTAGAAATGAAATATTATAATATGATTAGCTCCTTGCATTTATTGCCTTATTCCTTATTTTATACATTATTTGGTTTTACCCTCACTTAGATGGATTGGTCAAGTTGCAATGCAAATTTGGCTTAAATGACCATATCTGAGGTCAAATTGCTTTGTGGGTTGTTAAAATTTTGAAATGGAAGAGAAGCTTGGGAAGATAGTGAAGTAGGAGGACCCTAAACTCACCTTATCTCACCTTTACAACTAGATATCACTCACACCTCAGTAAAGAAACCTGAGAGTGACCCAAACACTGGCAGAAAAAACTCCACAACTAAATGTGGAAAAGAAGCAGCATTGGAGAGGTGAGAAAGCACAAAAAGAGTGGTAGGGAGCTGGCTGTGTGTGTGGAGAGCAGAAAGCACTAGTGACCCTACACAGGGAAAATGAACCACTATAATGTCTTGCCTTGAAAACCAGAGTGGTTGATTTCTCTGAGTTTTTAGAACTGTACAACCAATGGGACTTGGAGCCTAGAGCTTTAAAAGTCAGCTCATTTGCACTGGGCAAATTGGGAAAGCCAGTGATGGTAAAGAGAACAGCCTGTAGAAGTAACAGTTTGCACAATGCCAGGGGCAAATGGAAGGGATATCTGTTCACATTGATTTCAGAACATGTTGGGAGACATATCTGGGAATAAAGTAGCTGGAAGTTGCTTTCAACTACTTTCCTCCCCCACAACCCTGCATAAACACATAGTTACTTGATACTTAACCTGCAAGTAGTGTGTCCCACCAGGAGTTCTCCCGAGGACTCATCCACTGCAAGCCCACTGGCCTTGGCCCTGGGTTCAGAGCAAATGTTGTTAACACCACACGTACCCCACCCAGCGGCCACCTCCATGCACCATTCTATTTGCTAGCCACCATGCTGCAAAAGATGAAGCCTAGGACTGCTCAGTCCAAATTCTGCTAACACTGATGTCCCACTGGGTCTCACTAACATCACAGAGAGCAAGCACAGCTCATAACAGGCAGGGAGTCAGTGAAGACATCTGGACTGAAATAAAGGTGAATCAGACACAACAGTAGGATGTAAGCAACACACCTAGGAGACTCCCCTGAAGTGCAAGATTCTTGGTAAACAGGATACAGTGTACTACAGAGCATTACAGGTCTTCTCTTTCATAAAACTGCTACTTCCAAGGGCAGAAGATGTAGCTGACCTAACATACAAAAATGACACAGAGAAGTAGACAAATTGCAGGGACAGAGAAATACGTCCCAAATGAAAGAACAAGAGGAGATCTAAGCGAAACAGAATACAAAATATGCCTGATCGAGAATTGAATGATTATAAAAATACTGGACTTTGGAAAGAGGGGAGAACATCAGTGAGACCCTTGACAAAGAGAAACAAAATAACACATGAGAGATGAAGAGCTCAATAAATAAAACTACAATAGATGGAATAAATAGTAGAGTGCAGGAAGTAGAGGAACATATTAGTGTCCTAGAAGATAGAGTAATGGAAAACAATCAAGCTGAATGGTTGAGAAATAAATACTGCATAATAAGAATAGACATAGAGAATCAGTGACTCCATCAAGGATAATAACATTTGCCTTATAAGGATCTCAGAAGTAGAAGAGAGATAAAAGGGGGCAGAAAATGTGTTTAAAGAAATAATAGCTGAAAACTTCCTGAAGCTGGGAAAGGAAACAGAGTCAGATTCAGGAGGCACTGTGAGCCCCAATAAAGTCAACCCAAGGAAATCCACACCAAGACACATAGTAATTAAAATGGTAAAAAACAGTGATAAAGGTTGTAAGAGAAAAGAAGACAGATACATACAAAGAAACCTCCACAAAGCTATCAGCTGATTTTCAGCAGAATCTTTGCAGGTAAGAAAATGGCCTGATGTATTATTGAAAGTGATCTAAAAGGGAAAAATCTGAAGTGAAAACAGAAGCAGAGATAAAGAATTTTCCAAATAAAAGTTAAAAGAATTCACGACCACTAACGAGCCTGATAAGAAATGTTAAGGGGAATTCTATGAGTGCAAAACAAAAACCATAAGAGTAAGAAAAATAGGAAGCACAAGAGCAAAAAATAAAAATAAAGTAAAAAAGGTATAAAATAAAATAATGCAAAACATTATTCAAATATCAAAAACATGGAGGGGAGAGTAGTAAAGAATGAGATCAAAATTAAGTGACCATCAGCTTAATATAGACTGCTATATTCAGATGATGATATATATAAACTGAGTGGTAACCACGAATAAAAAAAAAAACAGTAACAGATATGCAAAAAATAAAAAGTAAGTAATCCAAATATATCACTAACTAAAACCAACAGACCATGAAATGGCGAAAAAGAAAGGATCACAGAAAAACTGTAAAAACAACCACAACAGGGGCACCTGGGTGGCTCAGTCAGTTAGGCATCTGCCTTCAGCTGGGGTGGTGATCCTGGGGTCCAGGATTGAGTCTCACATCAGGCTCTTTTCTCAGTGGGTTGTCTACCTCTCCCTTTCCATCTGCCTGAGGCTCTTCCTACTTGTGCTTCTCTCTGTCTCTCTCTGTCAAGTAAATGAAATCTTGAAAAAAAAATCACCAATAATAAAATGGCAAGAAATACATATTAATAATTATTTTGAATGTAAATGGATGAAATTCTCCAATAAAAAATTTCAGGATGGCAGGGTAGAATAAAATAAAAAAAGACCCATCTATATGCTGAAGACACTCATTTAAGACCCGAAGACACCTGCCAATTGAATGTGAGTGAATGGAGAAAAATTTTTCATGCAAATGGATGTCAAAAGAAAGCTAGAATAGGAATACTTACATCAGACAAAACAGACTTTAAAACAAAGACCAACAAGAGACAAAGAAGGACAATGTATAATAACAAATATAAATATTTATACACCCTACATAGGAGCATCCAAATACATAAAACAGTTAATAAAAAATATAAAGGAGGTAACTGATAGTAAAGAATAACATCAGGGGACTTTAATACCTTACTTACATCTTCATATATTAGGCACAAAAAATCTCCACAAATTCAAGAATTTCAAACTCATACTGTGCTTCTTTTCTAAACACAATGCTATGAAACTATAAGTAAAAGATAAGAAAAAATCTAGAAAAACTACAAATACATGGAGGTTAAGTAACATACTACTAAATAATGAATGGGTTAATGAAGAAATCAAAGAAGAAATTTAAAAAGCACATGGAAACAAACAAAAATGAAAATTCAATCGCCCCAAATCTTTTGAATGCTACAAAAGCAGTTCTAAGACAGAATTTTATAGCAATACAGGCCTACCTCAAGAAATAAGAAAAATTTCAAAAGACCTACCTAACCTTACACCTGAAGGAGACAAGAAAAGAAAAATAAACAAAATTCAAAACCAGCAGAAGGAATGAAATAGTAAAGATTAGGGCAGAAATAAATGATATAGAAACAAAAACAAAAAGAAAAAAGAATAGATCAATAAAACCAGGAGCTGGTACTTTGCAAAGATAAGTGAAACTGATAGACCTCTAGCCAGATCCATTAAAAAAAATCCAAATAAGCAAAATCATAAATCAAAGATAAATAACAACACAGAAATATAATCATTTGTAAGAGAATAAGAGAATATTATGAAAAACTATATGCCCACAAATTAGACAATCTAGAAAAAATGGTCAAATTCCTAGAAACATATGAGCTACCTAAAGCAGGAATAAATAGAAAATTTGAACAGACTTACTGCCAGCAATGAAACTGAATCAGTAATCAAAAGACTCCTGACAGACAAAGGTCCAGGACCAGGTGACTTCACAGATGAATTCTACCAAATATTTAAAGAAAAGTCAATACCTATTCTATTCAAACAACCCAAAAAATAGAAAAGGAAAACTTCCTAATTCACTCTATGAGGTCACCATCACCTTGACACTAAAAGCAGATAAAGACATTATGATACCTCTGATGATCATAGATGCAAAAAACCTCAACGAAATACATTTTAAAAAATCAATCACCATGAGCAAGTGGGATTTATTCCCTGAATGCAGGGGTGGTTCAATATTCACAAATCGGTCACCTTGATATCAATTATATCATATCATATCAATAAGAGGCAAGGTAAAAACCATATGATCATTTCAACAGACACAGGAAAAGCATTTGACAAAGTGCATTATCCATTCATAATAAAAACCCTCAACAAAGTAGGTTTAGAAGGAATACTTCAACATAATAAAGGCCATATGTGAAAAACCCACAGTTAACATGATCCTTCATGAGGAAAATCTGAGAGTATTGTCCTTACATCAGGAGCAAGACAAGATGTCCATTTTCACTACTTTTATTCAATATAGTAATAGAAATCCTAGCCACAGCAATCAGACAACAAAAAGAAATAAAAGACCTTCAAATCGGTAAAGAATTAAAACTTCACTCTTTGGGAGCCTGGGTGGCTCAGTCAGTTAAGTAGCTGCTTTCGGCTCAGGTCATGATCTCAGGGTCCTGGGATCGAGGCCCACATTGGGCTCCCTGCTCAGTGGGGAGCCTGCTTCCTCCTCTCTCTCTGCCTGCCTCTTTGCCTACTTGTGATCTGATCTCTCTCTCTCTGTGTCAAATAAATAAATAAATAAAATCTTAAAAAAAAAAAAAAACTTCACTCTTTGCAGGTGACATGATATTACACATAGAAAACCCAAAAGACTCCATGAAAAAGTTGCTAGAACTGATACATGAATTTAGAACTCATACATAGATAATACAAAATCAATCTACAAAAATCTGTTGCATTTCTATACACTAATAATGAAGTATCAAAAGGATAAATTAAGAAACTAATCTCATTTAAAACTGCATCAAAAGTAATAAGATACTGGGGCACCTGGGTGGCTCAGTGGGTTAAGCCTCTGCCTTCGGCTCAGGTCATGATCTCAGGGTCCTGGGATGGAGTCCCACATTGGGCTCTCTGCACAGCAGGGAGCTTGCTTCCTTCTCTCTCTCTGCCTGCCTCTCTGACTGCTTGTGATCTCCCTCCCTCTCTCTCTCTCTCTCTCTCTCTCTCTCTGTCAAATAAATAAATAAAATCTTAAAAAAAAAAGTAATAAGATACTGAAAAACAAATCTAACCAAAGAGTTGAAAGCCCTGTACTCTGAAAACTACAAAACATGGATGAAAGAAATTGAGAATGACACAAAGAAATGGAAAAATATTCCATGTTATTTTGATCAGAAAAACGAATGTGTCTAAAATGTCTATATCATCCAAAGCAATCTATAGATTTAATGTAATGCCTATCAAAATACCAATTGTATTTTTTCACAGAGCTAAACAAGCAACCCTAAAGTTTATATGGAAGCATAAATCACCTTAAATTTCCAAAGCAATATTGAAAAAGAAAAGCAAAACTTGAGGTATTACAATTCCTGACTTCAATTTATATACAAAGATGTAGTGATCAAAACAATATGGCACTGGCACAAAAGTAGACACATAGATAAATAGAACAGAATGAAAAACCAGAATGAAATTCACCATTTTATGGTGAGTTAATCTTTGACAAAGCAGGAAAAATACCAATGGGAAAAAGACAGTCTCTTCAACAAATGGTGTTGGGACAACTTGTCAGCTACATGCAAAAGAATGAAATGACCACTTTCCTGCACAAAATACAAAAAAAAAAAAACCCTCAAGATGAAATAATCTCTAAATGTGAAATCTGAGACCATAAAAATAGCAGAAGAGAACACATGCAGTAATTTTTCTGACATCAGCTATAGCAACATTTTTTCTAGATATGTCTCCTGACACAAGGGAAATAAAAGCAAAAACAATATTGGGGCTACATCAAAATTAAAAAAAAAAACTTTTGTACAGTGAAGGAAACAATCAACTAAAAAGCAACCTAATTAATGGGATAATTAATTGTAAGTTAATTTGTAAATTAATTGTAAATTAATTGTAAGTGTCATTTGTAAATGACATATCCATTTGATAAAGGGTTAGAATCCAAAATACATAAAGAGCTTATGTCAGTCAAATAACCTAAAACCAAATGACCTAATTAAAAAAAAGTAGGCAGAAGCCATGAACAGGTATTTCTCCAAAGTAGACATCCAAATGGCCAACAGACACATGAAAAGATGCTGAACATCACTCATCATCATGGAAAAGCAAATCAAAACTGCCATGAGATATTACCTCACACTGGTCAGAATGGCTAAAATCAACAATACAAGAAATAACATGTGTTGGTGAGGATATGGAGAAGGAACACTCTTGTACTGTTGGTAAGAATGCAAACTGGTGCAGCCACTGTGATTTAAAAATAAAACTACCCTAGGATTCTGTAATTGCACTACTGGGTTTATATCCAAAACAAAATAAAACAAGACAAAAACACAAACGAAAACAGTAACTCAAAGGGATACATACACCCTTATACTATAGCAGCATTACTTACAATAGCCAAACTATGAAGCAGCCCAAGTGTCCTTTGATAGATGAATGGCTAAAGATGATGTGGTATATACATTATTATTATTTAGCCATAAAAAAGAATAATATATTGTCATTTGCAACAAATGGATGGATTACAGAATAAGATGTTAAGCAAAATATGTCAGAGACACAAATGTCACATTATTTCACTCATATGTGGAACTTAAGGAAAAAAGCAAATGAGCAAAGGAAAAAAGAGAAACAAACCAAGAAACAGACTCTTAACTATAAAGAACAAACATGATTTTTGCTGGAGGGGAGGTAGGTGGGGAGGATGGGCGAAATAGATGATGGGAATTAAGGAGTAATGAACACTGAGTGATGTATGGAATTATTGAATCATAATATTTCATACATGAAACTAATATAACACTGTATATTATATTGTAATTAAAAACAAATAAACACACAAATACACATAACATAAATAATAAAGATCCTGATGGAATGAAAAGAAGATTTGAAATGAATGAAAGAATACCAAAGTGATTTGATACAGTAATGAAAATATAAAAATAGTAGATACTAGTAAAAAGGACAACATAGAAATATCTTTGGGGTTTTTGTAATATTCTAAATAGCCACACACACACACACACACACACACACACACACACACACACACTCCCTAATTACAATTGCTTTGACTAAAAGCTAAACCCATAGTATTTGTTAATTGCAAGCAATAAAAACTCTTAAGGATTTTTCCCCTCATTAAAAGCAATTATGAATGTTATAGGTAGTTTTTATTGAAATGAGAATACAGAGTGATAGAAATATTTTTTAAAGATTTTTATTTATTTATTTGAGATAGATGGAGCAAGCACAAGTGAAGGGAGAGGGAGAAGCAGACTTCCTGCTGAGCATGAAGCCTGATGGGAAGGCTTAATTCCGGGACTCTAGATCATGAACTCAGCTGAAACCAAGAGAGTTGGATGCTTAACTGGCTGACGCCCCAGGCACCCCAAAAATGTAAGTTTAAAAAATTATATAGAATAATTATTGTATTTATAGATATAAAATAAAATTCATAATTTAAATTTTATCAGAAATAGAAAAAGCAAAAATGAATCCACTTACTTACACAGCTCATCATCAACAGGTGGGATATGTGGTTAAAACACAGAGATAAGTATTAATCTATCTGGGTACAAATACTAAATCAATTTCTATTTGGACACTTGTTACTGAATATGTTACTAATTTTTCTATCTTTAATTTCTCTCAGGAAAATTAAGGATAGTAACTGTTCCTAATTTTTATGTTGTGGTGAAAATTTAATTATTTAACACATGTTAAATGCTAACAGTGTTTGGCACATCATAGGCATGATATAACTGTCTGCTGTTCATTTGGCTTCTCAGAAAATATGATACTGAGATTCACTTAGTTCCTAAAATAAAAATAAAAGGATTTCCAAAATTATGTAATTTTACATAAGTAGGTATATTATAATTAAGATTCTGATCCCATCTTTTGATATTTGATTGCTATTTTTCTGTTAACTTTCATCATGATAAAATCTTGAATGCCACCTTATTTGGTGTACATAGTCACTTCAAACCATAAGTGCCTGGCTATAAACAGAAACACTAACCCTGGCCATGGGCCCTTTAGCACAATAAAAATACCAAGAGCGGTCCCTTTTCCCATTTTCTGAAGCCATATTCATACCAGCTTGAGAGGACTGCCTCGGTCTCCCCAGAAAAAAAATGTAAATAATATACCTTTTCATAACTTCTTGCTGTGTATATCTGTGTGTGGCATCATGAGTTTGATTATCTAGACCCAAGTTGGGAGGGCTTCCATCCTGCCTCTGTAAGTAAACTCCATATAAATAAACTATGGAATAGTATCATTATCCTGTTAAAAATTATAGAATTAAAGATTACTAAAGAGGTTTCAAGGTACACACAGAGTGGCAAATCTCCCTTATGAACAGTACTGTGCCTTTTATTAAGAAAAATTTTACATAATTTTTCTACATATATCTGGTGCAGACTTTTCTTGTTAGCGTTCTCTTTAGGAAAAAAATTAAAAACAACAACAACAACAACAAACTAAACTTCCTGAGCAACATTACTTTTTCTTGAACAATTCCTTAACATTCTATTCTTTTGAAATGCAAGAGTTTTATGTATCCTTAAAAGAAGTTATAGATGTAATACTCTACAGAGTTGAACATTAAAGGAACATTCAACCTTGCTTTCTATGACACACTTATACTATTAAATTTCTGTAACAAATTAGAATTTAAATTACAATTATGTTCCATTTATGACCTAATTATTTCTGATGAAGTGGGTTCCAGTTAAATTTTCACATATGAGCCATATTTAATACATTTTTAGCACCTATTTATGTTGTTTTGCACCCCATTTAATTTCACTTAGCAATTTGATTCGTCTGATAAGCAATGGGTGAAAAAAAATGGATGTATAAGTAACTGTCAGTAAGAAAGGTATTAACATGAATTTGGATGTAGTTTTAGAAGATATATTTTAGCGGGTGATGAATCTACATAATTATGACAGTATTTTATGTGAAAAAAACCCCCACTCATTTGTTGTGATTTCCTATGTTGGAAATGCAGAAACTGGTATTGTAATAGTATCTGAAAATAGTTTCCCCTGAAATTTGGCTGATGACATTTCTCTTGCATTTATATACATGCATTGAAAACTCCTTAAAAGTCCCCACTGTACCTTTTCATCAAATTCCTAAGAAACCTGAAATCACAGAAAAATTAACATGAAAACTAAAATCTACAATATTTGTCTTCAATCCTTAACATATAAATATAACATAAAATGATCTAGTAATTCTACTGTAAAGTTATTTATATGAGAATTAGTTTTGGTGGACCAAATTGAAATTATACACACAGAGAAAATGAAGGATTGTTAAGCACTCAGTATAAACACGGCCAATTGGTTGTTAATACTATTGAGAATATATTAAGAAATTGTTCTATATATGTTTTAATGAACCAAAATCCTATCAGCATCAGTTCAGTTTGTTGACACTATGACCTACAATCAGTGACCCATTACTTTAAGTGGGAATATTTAAAACACTTATCATTTTTGGTACATGACAATTTTTCTTCATTTTGCTCTGTGAGAGCCAAGACCTTGTATGATTTATTCATTGTTTTTTCCATCATTTTATTCACAATTAAACTTGGGCTTTGAGAAACAAAGCAAGTAGGTAGAATAGGAAAAAAAAATAACATAGGCTGGAGAAGTGACCAGACCCTAGCATAAGCCTATAAAATTATGTTATCATTGTATTTGTTAATTTATGAAAGGTAATGGTAAAAAGGAGAAATAAATAAATCTAGATGATTTGGGCAGTTAGGAGAGGCTTAAAGCATCCAGCCAAGACTATATACGTGTCAATATGTTATTGGTCTGGTGAGATTGGAAGCACTGATCAAAAAGTAAAGGAAAATTGAGAGGAGAGCTAAGATGGTGAGTTATAGGATTCTGGACTTGTCTCATCCCTTAAACATAGCTAGATAAATATTCGGTCATTTTGAACCCCTAAGAAATTTGTCTGAGGAATGACAGAATTGCACAGCTAGAGGGTGAGAAGAGGTCATATCATGGAAGGAAGGAGGTGCAGAGATGTCATTTGGGGGATAAAAGGATCATGGGTGCTATAAAGGGGAGAGAGAGCTCTGATCATGGAAAGAGGTGAGAGAGAGAGAGAGAAGAGAAGAGCACACGGGATCACACAAGGAAAACACTTCCTCAAAGCCATTGACTAGGAAAATGAGGGGCTGATTATCATGAGTTTTTACAACCTGCTGAGTTCAACGACTGGAGTTTTAGAGATCCATGCTGTGGCTAGTGTTGATCCAGTGGGTGCTGCAGTGCTTCTGTGGAGAAGGAGAACAGAAGCCTTGGAGCAGATGTTGTGATCCTCAGATCCAACATCTCGGATCCAGATCAGTGTGTCCCTCAGACACACTGGGAGAGACAGTTCCCCCTTCTTGGAATGCATCTGGGAGAGGTGGCATTGCTTCTCCAGGGACAAAAGTGCCAGTCGGCACCATTATGCTTCCCCCACCCCTTAGCAGGTATCTCTGTCCCAATGCTGAGAATGACATTTTGCTGTGTTTACTCCAATCTCCAAACTCCTGTGCTGTGTTTACTCCAAACTCCAAGGGCAGTTGCCCTTCTGAGATAAACCTGCACTAGTCCCAATGTGGCAAGATCCTCCCCCAGAGGACCAGTTCACGTCTGAGCCATGAAAGGTCCCTAAAGTTTGGAGTTTAAAAACTCAGCCAGCCTCTCTGTGATAAAACACAGTTGTACTGTACTGTCAGTGGGCAGATAGCCCAAAAATAATGTGAAGGTAGATCTGAGGGATGCCTGGGACACAAAAGGGAAGAATATTCGCTCTTCTTTGAGGGCTTCCTGAACGGCGGTGGGCATTTCTCTGGGGATGAAGGAGAAGGCTGGCACTGTTTCCCTTCCTGGCTTCCCAACATAAATTTCAGTAAACAGCATAGTGCTAACAGTGGTGACCTAACCTGCTTACACCAAGCCCCACCCCACTGTGATTTGTGGGTGGTTCTTTACTAGGGCAAGTGTTCCTGAGAACCAGAGTGGTGGGCTCCTCCTCCAGAAAACCAACACAAACCTGCTGCATGCACCAAGTCTACTAACAAGAGTGCTGCAAAGTTTCAGCTTTAATGGAAATAGCATCAGGTCTCTTTTAACAATCAGATCAGTGCATGCCTAGTTGAAACTCACCACACTCTGGCCAAGGTCCCAACACTCCCCACTGTACACAAGAAGAAATTCTGCAGAGGACTGACCTGAGGGAATGAGCAATTGAAACACAGCAGCAGAGTGCACACAGAATATGACAGAAACACTTCCAGAAGTGCCAGGCCCTGAACAGTATATGACCTTTTCTTAATAAAACCATTACTCTCAGGAGCAGGAAACACAACAGGCTTTCCTAACACAAAGACAGACAAAACACCAAGATGGAGGAATTCATTCCCCAAAAAAGAACAAGAAAAGGTCACAACCAGGTATCTAATTGAAACAAATGTAAGTAACATGCCTGATCCAGAATTTAAAGCAACAATCATAAGAACAACAGCTGTGCTTGAAAAAAATATAGAAGTCACCAGGGAGTCTCATACCAAAGAGATAGAAGATCTAAAAGCCAGTCAGTCTGAACTGAAAAATACTATAACCTAGATATGAAGATGACTGGATGTAATGACCACAGGGATGGAAGAAGCAGAGGAACAAATAGAGGATATAGAAGATAAAATTATGGAAAATAATGAAGCTGAAAAGAAGAGGGAAAGAAAAATATTAGGTCATGAATGTAGACTTAAGGAACTCAGCATCTCCATAAAGTGTAATAATATCTATATCACGAGAGTCCAGTAGAAGAGAAGGAAAAGGGGTAAGCAGGTTTATTTGAGGAAATTTTAGCTGAAAACTTCTGGGGAAGGAAATAGACACTCAAATCCAGGAGGCACAAGAGGATTCCCATCAAAATTAATAAAAGCAGGCAAAACCAAGACATCCTGCTAAATTTGCAAAATACAGAGATGAGGATAAAATCCTAAAAGCACCAAGAGGGAAAAAAAAATCCCTAACTTACAAGAGAAGACAAATAAAGTCAGGAGCAGACCATTCAAACAGAAACTTGCCAGTCCAGGAAAGAGTGGTATGATATATTCAACATACTGAATGGGAAAAATATGCAGCCAAGAATATTCTATCCAGCAAGGCTGTCATTCAGAATAGAAGGAGAAACGGAGTTTCCCAAATAAGAACTAAAATAGTTTGTGACCACTAAACCAGCACTTCAAAAATATTAAAAGGAACTCTTAGAGTGGGAAAGAAAGACCAAAAGCAACAAATACTAGAAAGGATCAGAAAATCTCCAGAAACAACTTAACAAGTAATACATTAGCACTAAATTCATATTTATCAATAATTACTCTGAATGTAAATAGACTGAATGTTCCAATCAAAAGACATGGGGTGTCAGTGTGGATAATAAAACAAGACTTTACAAGAGATACATTTTAGACATAAAAACACCTGCAGATTGAAAGTGAAGGGATAGAGAACCACCAATCATGCTAATGGACATCAAAAGAAAGCCAGAGTAGCCATACTTATATCAGACAAACTAGATTCTAAACCAAAGACTATAACAAGAGATGAAGAAAGGCACTATGTCATAATAAAGGGGCCTATTCAACAAGAAGATCTAACAATTGTAAATATCTATGACCAATCAATTAATAAAAAATACCAAGAAACTCTTTGATAATAACAGGGAACTCTAACACCCAACTCACAGCAATGGACAGATCATCTAAGAAGAAAATCAACAAGGAAACAAGGGCTTCGAATGACACACTAGACCAAATGGACTCAAGATATATTCAGAACATTTCATCCTAAATCAGCAGAATACACATTCTTTTTGAGTGCATATGGGATAGAATCACATACTGGGTCACAAATCAAGTCTCAACAAGTACAAAAAGACTGAGATCATACTAGGCATATTTTCTGACCACAACACTGAAGCCAACCACAAGAAAAAAACTGGAAAGTCCACAAATATATGGAAGTTAAAAACAACTTACTAAAGAGTGAATGGGTTAACCAGGAAATTAAAGAAGAAATTTAAAAAATACATGGAAAAAAAAGAAAATGAAAACACAACAGTCCAAAAACTTTGGGATGCTGCAAAAGTGGTCATAAATTGACAATACAGGCCTACCTCAAGAATCAAGAAAAGTCTCAAATATACAACATAACCTTATACCTAAAAGACTGGAAAAAGAACTAAGGAAATCTAATTCCAGCAGGAGAAGGGAAATAATAAATATGAGAGCAGAAATAAAGGATATAGAAACAAATAAAAAAATAGAACAGATCAATGAAACCAGGAGCTGATTCTTTGAAAGTATTAACAAAATTGATAAACCCCTAGTTAATCTTATCAAAAAAAAGAGAGAGAGAGAGAGAAAGGACCCAAATAAATAAAATCACAAATGAAGGAGGAGAGATCACAGTCACTATCACAGAAACACAATTATAAGATATTATGAAAAATTATATGCCAATAAATGGGCAATCTAGAAGAAATTGATAAATTCCTAGAAACGTGTGAACTACCAAAACTGAAACAGGAAGAAATAGAAAATTTGAACTGACCCATAACCAGCAAAGAAATTGAAGCACTAATAAAAAATCTCTCAAAAGCTAGAGTCCTGGGCTGTATGGCTTTCCAGGTAATTCTACCAAACATTTTTAAAAAGATTTTATTTATTTACATGAGAGAGTGAGAAGATGACAGGAGGATAGGGAGAAAGAGAATCTCAGACAGACTCCACACTGAATGAAGAGCCAGATATGGGGCTCAATCTAATCTGGGCTGAACTCCAGAGTTGGATGCTTAACCAACTGACCCACCCAGGAGCCCCCTAACAAATATTGAAACAGTTAATACCTATTCCTCTCAGAATATTAAAAAAAAAAATAGAAATAAAAAGAAAACTTCCAAATTCATTCTACAAGGCCAGAATTACACTGATTCCAAAACCAAAGACTAGAGAATTATAGACCAATATCCTTATGAACATGGATGCAAAAATTCTCTAATCCAATCAAACAGTACATTAGAAGGATTAGTCACTACAAATAAGTGGGATTTCTTCCTGGGCTGTAGGGTGGTTTAATATCCACAAATCAAACAACATGATACACTACATTAATAAAAGAAAGGATAAGAAACATATGATCCTGTGATTAGATACAGAAAAACCATTTGACAAAATACAGCATCCTTTCTTGATAAAAACCCCCAACAAAGTAGGGATAGAAGGCGCATACCTCAAGATCATACAGCCCATATACAAAAGACCCAAAGCTAATATTATCCTCAATGGGGAAAAATTGAGAGTCTTTCCCTTATGGTAAGGAACATGACAGGTATATCCACTCTCAAAATAGTATTGGAAGTCCTAGTCCCAGCAATGAGACAACAAAAATAAGTAAAAGTCATCCAAACTGGCAAGGAAGAAGTCAGACTTTCACTATTTGCAGAGAACATGGTACTCTATGCAGAAAACCTGAAAGACTCCACCAAAAAGTTGATAGAACTGATACAGGAATTCAGTAAAGTCATATGATACAAACTCAACATGCAAGAGTATGTTGCATCTCTACATACTAATAATGATGCAGCAGAAAGAGAAATGAAGGAACCAATCCCATTTACAATTATACCTGAAACTATAAGATACCATGAAATAAACCTAACCAAGGAGGTAAAAGATATGTACCCTGAAAATTATAAAACGGTCATGAAAGAAATGGAAAATGATACAAAGAAATGGAAAGACATCCCATGATCATGGATTGGAAGAACAAATATTGTTAAAATGTCCATACTACCCAAAGCAATCTACACATTTAATGCAATCCCTATCAAAATACCAACCACATTTTTCACAGAACTAGAACAAAGAGCCCTAAAATTTGTATGGAAGTACAAAAGTCCTCAAGTGGCCAAAACGATCTTGAAAAAGAAGAGCAAAACAGAAGGCCTCACAATTTTGGATTTCAAGTTACGTTACAAAGCTGTAATCATCAACACAGTATGGTACAGACACAAAAACAGACACATAGATCAATGGAACAGAAGAGAAAACCCATAATGGACCCATAACTATATGGTCAACCGATCTTCTACGAAGCAGGAAAGAATATCCAATGGAAAAAAGACAGACTTTTCAACAAATGGTGTTGGGAAAACTGGACAACAACATGCAGAAGAATAAAACTGGACCAGTTGCTTATGCCATACACAAAAATAAATTCAAAATGGATGAAAGACCTAAATGTGAGACAAGAAATCATCAAAATCCTAGAAGAGAACAGAGTCAGTAACCTCTTTGACTGAGGTCACAGCAACTTCTTTCTAGACATGTCTCTTGAGGCTAGGGAAATAAAAGCAAATATGAATTACTGGGACTTCATCAAGTTTAAAAGTTTCTGCACAGCAATGGAAATGATCAACAAAACTAACAGGCAACCTTTGGAATGGGAGAAGATATTTGTAAATAACATATCTGATAAAGGGTTACTATCCAAAATATATGAAGAACTCATCAGAGGTGCTGGATGGCTTAGTCAGTTAAGGTTCTGCCTTTGACTCAGGTCATGATCCCAGAAGTCCTGGAATTGATGTGGGGTGTATATACAATGAAATATTACACAGTCATAAAAAAGAATAAACTCTTGCCATTTGCAATGACATGGAAGGAGCTAGACAGTATTATGCTCAGTGAAAGAAGTCAGAGAAAAACAAATACCCTATGATTTCACTCATATGTGTAATTTAAGAAAGAAATAGATGAACATGGGGGAATAGAGAGAGTTAATGTATATAACAGACTATTAAGTATAGAGAATAAATTGAGGATTACTGGAGGAGAGGTGGACAGGGAGATAGGTTGAATGGGTGATGGGACCTAAGAGGGGGCACTTGTGATGAGCAATGGGTGATGTATGTTAGTAATGAATCACTAAGTTCTACCCCTGAAGTTGATATTACACTATATGTTAACTAACTAGAATTTAAGTAGAAAGTTTAAACAACAACAACAACAACAACAACAAAATAAGTTTAGCTTTTATTAAATTCCCTAACTATACCAGGCAGTATTATTTATGTATCTTTTCTGTTTCATACCATTTTGTTCAGTCATAGTAGTGTTTCATGTTATATTTCTGTTTCCTCAAAAGAATTGAAAACTTCTGGGTGAATATATAGTATATATCTGCAAGGAAAGGAATATCCCACTAAAATGTTCATAAGTATTAGCTTTGTATAGTGAGTTATTTTTAAATAAATTTCTCTTTTTGCTGTGTAAAAAAAAAAAATAAAGAAAGAAGACTGGACAACATGGGCTCAGAAATGCAAACAAGCATTTTAGCCAGCACAATGTCAATGATGTATATTAAGCCAGAGTTCAGCAAATTATGACCCACAGGCCAAAAGTGGGCCATTGCTTATCTTTTAATGGCCAACAAGTTAGAATGTTTTTTACATTTTTAAATGGTTGAAAAAAATAAGAGAGAATTATTTATATACTGTCTATGATTGATTTTACACTTTAAGAGGATTTGAGTAGTTGCTATCGAGAAAATATGACCCAGAAAAACTGAACTATTTACTTTCTGGTTCTTAAGGAAACGTTTGCTAACATCTGTCTTAAGCCTATGATGACAGAGTGAGGATTTTTATGTTTAGTTCTACCAAAAAAAAGGTGCTAGACTTAGGAAGGTGGCTGTCAACTACAATGCGATTTCTGGCTAGAGTGATAGTAGAAAGCAAGGCAATTTCAGACATGATTCTGTTGTTCATAAGACATTAAAATTCTACATCATTTTTGAAGGAGTTTTTTCCTTATTAAAAAGTCTCAAATATGAAAAGAAAAAGTTACATCCATTGCATTATGTAAAATCACAATATCAAATCATAATTTGGAAAACTAATGTTTTTCTTTTTTTATTATTAACATATAATATATTATTTGCCCCAGGGGTATAGGTCTGTGAATCATCAGGCTTACACATGTCACAGCACTCACCATAGCACATACCTTCCCCAATATCTATAACCCAGCCATCCTATCCATACCCCGCAACCCCCCAGCAACCCTCAGTTTGTTTCATAAGATTAAGAATCTCTTATTGTTTGTCTCCCTCCCAATCCCATCTTATTACATTTTTCCCCTCCCTACCCCCCACAATCCCCCACCCTGCCTTTCAAATTCCTCATATACGAGAGATCATATGATAATTGTCTTTCTCTGATTGACTTATTTCGCTTAGCATATCCTCTAGTTGGAAAACTAATGTTTTAATCCAAAAGGTTTATAACCCATTAAAATAATAATTTCTTTATCTATTAAGACACGCAGTAAAAGTGATAGCACTTATATACATTTCTAGAGGAATAAAAAGAACACCTGAAAATCTTTACCTTCATAAATAAAATAGATATGAGTTAATGATGGTTTAAATGTCTTCTTCCCTAAGATATATAAGACATCCAGTTTCTACAAAATGGATACTCTTTCAAAGTACTTTAAATCTCATAGAACAATAAAGAAAAGAAATATAATAGAAGTTCCAAAAGTTTTTTGTTTTGCAGGCTTCCATGCCATGCAGTTTAGCTCTCCATGATTTCCCCACAGCCTTTGCAGAAATGTTATTAACTTCAGAAAATTGTTTCTCCTCCTGCATGTTGAGAGAAAAAGCAATTTGAAATGTTTATGTTTGAAGTTTCTATTCATAAAGAAAAGGCAAAAATATTATTGTTGACTTCAATTTGTTGCTGAAACTACCAAAAGTGCACATTCTTGCAATTATTTACTACAGTTTGAGTCTGATAAATAAAAGTAAGCTCATATTTTCTTCATTGATTAATACAAATTGTCATAAAAGGTACTTTGCATTTCCATGAAGAGAAAGGAAGCTGCTGCCATTTTCATTTTCCCCTGGTGGTGGATGAAATACCTTGTTTCTAAGTGGAGGTCAAGAGAGCTATTACACCCTAATAGAATGTAGGAGAGTTGAGATCTTGCTCATTTACATTAAATGAACTGAGACCTACTGCTAATTACTAAATTTTGTGTACTGATACATAAACAAAGATACTCTGCAATAAAGAAGTAGATACACTATCCTGCAAATATCCTTTTATGCACAGCTCAATGGATGACAGGCTTGATTGGGTAACTGTATGTGGTAAAATGGCTTATTTTGTACTTTAGCATGGTTTATTGGCTAATCAAGTTACACACAACTTATAAAAGCCATTGGCTATTTACACTTTGGTAAACTGCAAACCCAAACACTCTCAATAAGGTAGTAAGAATACATTTCCACGTAAGATTTCTATTGCCTCAGGAACTGTACTCTCTACATAATGGCTTACACTCCATTGACCTGATTAAACTTCTAATTATACTGTATTGAATGTGTCTCTATAAAGTTCACACAAAAACAAAATCACACCATTCTATAACTGCAGGTTTTAGGATTAAAAAAAAACTTGAGAAACTTACTGTTTCTTTTTTTCATAACCCATATTAATACAAGTAGAAGTACTTTACTATAAAAACAATGAAGAGGGTTTCTGGTTCAAGATGGTGACATAGGAAGACACTGAAGTCACCTCCTCTCATAGACACACTACACTGAATCTATAGATACATATGGAAAAATTTTCTCTGGGGAAAAGAAAAACTATAAATTAGCCAAGTGACTCCTACCCATTGAGGAAATTAAAAAAAAAATTCCACATCAAGACAAATAAAAGAGGCTGGGGTGAAATCTCATCATATAGTCCTCCCTTAGCATGGCCACCTATAATCAGGATGAACTCAAAACTTGGAGTTTCTCCCTGAGTAGTAAAGTGTTTGAATCCCACCTTGAGCAGTTCAACTTTTGAATCTGCACCTGAGAAATGAATCTCCAAAGCACCTAACTTTGAAAATCAACATGACCTGTGTCCAAAGATGCACAAGACTGTTGTAAACTGAGAAACAACTCTTAAAAGGGTTATACATTTTGATTAACCCACCCGAGGGCTCAGTGTAGAGGCAGCCAATTGAGAGGAACCCAGCCTTTATGTGAAAGATGCTATTGGCTTATCTCTGAGTGTCACTCTGATGGACAGGCATAGAATGTAACATACATCTATGGACCTACTAGAGTAGCCTACTGGGATGGAGGCTTATGAACACTGTTATTGTACTTTCCCTCTTCCATGCTTTGGCTTGATAAAAAAAAACTAAAACTGAAACTATAAGATACCATGAAATAAACCTAACCAAGGAGGTAAAAGATATGTACCCTGAAAATTATAAAATGGTCATGAAAGAAATGGAAAATGATACAAAGAAATGGAAAGACATCCCATGATCATGGATTGGAAGAACAAATATTGTTAAAATGTCCATACTACCCAAAGCAATCTACACATTTAATGCAATCCCTATCAAAATACCAACCACATTTTTCACAGAACTAGAACAAAGAGCCCTAAAATTTGTATGGAAGTACAAAAGTCCTCAAGTGGCCAAAACGATCTTGAAAAAGAAGAGCAAAACAGAAGGCCTCACAATTTTGGATTTCAAGTTACGTTACAAAGCTGTAGTCATTAACACAGTATGGTACAGACACAAAAATAGACACATAGATCAATGGAACAGAAGAGAAAACCCATAAATGGGCCCTTAACTATATGGTCAACCGATCTTCTACGAAGCAGGAAAGAATATCCAATGGAAAAAGACAGACTTTTCAACAAATGGTGTTGGGAAAACTGGACAACAACGTGCAGAAGAATAAAACTGGACCAGTTGCTTATGCCATACACAAAAATAAATTCAAAATGGATGAAAGACCTAAATGTGAGACAAGAAATCATCAAAATCCTAGAAGAGAACAGAGTCAGTAACCTCTTTGAGGTCACAGCAACTTCTTTCTAGACATGTCTCTTGAGGCTAGGGAAACAAAAGCAAATATGAACTACTGGGACTTCATCAAGTTTAAAAGTTTCTGCACAGCAATGGAAATGATCAACAAAACTAACAGGCAACCTTTGGAATAGGAGAAGATATTTGCAAGTGACATATTGGGCAAAGGGTTAGTACCCAAAATCTATAAAGAAGTCATCAAATGCAACAACCAAAAAATAAAAAATCCAGTGGACAATAGATATGAACAGATATTTTTCCAAAGAAGACATACAAATGGCTAACAGATAAATGAAAATATGCTCAACATCACTCATCATTGACTAAATAGAAATCAAAACCACAGTGAGTTACAATCTAACACCAGTCAGAATGCCTAAAATTAACAACCCAGGAAACAATATCCATTGGTGAGCATGTGGATAAAGGGGAATTCTCTTACATTGTTGGCAGGAATGCAAACCTGTGCAGCCCCTCTGGAAAAGAGTATGGAGGTTTCTCATAAAGCTAAAAATTTAAAAATAGTACTACCTTATGACCCAGCAATTGCACAATAAGGTATTTAACCAAAGGATACAAAAATTATGATCCGAAGGGTCACATGCACCCCAATGTTTACAGCATCACTATCCACAATAGCCAAATTATGGATAGAGTCCAAATGTCCATCAACTGATGAATGGATAAAGAAGAGGTAGTGTGTGTGTGTGTGTGTGTGTGTGTGTGTGTATGTGTGTGTTTGTGTGTAATGGAATATAATTCAGCCATCAAGAAGAATGAAATCTTGTCATTTGCAATGACATGTATAGAGTTGGTGAGTATAATGCTAAGCAAAATGAATCAGTCAGAAAAAGACAGATACCATATGATTTCACTTATATGTGTAATTTAAGAAAAAAAACAGATAAACATAAGGTAAGGGAAGGAAAATAAAATAAGATAAAAGCAAAGAAGGAGGGAAACCATAGGAGACTCAACTCTAAGAAATAAACTGAGAGTTGGTGGAGGGTGGTTGGTGAAAGGATGGGGTAAACGGGTAATGGACCATAAGTAGGACACTCGTAATGAGATGCTGGTGTTACATGCAAGTGATGAATCACTAAATTTTACTCCTGAAACTAATACTATACTATATATTAACAAAACTGTAGTTTAAGTAAAATCCTGAAAGAAAAAAAAAACGCTAGAGAGATACCTGGATAGCCCAGTCAGTTAAACATATGAATCTTGATTTCAGCTTAGTTCTCTATCTCAGGTCATGAGTTCAAGCCCTATGTTGGCTTCCATGCTAGGCATGGAGACTACTTTAAAATATATATATATATATATATATATATATATATATATATATATATATATATATAGAGAGAGAGAGAGAGAGAGAGAGAGAGAGAGAGAGAATTTGAACAGCAGATTAGATGAAGGAGAAGAAAGGATTAATATACTCAAAGATAGAAAACTGGAAAGCACTAAATTAGAGGAGCAAAAAGGGGGAAAAGAAGAAAAGAACAACATGTGAAAATAGCTTTAGGAACTTTAAGCACACTAACATTCACATTTTAGATATTCTAGAAGGAGGAGAGAGAGACTGAAAACTTCCCTAACTTGGAAAAAGAAGGATATATCTAGACCCAGGAAGACCAGACAGCTCCAAATACGAGAAACCCTAAGAAACTCACACCAAGACACATTATAATTACAATGTCAAAAGTTAAAAACAAGGAGGAACTCATAAGCAGTAAGAGTAAGACACTTGTTATATACAAGGGAATCTGCATATGAGTGACTACCAGCAGATTTTTCAGGAGATACTATGCCAGCCTTAAGAGAGTAGCACCATATATTCAAAGTGCTAAAACACACACACACACACACACACACACACACACACAGACACAGACACACACATCTTTTAGTCAAGAGTACCTGGCAAAGTTGCTATTCAGAACTCAAGGAAAAAGAAAGTTTACCAGAGAAGCAAAAGCTAAAGAAGTATGTCACCATTAAACCCAGGCTACAAGAAAAGTTAGTGGGACTTCTTTAAGTTAAAAAGAAAGGGTGCTAATTGGTAACAGGAAAACATGTGAAAGTGTAAACCTCCCTGATAAAGATAAATATATATTAATATTTAGAATAACCTAAAATTATAAAGGTAGTGGATTAATCACTTATAAATCTAGTAAGAATATTAGAAGACAAAAGAAAATAAGAGATGATGACAAATATATATAACTGATATCAATAGACCTAAAGGGAGAAATAGATCAAGTTAATAATATTAGGAGACTTTAATAACCCACTTTCATCAATGGATAGATCATTCAGACAGAAAATTATTATGGAAACATTGGTCTTAAATGACACATTAGACTGGATGGACTTAACAGATATATACAGAATATTCCATCCCAAAACAATAGGATGCACATTATTCTCCTATGTGCATCAAACGTTTTCCAGGATGGATCATATTTTAGGTCACAAAACAAGTTTTTAAAATTCAAAAGGTTGCAATCATATTAAGCATCCTTTCTTTTTTTAATAAATATTTTTATTTATTTGACACAGAGAGAAAGATCATAAGTAGGCAGAGAGGCAGTCAGAGAGAGAGGAGGAAGCAGGCTCCCTGCTGAGCACTGAGCCTGATGTGGGGCTCGATGCCAGGACCCTGAGATCATGACCTGAACCGAAGGCAGAGGCTTCAACCCACTGAGCCACCTAGGCACCCCTTAAGCATCCTTTCTGACCACAGTGGTATGAAACTAAATATAAGTTATATCAATTATACAAAGAAATTTGGAAAATGCACAAATATGTGGACATTAAACTACAGTCTACTAAATGACCAATGGGTCAATGAAAACAGAAGAGAAATTAAAAAAAAAGTACCTTCAGACAAACAAAATGAAAATGTAATATACCAAATTTTATGGGATGCAAAAGGGAAGTTCATAGCAATAAATGCATACCACAAGAATGAATAAAAGTCATGAATAGATAGTATAACTATACCCCTCATGAAACTTGAATAGAAGAACAAACATAGCCCAAAGTTAGTAGAGGAATGGAAATAAAGATCTAAGTGGAATAAATGAAATAAAGACTAAAAATCAAACTAAAAAGATAAAGCAATTGCTGGTTCCTTGAAAAGATTACAAAAACTGACAAACCATCAGAGACTCCCAAGGGAGGTGGGGGGAAGAGAGGATTCAAATAAATGAAATCAGATATAAAAGAAGAGACATTAACAACAGAAAAGAGAAAAATACAAAGATCTTAAGGGACTACTATGAACAATTTTATGCCAAAATATTTGGCCTATACATACAATCTACAAAGACTACACATATACTCTACATAGAAACATACAATGTTACCACAGAAGCAAAGAAAGATACAATCTACAAAGACTGAACTATTAAAAAAAAAAAAGAAAAAGAAGAAGAAAGAAAGCCTAAACAGACTGATTACTGGGGCACCTGGGTGGCCCAGTCGTTTAGCATTTGCCTTTGGTTTAGGTCATAATCCCAGGGTCCTGGAATCGAGCCCCGCATTGGGTCCCTGTTGTGCGGGAAGCCTCCTTCTCCATCTCCCACTCCCCCTGCTGGTATTCCTTCTCTCCCTGTATCTCTCTATGTCAAATAATAAATAAAATCTTAAAAAAAAACTCATTAAGTTAAAAAAAAAGACTGATTACTGATAAGATTGAATCAGTAATAAAAAACTTCCCATAAAACAAACATCCTGAACAAGTTTCCCTGATAAATTCTACCAAACCTTCAAATAAGAATTATATGCCAATCTTTCTCAAACTCCTCTAAAAAATGAAGAAGAAAGAATACTTTTAAAATAATTTAATGAGGCCAGCATTACTTTGATACCAAATACAGATATGGAAGCCCCAAGAAAGGAAAATTGCAGGCCCTTATCCCTGATGAACATAGATGCAAAAATCCTCAACAAAATGTTAGCATGTCAAATTTGACAACACATGAAAAAGATTACACATAATGATTAGGTGGGATTTTTCTAGAGATAGAAGAATGGTTCAACATCTGTATGCCAATCAATGTGATATACCAAATTAACAAATAAAGAATAAAAATCATATGATCTCAATAGATGTAGAAAAAGCATTTGACAAAATTCAACATCTATTTATGATAAAATCTCTCAAGAAAGTCAGCATAGAGAAAACGTTCCTCAGTATAATAAAGGCTATACATGAACACACAGTTAACATCGTATCAATAATGAAAAATTGAAAGCTTTCCCTCTAATATCAGGAACAAGAGAAGGATGCCCTTCTTGCTGTGTTTTCTCAACTCACTTCTAGAAGTCCTAGTCAGAGTAATTAGACAAGAAAAATACCAAAAGGTATCCAAATTGAACAGGAAGAAGTAAAACTGTCATTATTTGTGGAATACATATTACACATATAAAACCCTGAAGACACTATCAAAAACTCCTAGAATTAATAAACAAATTCAGTAAAGTTGTAGGAGGCAAAATCAATATATAAAAATCTGTTGCTTTTCTATATACTACTTATGAAATATCAGAAAGAGATGGTAAAAAAATAACCCTACCTATTTACAATTGTATTAAAGAGATTCAAATACCTAGGAATAAATTAAAGCAAGTAGGTGAGAGACCTGTATTCTGGAAATTATAAGACATTGATAAAAGAAATTGACAGACACAATAAATGGTAATATATTCTGTGCTCAAGAATTGATAGAATATTATTAAAATGTTCACACTATCAAAAACAAAGTACAAATTCAGTGCAATCACTATCAAAATTCCAAATGGTATTTTTCAAAGAAATAGAACACACAATCCTAAAATTTGTATAGAACATCAAAAGTCAAGCCAGGTAGTCAAATTAATCTTGAGAAAGAACTAAGTTGGAGGTATCACCCTTCCCGACTTCAAACTATATTACAAAGTTATATAAATCAAAACAGTATGATACTAACATAAAAAGAGACACATAAATCAATGGACCAGAAGAGAGACTAGAAATAATTCCATCCATAAATGATCAATTGGTTTATGACAAAGTTGCCAATAATATACAATGGGGAAAGGACAGTTTCTTCAATAAATGGTGCTGGAAAAACTGGACAGGTACATAAGAAAATAGAAATGTATCATTACTTTCATCATATAAAAATTAACTCAAAATGGATTAAAAACTTGAGTGTAAAATCTGAAAACATAAAAATCCTACAACACATCAGTGACAAGCTTCCTGGAAATATTTTTTTTGCATCAGACACCCAAAGTAAAAGTATACAAGTAGGACTTCATCAAACTACGAAGCTTGTTCATAGTAAAGTAAACCATCAACAAAATCAAAGGCAACCTATGGAATGGAAGAAAATATTTGCAAATCATTAGTCCAATAAGAGGTTAATATCTAAAATATATAAAGAACTCAAGAAGCTGAATAGCAAAACAAACAGAACAAGTATTTGATGAAAAATGGGCAGAGGATCCAAACAGATGTTTTTGCAAAGAAAACATACAGATGGCCAATAGATACAGGAAAATGTATTCAGTGTCACTAATCATCAGGGAAATGTAAATTAAAACCACAATGAGATAGCCCTTCACATCTGTTAAAATGGCTACTATTAAAAAGACAAGGTACAACAAGTGTGGACAAAGATGTTTAGAAAAGAAAACGTGGTACTCTGTTGATAGGAATGTAAATTGGTACGTCTATCATAAAAAAAATAGTATGAGATTCTTGAAAAAATTGAAAATAGACCTACCATATGATCTGGCAATTCCACTTCCAGGAATTTATTTGAAGGAAATGAAAACACCAACTCAAAACAAGATATGCACCCCATATTCTTTGAAGCATTATTTAAAATAGTCAAATTATGAAGTAACTTAAGTGTCCATTGATGGACGAATGGATAAAGAAAATGTGTTAAATACATACAATGGAATATAATTCAGTCATAAAAGAGAAGGAAATAGTCCCACTTGTGATGACATTGGTGGATGTTGAGGGCATTATGCTTACTGAAGTAAGTCAGATAGAGAAGGACCTTATGATTTTACTTATATATGAAATCTAAAAAAAAAAAATTAAAAACCCAAGTTCATAGACACAGAGAACGGATTGGTGTTTGCAAGAAATGGGTAGTGGGGGTTTGTAAAATGGGTGAAGGGGGTCAAAAGGTACAAATTTTGAATTATAAAATAAGTCATGGGAATGTAATAGACAGCATGGTGACTATAGCAACACTGTACTGCATATTTGAAAGTTGCTAGAAGAGTAGATGCTAAAAGCTCCAATCACAAGAATAAAAATTTGTCACTATGTATGTGTGGTGACCAAAAGTAACTAACCTCTTTTTTTTTATCATTCTGCAATATATACAAATATCGAATTATTACTTTGTTCCCCTGAATTAATGTGTTATAGGTCAACTATATTTAAAAATGAAAATAGAATCATATGTATACATATACACTATTTCTATGTGCTTACATATATTATATATGTATATATCTATCTCAGGGCAATTGATTGCTTTCTTTGACTATTAACATTCAATCTGTATAAAGTTAAGGGCCCTGTCTTGTTGAAATTATAGTGATGGGTACAGTGTCCCCTGATATATAACTTTTAAGTAAATGAATAATACATGAATGATTGAATAAAATATATTTTCTAGTTCAGTGAAATTTTATTCTTTTATTCTGCTTTTGGTTCCTTACCTTCGTACTTAATTTGTTAGTACTATTCATGTGTAATAATAGTCTCCAAACATTTGACTGAAATAAATTTAAAACTCCACCTGCAATCTGATGTATATAACTATTTGGATAATTGTTATCATATCTCTAAAGCATCAATATTTTTCTTTCTCTAGTCAATAGTATATAGCCATTTATTATTAGTTGACCCATTTCTGAAGCACACCATGTTAGCTTTCTTCAGACACAAAAAATTTAAAGACTAAATCCTTGTTGTCATTGGGCCTGTCACATAATTAGCAGAGGAAATATTTTCTAGAACTCATGTGAAAATAAATCAAAATATTAGGAAATGAATTAACTATATTGAATTCTTTATAAAAATTCAAGTAGTTAATATCTATATTAACTAAAGATAGAGAGCTATACATTGCCATGTAGCTGTAAAGCTGTACGGGTTTATATACATAAATATTTGTTAGTTTTAGCTCATCAAATTCTGTGACTGGACTTCGATGTTATTACCTCCATATTATATGCCACATTGCCCACTTCTGTATACATGTAATTTTAGAGGACAGAGAACAAATCTGGTAATGTGGTAATAAATTTGAAACACCTGGGTTTGAATCTCAGCCATTCCACACTTACCATCTCACTTTATAGAAGAGAGTTTAATTACCTCTGATCATTCATGTTGAAATACATAATCATATTTTAATGTGTCAATATTAATTATTGTCAAATATAATAGGAAGATATTCAGTGATTCATTCTTATATTTTCCATTTTTATTTAGAGGATTGGTTTGCTCTAATTTTGTTTTGCTTTTGTAAATTCTGTAGTTGTTTTATATGACTTGCGGTTAGGTAAAATGTGTTCCTGTGACTATGTTTATTTTTATTTGGCCTCTTTCTTACAATCACAATATGAATATAGAATTTATTGCTTGTTTAAAAACACATTTTAGAGGTACCTGGATGGCTTAGTCGGTTAAGTGGCTGCCTTCGGTTCGGGTCATGATCCCAGGGTCCTGGGCTCAAGCCCTGCATTAGGCTCCCTGCTCAGTGAGAAGCCCGCTTCTCCTTCTCCCTCTGCCTGCTGCTTCCCTTCTTGTGCTGTCTCTCTCTCAAAGGAATAAATAAAATCTTTGAATCTTTAAAAATATTTAAAAATAAAAACATTTTATAAAGTTTTATTTCATTGTTATGTTAATTTTAAAATCAATTATTATAAGTCAATTCTAACCATTTCATTTTGAAATTTTAAAATAAAAAAATAAAAGATGTTAAAAGGTATATCCAAAGCAGTAATCGTAGGGTAACTTAATTTTCTAAACTTTTTAGGCTTTTTGTTTATCTTTCTCTGATTGTCTAAGTTATTTAAGAATATACCATTTAAATACTATACAATGTGTGAAGCAGCAAGGGAAAAAATGACCCGTAATCACTCATTCCAGTAACAACCACAGAAACCATCTTGCATCTTTTCTCACAGTATTTTTTTCTCACAATATTTTTTTTCTCACAACATTTTTTCCAAAATAACCTTAAAATATGTATGTCTATATAAACACTATGTTCACAAAATCAAGAGCTACATTAAAAAAAACTATTTTAAATATTGAATGTATGCAATCTTAAACCAGAAGTATGTATAAGGCAGAAACAAACCCAAGAAAATGGTAAAAATATTACCCATATATGAATACATCTATAAACAGTTCAACACTTACTGTGGAGAAGACCTGTTTATTCACTTAAGAACACTTGCAAAGAAGAAGAAGGAGAAGAAGAAGAAGAAAGAAGAAGAAAGAGGAGGAGGAAAAGAAGAAGAAGAGGGAGGGAGAGGAGAAAAAGAAAGGGGAGGTCGAGGTAGAGGGGGAGGAGGAGGAGGAGGAGATTTCCAGATGCATACAAACATAATCAATCACTATGATCAATCTTTTAGCTAATTCCTGCACTCCTTGATGCATCAAGACGTGACCAGTATCACGTTATCAACCTCAGTCCCTCCATAATTGGTTAATCCACATTAAAGTCAGTAGCACTTAAGTATTTTCTATTGAGTATTCCCAGGAAGTAGCCTGAGTTCTTAATCCTCAGGAAAACCATTTCCTTATTCTGGTCTTGAAGTCATTCACATGATTTCTATCACTGTTCTTTCCATTCTGAAAGGCGCCCCTAAATATGTCGTGAAGAGGACTAGATGAATGTGAGCCAGATTCCTGCAATTCTGTATTAGAATCAACTGTTAGACCTGGGAGCATTATAGTAAGTAGGATGTAAATAAATAGTGGCCAGATGCAAACCACAAACCATCAGAGACTCCTAATCTCACAAAACAAACTGAGGGTTACTGGGGGTGGGAGGGTAGGGATAGGGTGGATGGGTTATGGACATTGGGGAGGGTTTGTGCTTTGGTGAATGCTGTGAAAGATGTAAGCCTGATGATTCACAGACCTGTACCCCTGGGGCAAAGAATAAAAAAAAAAAAAAAAAGCAGAGCCACCTTAGTAAGGATAATGTAAATCATTCCTTGGGGACCAGAAAAGTAAATCCAGACACAGAAACCAAACATTCTGACAATCCTATCTTGGTCACAAAATTACAAGGCAGTTATTATCATTTGCTACTCTTTGGTCTGGATCAGGTTCAAATTTGTACTAATCCCTTCAGCTTTTTGTTAATTTATCAATTTTTTTTTCGAATGGGTTATTTCATTTGGTAGATCTTCTGAATACTGTGAACTTGGTCTGTGATTATAATGTCTAGTTCCACTGAATTGTTTTCTCAAAACTCATAGAGTGAAATCTTTGGGAAAGTGGACAGGTAGAAATTTTTCAATAAACAGATGCCAAGAGAAAGATGATCAGTAGGATAGTAACTCTGCTCTCTACATTACTCACTAGCCCATTCTTTGCTTACTGAGGAACACAGTGTCTTTGCTAACAACTTCCAGAGACTGGGAAACCCCCAACTTCTGTGTGTGTGTGTGTGTGTGTGTGTGTGTGTGTGTGTGAGAGAGAGAGAGAGAGAGAGAGAGAGAGAGAGAGAGAGAGAGAAATGTATTTATCTTCAGACTCATTAGGATTTTTTCAGTTCTTTCTGAGAATTGATAGTAATTGATTGAATACCAACATTCTAGATAGTGTAAAATAAAATTCCAGTTTTCTCTAGGCAGTACCTATTATACCAGTTGTTTTGGTCTATTTATTAAAAGCATCTCATTTCACTTTTGATAGTTGTATCAGTTTGTAAACTAAATTATATCATATCTAGTTCTAGGTGATTACTGATTGGCCAACCTCCTCTGGAAGGCTCTTATTTGCTAAGAAATCAAAGTAATCTAGAAATCTCATCATTAAAACAAACTCTAACCCACAACTAAATTAACACTGTATCTGATATTTACATTTCCTATTCATCTTGATAACATGTCATTTTACTAAGAAAAAAAAACACAGTATCACTCAAAGGCAACTTATACTAATAGGAAACAAAAATTAATGAGGTTTGACAACCAGATAAAAGTGGAGTAAAATCATTTAATGTATTTTCATTAGTTTCTTTGTATAACACACTTGGAGAATTTCCTGTTTTTCCATATGAACACTGTGCAATTTATTGGTTCTACATCAATACTTGCACAATGTCATTGTAAATAAAGTTCTAATAACATACCTACTAAAAATTACTGAGCTCAGTATTTGTCCCAGGTATTGGTCTAAACATTGATGATAAAAGAAGGAACAAAAAGGACAAGTCTTGGCTCTCATGAGCTTGAATTTCATGAAAAAAAAAAGAGTATAAAATGAGTAAGTAAACAAATGAAAGGTAAAAAATTTTAAATCTAGAAATATACTCAAAATTAAAGCCTTAGTTTTTTGCAGTGCATACTATATTTTTTGTAGAAATAATTTAAAAAAAGAATATTAATGATATGGGGAAGTGGGAGAGAAAGGTAATTTTGTTAGCATTCTGTCTATGCTTCTGTTTCTTGCTATATCAATATAAAGCACCAAAAGAAGTTGCCCAGTATTACAAGTTAAGCATCTTGCGAGATGCTGCAATCAAAGAAGCCTTCAGACTGATATATACAGAGTCCTACTTTCTCTTTTCAAAATTTGTTTTTCTTATAGAAATCTTTCAAAGTGAAGCCTTGTAGAAAGAGAAAACTTAAATATTAAACAGATATATAAGCTTTTACCTTCCCCAAGCTTTGTTCCCTCTCTTTTTTTTCTAATTAATACTTAAATCTCTTTTTCTTAGAGAAGTGTAATCTAGGCTAGCTATTGCCAGGCATAAGTACCTTCCATTCACATGGCTGGATTCATCCCAGGGGTTTCACACTCAACTGCACATTGGGGTCAATTTATTTCACAGTTTCTAGTGTCATATGTGTTTGAGAGAAAGTGAAAATGTTTATTGAATTACTTAGGGTTATGTTTAGCGAATTTGTTAGCCAGCATGCTATGGTATTCCATACCCCAATCAGGAAGCCCCTTTATAATCTGAGTTGTCCTGTCTTTTCTCTCAAAATATACCTAGCCTAAATTTCAGGTCTTCGCTATATCTTAAGGAGAATGCTTTCTCCTTATAATTGTTTCACTATTCTTCTAGATGAGGAGATGGTTATTTTTGTGAGTATCTGTAACTAGTTCAATGTTCTTTGCGATGTCTGATATTTGTATTAATTGTGCTACTCCTGGAGGCTACTGGACAATTAGTTGAATATAATGTTTTGTAAGTCTGGACTTCTCTGCTCTCTTAAATTAATAACCATTGGTGGTTCATCAGCAAGATTTCTAAAAGATAGTGAGAATTGTTTCAGTAATTCAGCATGGCACTTGTTGTTGTTGTTGTTGTTGTTGTTTATCTGTGGGGTGCTTAACTCTATTAAGAAAATGAAATGGAGAGCTTATCAAATTAAACTTGATAGTTCCTCTTTGTAGTTGGTAATGGGCATTCTTCCATGTTCCTCTCTTTTAAGGATACATACTGACTTAACTCTCTCTCCTGATTTTTCAAGCACCCTTAGTACTTGACATACTCATGAGAACAATACATGTTTTCAAAAGATATGATTGGACTCAAGTGCCTAAGAATGGAGACTTGTAATATGAGAGATAATACCTTTGGGTGAATAGGAAAAGGGAAGTAGTAATGAGAAGATGAAGATGATGGAAGAAAGTTCTGATGATCTAAGAGAAACAGTCACCAACACGACTCAGACAATACAAACAATAGACATACATCATTTATAACATTCTTAAAGCTAGTACTCAAATGTTGTAAGGAGAAAGGTTTATGAAGAGAAATATTTTATAAACACATAGAACCATACTTTACTTATAGCTCACATTAGCAAAGATGATTATCTGTCCCTTCAAGAAAATAATTTGCTAAAATAAAGATTGCTTTGTACCCATGAATAAACACTTATTATGGTTAAAGTATGAGCCATTATCCTTGCATAATTCAGAACTCCACAATTCCAAACTTTTTGGACACCACTGGAAACCAAAAGCTTTTGTCTTCATTTCATGGAAATAGATCAAAATGATAGTGTTAACTCCAATCTCAATAAACATTTATCCTTAAATATTTCTTATGAATTAGTATAGTCCTCAAATTAATAAAAAAAAAGAGGGGCAAAAAAGGACTGGTAATTATGTGAAGATATAGTTGAAATGTATTGGAAGTTCATGAGGAAAATTTATATTTTTATTCAAGTAAAATCTTATCTCATAGGTGATAGTTTTTTTCGTATACATTTTCTGCTATCTCAAAATACTTCAATATTCATATTTAGACATCATTTGGCTACCTGTTGATTTTTAATCAGATGATACTTTCTTTTCATGAATGAATGTGCATACTTTTCATTTTATACATACTTAACAAATACACTTGAGGAAAGAAATCCTCCTATCCTAAATACTCATTAGCTTCAGTGGAGTAATGCTCAACTTATACTGGCATTTCTACTAATGACATATGGACTCAAGACTTTACCTCATGTACACAGCAAGCACATCTAATCCATGAATCTCTTTCTTTCTGAGACTTGTCTATTAAGTGTCCTTTTGGTGTTTAATTTGTTCAAACTAGAGAACACTAAACATAAGTATTTTTCTGTAAAAGTGTCTATGAACAATAAGAACACTCTAAATGAAAAAAAAGTTTGTTTTGTTTTGTTTTGTTTTGTTTTATTTTACAATATAGCCTAGTGGGATATATATTAGATGACAGGACCATGTTCATTATCTATCTATGCATATATGGATTTCATAAATTAAATATAAGTAGTGAATGTGAAGTCTACTTCTAGATGGTAGACCAAATATCCATGTGTGATTGCATTCCTCATGACCCCATTGAAATGAGAGAAATCAATTTAAATACAGGGGTGTATGTGTTTGTAAGCAAAACAATTGCCAAAACAAAGAGATGTTATTAATTAAAGAGGTTATATATTATTTCTGGAAAGTATAAAGTGAAAAAACCAGAGCAATGGATAAATCAGAATGAAGAAACTTAAAACCAAAAAAAAAAAAAAATTCTTCTCTTAAGGAGGATTGTATACTTCCAAACAGAAACTATAGAACAAAATTGAATGCTAATATTACAAAAACCACAAGAGTACTTTTTGGGGTAACTTCCAGAACATCAAAATAAGGCTTTCTAAATCCCCTCTAAGTTTGCAAATACTGGCAAACATTGTCGAAATCAAGTGTTTTAGAACTCTGCAAATATGGTTTGTCTCTAGTTCCATCCACGTTGTTGCAAATGGCAAGATTTCGTTTCTTTTGATGGCTGCATTGTATTCCATTGTATATATATATACCACATCTTCTTTATCCATTCATCTGTTGATGGACATCTAGGTTCTTTTCATAGTTTGGCTATTGTGGACATTGCTGCTATAAACATTCGGGTGCATGTGCCCCTGAGGATCACTACCTTTGTATCTTTAGGATAAATACCCAGTAGTGCAATTGCTGGGTCATAGGGTAGCTCTATTTTGAATTTTTTGAGGAACCTCCATACTGTTTTCCAGAGTGGCTCCACCAACTTGCATTCCCACCAACAGTGTAGGAGGGTTCCCCTTTCTCCGCAACCTCGCCAACATCTGTCATTTCCTGACTTGTTGATTTTAGCCATTCTGACTGGTGTGAGGTGGTATCTCACTGTGGTTTTGATTTGTATTTCCCTGATGCCGAGTGATGTTGAGCACTTTCTCATGTGAAAAGAGACTCTTAATCTCACAAAACAAACTGAGGGTTACTGGGGGTGGGAGGGTAGGGATGGGGTGGATGGGTTATGGACATTGGAAGGGTTTGTGCTATGATGAGTGCTATGAAAGATGTAAGCCTGATGATTCACAGACCTGTACCCCTGGGGCAAGTAATTACAAAAATTAAAAATAAAATAAAATATAAAATTAAAAAAAAGAACTCTGCAAATAACCAAAGCTCATAACAATTTAAGGAGCTTTTTTTTTTCAAGGAAATAGATTAATATCGGTAAACATTTACATTTCTTATTACACTTCCCCACTCCCTTGATCCATGGGTAGCCTTAAAAACAAGCAAACTTGCAACAATGAGAGCTGTGAAAATCAGGAGGCTAGCTGCCACTGGAGAAAGAAGTTGGGCTTGGAGTCTCATAAAAATAATCTCAGAGGATTGCCACTATTGGCCTTGCTGGACTATTTCTACAAAAATTACACTCATGGCACTTGTCTTAATTTGATTTGATTCAGTCCTTATTTAGTTAGGGTATATATCAAAAACAATCAGCAGTAATGCCATGATGTAAAGGCAGCTTTATATCATGGCTGCCTGAGGTGGCTATATTATATAGTACAAACAAGAAAATGACAAAATTCTTAAAAAGAAAATCTAGAGAATGTGATATCCACAGGGGGTTTTGAAAGTATTAATAAATTCCTGGGAATCTACAAATATATGGTCATGAGCTTGTGTGTATATGTGCCTAGGAAATTCTTTTTTTTTTAGATTTTATTTATTTATTTGACAGAGAGAGAGAGAGAGAGAGAGAGAGAGAGAGATTACAAGTAGGCATAGAGGCAGGCAGAGAGAGAGAGAGAGAGAGGAGGAAGCAGGTTCCCTGCTGAGCAGAGAGCGCAATGCGGGGCTGGATCCCAGGACCCTGAGATCATGACCTAAGCCGAAGGCAGAGGCTTTAACCCATTGAGCCACCCAGGCACCCCTATGCCTAGGAAATTCTTAAGAAGGTCCTAATCTCTTGTCTCTGACTGACCTTGAGGTTCTGCATACATAGAAAGTGAAACCTAAGACAGGGTTATAAAATACTTGTCATATCACCTAACACTTACCAAACACACGTGCAGAAACCCTCAGCAAAGTCAGGGAGAGTTACTTATTCAATGAATATAAGAAAAACTATTAGCTAACCAATGAGCTAATTGAGCATAGATTTCTGTTCTCACACATGACAAAGAACATATTTATTGAGTTAATCCAGGAGAGTCACTATACAAGTTAGTGGTAATGTCAACAGCATGAAAAAAATCCTGGGGAGAGGAAGTCTGATTTCTAGTTGCACATTACATCATTTAAAATGACCAGTGTTGTGCAAAAATTATGAGAATGGAGGGGCGCCTGGGTGGCTCAGTTGGTTAAGTATCTGTTTTCAGATCAGGTCATGATCTCAGGGTCCTGGGATCAAAGACCATCTTGGGCTCCCTTTTCAGCAGGAGAGTCTGCATCTTCCTTTCCCTCTGCTCCTACCCCGCTCATGCTCTTTCTCAAATAAATAAAATATTTTAAAAATAATACAAATTTTAAAAAATCATGAGAAGGAAAATAAACAAAAATATTTGTCTCCTACACAAGAAGAAAATGATTCAACTGAAACTATCTAATGGGCCCTGATGTTGACCTTACTAGATAGGATTTTAAAGGAGCATTATAAATATGTTCAAAGAACAAAAAGAAACCATATGTAAAAATTAAAAGAAAATATGGTGACTAACCAAATAGTGAATATTAAAAAAAAATAGAAAAAATGAATTTTCTAGGATTGAAAAGTATGATACTGAAATTAAAAAAAATAGATTAGCAGCATCAGCAGCAAATTCAAGGTAAAAAAAAATCAGCCAATTTGACTGGAGAAATATAAACCAATATATTAATACTTTCAAAACTCCCTATGGATATCACATTCTCCAGGTTTTCTTTTTAAGAATTTTGTCATCTGCTTCTTTGTACAATATAATATAGACACATTAGGCAATTGAAACTATCCTGTATGAGAACTAGGAATGAAGAAAAATGAACACTGCCCCAGAGGTCCATGAGACAAGATGTTCATTTCCTTAAGCTGTTATGACAAAACATGACAAACTTGGGGACTTAAAATGACAGAAACTTGTTCTTTCTTTCTGGATGTCAAAGCCAAACCAATGTATTGCTAAGGTTATACTCCAACCAGTAAAATAGAGAATCCATTGTCTGCTTCTTCAAGCTTCTGGTGTCTATTGGCATTACTTGGGCTGCACAGATCTAATATCCGTTCATATTGCCTCCTTATTGTCTATCTATTGTCCTGTATCTCTCAAAAAAAAAAAACAATTGTCATTCGATTTATGGGCCACCTGGGTAATCCAGAAGGATCTTATCACCAAAATTATTAATTTAATTAGTTCATGTGCAGAGTTCCTTTTTCCAAGGTAGTATTTACTGGTTCCAAGGATTTGACATGAATATATTTTGGGAGACCATTTTTAAGCCTAACACAGACATCATCAAGCATAACAATATTCACTTAATGATCAGAAGTCTCAGAAAGAAGGGGCATAAGGAACATTTGAAGAATTAATGGAGCAAAAAACTTAACAAAATTGATCAAAAATTTTATATCCATACCAGGAAACTCAATTAGCTCTAAGTAGGTTAGATTCAAGGAAATCTACACCTACACACGTTATAGTCAAATTTCTAAAAGTAGAATTTTGAAAGTAGCTGGGGAAAAATGAATCATAACATATAATAAAAATTAATTAAAATAAACAACTAATAAAATAAACTGATTTCTTATTGAAAACTGAGGTTTCCAAAAAGAAAATTAACTATTCAAAGAGATGAAAGAAGCAAATTGTTGACAAAACTCTACATCCAACAAAACTATTTTTCAAACATGAAGGATATAAAAAGAATGATAAGAGACTACTGTGAACAATTATATACCAACAAATCTAATAACCCAAAAGAAATGGAAAATTCATAGAAATGTATAACCACAAAGATTAAACCATGAAGAAATAGAAAATGAGAACAAATTACTCGTAAAAAGATCAAATCAGTAATCAGAACCTCCCAACAAACAAAGTCCAGGACAAGATGGCTTCACTGGTAAATTCTACCAAACATCTAAGGAAAGTTAATGCCAATAATTCTCAAACTCTGGGAAAATAGAAGATGAAGGAACATAGTCAAACTTATCTTATAAGGCCAGAATCATGCTTATACCAAAACCAGACAACTCCACAAGAAAATTATACACCAATATCCTTATAACATGGATGCAAACATCATCAACAAAATAT
This sequence comes from Ailurus styani, assembly GCA_002007465.1. Classification (NCBI taxonomy): domain Eukaryota; kingdom Metazoa; phylum Chordata; class Mammalia; order Carnivora; family Ailuridae; genus Ailurus; species Ailurus styani. The sequence continues at coordinate 3,043,813 of LNAC01000013.1, read as the reverse complement.
TAGCAAACCAAATTCAATGACACATTAAAAAGTTCATGCACCATGATTAAGTGGGATTTATTCCAGGGATGGAGGATAGTTCAACATCTGCAAGTCAATCAATGTGAAACATAACATTGCAAATGAAGAATATAAATCATATCATCTCAATAGATGCAAATAAAAACTTTTGACAAAATTCAACATCTATTTACAATAAAAACTCTGAAGAAAGTGGGCATAGAGGAAATGTTCTTCAATTTAATAAAGGCCATTTATAACAAGGCCACAGATAATGTCATACTCAATGGTGAAAAGCTGAAAGAAGTTCCTCTAAGATCAGGAATAAGACAAAGATGCCCACTCTTGCCACTTCCATTCAGCGTAGTATTAGAAGGTGTAGACAGAGCAATTAGGCAATCAATCAATCAATCAATCATCAATATAAAGGAATAAAGACATCCTAATTGTAAAAGAAAAATTAAAACTCTCACAATTTGCAGATGACATACTATGTGTAGAAAACCCTCAAGACTCCAGCAAAAAGTATTAGAATTAGTCAACAAATTCAGTAAGTTTTCAGGATAAAATATCAATATACAAAAAACTGTTGTGTCTCTATACACTAATAACAAACTATCAAAAAGAAATTAAGAAAACTATCCCATTTACAACTGAATCAAAAAGAAGAAAATAGGTATAAATTTAACCAAGGAGGTTAAACAAAACAAAACAAACAAAACTGTACACTGAAAACTGTAAGACCTTAATGAAAGAAATTTCAAAAGACACAAATAAATGGAAAGATATTCATGCTCATGCGTTGGAAGAATTGATATTGCTAAGATGTCCATACTACCCAAATCTATAAACTTAACACAAACTTAATGTAATCCCTATTAAAATTCCAGGTGTTTTGCTCATTTTTAAATCAGGCTCTTCATTTTTATTATAAATTTTAGGAGTTCTTTTTTACATTTCATATAACAGATTTTTACCAGCAAATATTTTTTTTTCTAGTCTGCGGCTTTTCTTCTCATTTTTTTGATATTGTCTTTTATAGAACAAAAGTTTTTAATTTAAATGAGGTCTATCTCATCAAGTCTCTATTTCAGAAATTGTGACTCTGGTATTGTATCTAAAAAGTCATTACCATACAAAAGGTCATCTAGGTTTTATTCTACGTTATTTTCTGTGAGTTTTATAATTTTACATTCTACCTTTAGGTCTGTGTTCCATTTTGAATTATTTTTTTGTGAAGGGCTAAGGTTTGTGCCTATTCAGTTTTTTTGCATGTAGATGTGTTCTTTCAGCACCATTTGTTGGAAAGACTATCTTTTCTCCTTTGTATTGTTATTGAAGCTCTGTGAAAGTTCAGTCGCCTCTATTTATGTGGGCCTATTTCTGTGCTATTTTCTTCCTGATTGACTTGTCTTCCAGGAGTACCACACTGTCTTGATTAGTGGAGCCTTATAGAAGTTGACTTAAGTAGTGTCAGTCATGTAACTTTGCACAGTTCTTAGTTCTTATTTCAATCTTTAGAGCTTTGCAGATTTTTTCACAGTGATCTTATATACATGTTAGATTTTATGTCAAAGTATTTCATTTTGGGGAGTGCTAATGTAAATGATTCTGTGTAATTTCCACTTCCAATTTTGTATATAAGGAATTTTTAACATTAGCCTTTTATCCTCCAGCCTTGCTACAATCACTTATTAGTACCAGCAGGGATTTGTTGTTGTTTTTTTACTCTTTTGGATAGTCTATGTAAACCATCATGTGATCTGCAAACAAAGAGTTTTATTTCTCTTAATCTTTATACCTCTTATTTCCTTATCTTGTCTTATTTCATTAGCTAGGATATCTAGGGTAATGCTGAAAATCAACTGTGAGAGAAGATGTCTTTGCCTATTCCTGATTTGGGTGCAAAAGCTTCAAATTTCCTGCCATTAAATATGTTACTGGAGGGATATTTTTTGGTTGTTGGTTGGTTGGTTGGTTGGTAGATATTCCTTATCAAGTTGAGGAAGTTCTTTATTCCTAGTTTGCTGAGAGTTTTTATCACAAATGGACATTTTCTACATCTGTGATAGGATCATGTGACATTTCTTATTTAGCCTGTTGATATGGATTAATTTATTTTTACATGGTAATGTAATGTTAAAAGTCTTAGTCTTAAATTAATTTCATTTGGTTATGGTATATAACTCTTTTTATATATTGTTGGATTCAATTCACTAATACTTTGGTGAGGATGTTTACATTAAAGTTCCTGAGAGATATAGTCTGGAGTATCCTTTTCTTCTAATAATGTTGTCTGGTTTTGATAATGCTGACCTCATCAAGTTAATTAGAAAGTATTACTTTTGCTTTTATCTTCTGGAAAGGCTTGTAGAGAATTGATATAATTTCTTCCAGAAATGTTTATTAGAATTCATCAGTGAACTCCTATGGGCCTGGTGCTGTCTGTTTTGGAAGATTATTAATTTTTTATTAAGTATAAGCCTATTCAAATATTTATTTCTTTTTTTGTGAGTTTTGGCAGCTTGTAACTTTAAAGCAAGTGGTCTATTTAATCTAGATTATCTTATTTGTGAACACAGAGTCTTTCATAATATTATTTTATTATCATTTTAATGTTATTGTGATTTGTAGAGTGATATACCCACTTTTATTTCTGATATTAGTATTGAATTGTATCTTTTTTTCTTTTTAATTGTTTGGCTAGAGGCATGTTGATTTAATGGAATTTTTTAAAGACCCAGATTTTGGCTTTATTTTTCTCTATTAATTTTATTTTTTATTTCATTGACTGATGCTTTAATTTTTATTATTACTCTTCTTCTGCTTACTTCAGGTTTAATTTCTAGTTTCCTAAGATGGAAGCTTAGGTGATTGACTTTAGATCTTTCTTCTTTCCTAATATATGTATTCAACACTGTAAATCTTCCTCTAACACTGTTTTTTCTGCTTCCCATAAATTTTGATGTTGTGTTTTTATTCAAAATATTTTTCAGGTCTTCCTTGTTAGTATAGTGGTATCCCTGCCTGTCAAAATATTTTTAAATCTTTCTTGAAATCTCCTTTGACCTATGCTTTGTTTAGAATTTTGTTGTTTAATCTTCATATATTTTGTTGATTCCCCTTAAGTTTGGGAAAATAGGTTCTCCTGAGGGAAGGCCTTGCTGGGAACAGAATGTTCTGGCATATTTTAAGACAATTACTTTCCCCTGCCCACTGCCAAAGCACAAAGGGATTTTTTCTTCAATACTCACCATAAGGACTTGGTAGTTTCTGGAGGTAAAATGCACAAAAGTGTGAGGGCATCTATAACACTGGATTGTCCCGAAGCTTTTAAGTCACTTGTCTATACTGAGCCTCCAGCACAATAAGAGTTCAGATTTTCCTATCTTGGCTCTACTTCTCCTGGATGTTTCTTCTTGAGGGTTTCTGCTCCAGTAAATGTGATTTTCTGTATCTGACTTTCTGTCTTTCCAATTTTGGGGGTGATGGTTTCCTCTATGATCTCACTTCTCTGACAAAGAGTTGTTGATATTTATATTTGTTCTGCTTTTTACTTTAAATGTTTTTAAATAAACATTCTCTATTCCTTTTTTATTTAAAAGATGACTATATAAAACAAAAATTATAAAATTATCTTTTTACTATTTTAGTATAAAGATTAAATGCTATAGCAAAAATAGCACAAACAAATGGTGTATAACAGAGCCATATTGCAGCAGATTTATTGTATACTATTCCAATTAAGTAAGTATAAATGTGAACTTCACCATTTTTAGAATAAGATGCTAATTATAATTCCCAGATCAACCTCTAAGCAAATAACTCCAAATACATAATAAAAGGAGAAAAAAAATATTTAAAATGGTATATTAGAAAGTATCTTTTTTAACAAATAAGAATAGCAAAATGACAGATGGAAATCATCTTATAAGTAATTATGTAGGGCGCCTGGGTGGCTCAGTGGGTTAAAGCCTCTGCCTTCGGCTCAGGTCATGATCTCAGGGTCCTGGGATCGAGGCCCGCATCGGGCTCCCTGCTCGGCAGGGAGCCTGTTTCTTCCTCTCTCTGCCTGCCTCTCTGCCTACTTGTGATCTCTCTCTCTGTGTCAAATAAATAAATAAAATCTTAAAAAAAATAAGTAATTATGTAAAATACAAATAGATTCAACATTCTAATCAAAAGTCAGAGATTGGCAGCATAGATTTAAAGGAGGCAGGGGCTAAGAGGCAAGGTTCATATTTAACAACACACATTGTTAGTGCTCTGGGGGACAGCAAAATATTTAACTGCTGAGCAGCAAATCCCATTTGACTGTTTATGTTAAAAGAAATGATTAATATCAAGTTAAAGGTGTGTGCCTTTCTACATTTTATTAAATAAAGTATACTAATGGCATGTGTATGAAATAAACTTGCATTTTCAAAAAATCAAACAAAACAAAATATTATTTGACATTTTATAATGATTAAAGTCAATCCATCAGAAAAATGGTATTGTTATAGAAGAAGATATGTACACCTAACAGCAGTCTCCAAATTATAAGTCCCCAAATTATAAATCCCCAAATATATAAGAAAAAGTATGACAGAATAGGAGAGAGTAATAGACAATTCAACAACAGTTTGAATCTTGGTTATCCCACTTAAAAAATGGAAAGAAAACTAAGCAGAATACCAACCAAAAAAGTAGGAGACTTAAATAACACTATAAACCTAGTCCTAACTAACATTCAACACTCCCAACAACAACAGCATGATACATGTTTTTCTCAAGTGCACATATAACAAACACTCTTCAGGATAAGCTTCATGCTAGCTCATAAAACAGGATGCAATATAATTAAAAGTTTGAAATAGTAAAAATACATTAAATATTTTATTTAATGTTTAATATTTAAAATACATTAAATAATAAAAACAGGTCTCTGACTACAATGGAATTAAAATTAGAAAACAAAGACAGAAATTAGGAGAACTTTATTTTCTTTTTAAATAGAACTACCATGATCCGGCAGTTGCATTACTAGGTATTTACCCAAAACATACAAAAATACTAATTCAAAGGGATGCATGCATCACTATAGCAGCATTATCTACAATAGCCAAATTATGGGAAAAGCCCAAGTATCTATTGACTGATGAATGGATAATGAAGTATGGATATAAAGATATATAAAGAACATAATATATATAATATTATGGATGTGTATTATTTATAAATATATATTATATGGATAATTTTATATATAAATATGTATTGTATATAATCTTAAATTATATATAATTTATAATATTTATATTTATGATATATGTGTATATATAATGGAATATTAGCCATAAAAAAGAATGAAGATGGAGCTAGTGAGTATTTTGCTAAGTGAAATAAGTCAATCAGAGAGAGACAAATACCATATGATTTCATTCATATGTGGAATTTAAGAAACAAAAAAAGAAAAGGGGGAAAAAAGAGAGAGAGAAAAACCAAGAAACAGACTTTTAACTATAGAGAACAAACTGATGGTTCCCAGTGGGGGTGAGTAGGGGGCATGGGTGAAATAGGTGATAGGGATTAAGGAGTACAGTTGTGATGAGCACTGGGTGATGTATGGAAGTGTTGAACCACTATACTGTACACCTCAAACTAATATTACACTGTATATTAACTAACTGGAATTTAAATAAAAATTTAAAAAATAAAAGAAATTAGAACTCCCAAATATCTGGAAATTAAACAACACATTCCTAGAAAACCAATAGAAGAAGAAAGGACTCAAAGGGAAATTAGAAAATACTTTAAGATGAGTGAGAAAAAAATATAAAATACTAAATCTAATGAGATTCTTCTAAAACAGTGCTTAAAAAGAAATGTGTAATTATAAATACCTATATTTAAAAACACAAAGATATTGGGGTGTCTGGATGTGTCAGTTAAGCATTTGACTTGATTTCAACTCAAGTCATGATCTCAGTGTCCTGAGACTGAGCCCTGTATCAGGCTCTGTCCTGAGTGTGGAGCCTGCTTAAGATTCTCCCTTGCCCTCTCCCTCTGCCCCTCTATCCTGCTCACTCACTCTTTCTCTCTCTCAAAAAATAGAATAGAATAGTATGCATAGCATAGAATAAAGAAATAAAAACAAAGATCTCCAGACAGTAAACTGAATTTCCACCTATTAGACCTATAACAGGACATTTGTAATTTGTAACAAAAATCCATTTTACAAAGAAAAGCCCAGGCCCAGATGGCTTCAAGGGTGAATTCTAACAAACATTAAAGGAGGAATTGATATCAATTCTTCACAAATTCCTTCATAAAATAGAAGAGGGAATACTTTACAACTCATTTTACAGGGATGGTATTACCCTAACACTAAAACAAGACAAAGACATCACAAGAAGAAAACTTTAGAGCAATATGTCTTTGACCATAGAAACAAAAAGCTTCAATAGAATTCTAGCAAATCCAATATAGGACTATAAAAAGTGCCACTTTATTACAAACTAGGATTTATTCCAGGAATGCAAGGTTGGTTTAACATTTGAAAGTCAATCAAGGTAATACAGCATATTAGTAACCAAAGAGAGATAAATTAGATTACATTATAATTGAAGACTTTTGTACTGTGAAGGACTCCAACATGAAAGAGAATAAACATAAACAACCCACATCATTGGAGAAAATACTTTCATATCATGTCTCTGGTGAGGGTCTAGTTTCCAGAATATATAAAGAAGTCTTACTAAGCAGTAAAAAAACTCATTTTTTAAAAATGGGCAAAGGGATTTGAATACATTTTTTCAAAGTACATACACAAGTGGTCAATATGCATATGAAAAAAATGATCAACACCCTTAGTCATTAGTGAAATGTAAATAAAGAGGGTAATGAGATGCCACTTTATATCTAGTAGGTTGGCTATAATCAAAAGGACCCATAAAGGCAAGTGTTGATGAAAATGTGGAGAAACTAGAATCATAATACACTCTACCAGTGGGTATGTAGAATGGTACATTTACTTTGGAAAACAGTTTGGAAGTTTGTCAAAATGTTAAGCATAGGGTTACCATATGTCCAAGCAATTCTACTTCTGGATATATACCAAATAGAAATGTAAACATGCATATGCAAAAATCATTTTATAATTAACAAAATTGGTAACAATCCAAATGTCTATCAACTAGTGAATGGATAACTAAAATATGCATTTTTTTTGCCATGGAATATTATCCAACAATAAAAAATGCTACAACATGGATAGACCACAAACATTATGCAAAATGAAAAAAAATTCACAAAAGACCATAAATTTCATTATTCTATTTATAGGAAATGTCTAAAATAGACAAATTTATAATGTTAAATTAATTAAACAAGGAGATTGGGATGGCCTTAACGCCTTGGTAGCCTAGAAACCAAATTAAAATCTAAGCCAGAGTCAATGAACTCGATGCCAAGAAAATGAAAATTAAGAACAACCAATCACAGTCAACTTGGCTAACCTAAATAAAGAAATTTTAAACTATAGCAATTTTTTTTAACTGCTTCTGCATCTTCTCTACAAAACATCTCTCCTAGCTCCTGTTGGTGGAGTGCTCCTAACTTTTGGTTTGGTACTGGTCAGTTCTAACTATATGCTCAAATAAACTCTTAAAATTTTTAATGAGCCTTAGTTTGTCTTTTACCAATAGAGACAGAAAGCATATTGATGGTTGCCCAGGTCTGGGGAAGAAAGAATTTGGAGAATATGAGGAGTGATTTCTACTTATTAATGGGGAGTTTTGGGGTTATGAAGATATTGTAAAGTCAAACTATTGGTAATAGGTATATAACTCTGAATATACAAAATAAACCACTGGATTATAAGAAAAATTCAACATTTTTGCATTTTGATGTATGCAAATGTTATTCAAAACTCTTTTTTAACATTTAACCTAATAATAATAAAGCACAGAGATACGGAATGGATAAAAGAATAGATGAAACATCATCATGTTAAATACTGTTACTACGTTTTAATAGCTCTGATGTGGCATAAAGTATATGAACTCGTCAAAAAATTGCTTTGGGAATTGTCATTATGATAATCAGAAGAAGGACTGTTTGTAGAATAGCTAGGCAGATTTTCCCAGTGAAGATTTGGAGCAGGTACTTAAATGTTTGCCTTCATGATAATAAAGCCCTGAAACTGCAAACTATAACACTTTCCTAAAGAGAGCTCTCTTTGGGTGATTGGGTGATGAGATCAAACACTGACACAGATCTCAGTCAAAGTAATTCAAACTATCTTATTGGATATAAAGAAAGAATTTGTACATAAGAAAAAAGAAAAAAAGTAACTACTTCTCTGGCAAAATAGAGAAAACCACTTCACCACCAGATTCAAGCTTTTAGTAGTCATAGTACATTTGGGAATTCCTATCTGCTTATATGATTTCTACCCACTAATCCTACAGGACAGCTGACTAGTTGGTACTCTGCTTAAGAAATAGATAAAAGTAATTACAGAAAAAAATTAGTAAAGGGGTTAAAATCAATTTGTAAGTCAGGTACATCTATTCAAATCTATGATCTGTTGTTAACAGTCATATGGCCTTGGGCACATTCTGACACTTTCTATATAATTTTATGAATGTAAAAGAATGTAAAAGATGATAACATGCCAACCTTCTTTTTTTTTTTTTTACGATTTTATTTATTCTAGAGAGAGAATGAGAGAAAGAGAGAGTATGAGGGGGGGAGAGTCAGAGGGAGAAGCAGACTCCCCGCTGAGCAGGGACTCAATCCCAGGACTCTAGGATCATCACTTGAGCTGAAGGCAGTTGATTAACCAACTGAGCCACCCAGGCACCTCACATACCAACCTTCTATGGTTGTCGATAATATTAAATGAGCTAACATTTATGAAATGCCTTATATATAGAGAGAACAATATAAGTATTAGTCATTTTTATTGATAATAATATTAACCACCTTTGAAAGAGTACCCATTTCCCATAATAAATATGCAATATCAGTTAAGGATTAGCAGATATTCATGGTAGGTAAAGAACATGAAATAAAAGGATCAAGATAAAAAAACAAAATAACTAATCTAAATATAATGCGACAAAATAAGGACAAAGAAAAAACCTTAAAAAAGGACAATTCATTTAGTATCCCTAGAAATATTTAGAAAAGAAAAGGAAGAAAGAGAAGAGTCAGTTATATATAAGAGAAATCAGGGATAAGAAAGTTTATATAATTAAAATATGGCTTCTGACATTTTTTGTCAATAGAGTACCATGTAATAAAATACATGAAGGTTGAATATATGATATAAAAGATATAATTAAGGAAGTGACCCAAAATATAAAACACATAGTATAAAAAGAAAAAATCATAATAAAAAGGTTACATAAAATTGAGGAGTCAGAAAATTCAACACTTGTCTAAAGAATTCTGAAGAAAATTCCAGAAAATTAGTAAATGATTTTAAATTTCACATATAAAATGAAATACACAAAGATATCCAAGAACTTTTAAAAAATAAGTACTTCAAGTAAGAGAAAATAAACATACTCTACCAGATGTCACAGCACGGTAACATTACACTAATTAAAAATGTGTGCTTCTGGTTTAAGGATAGAAAAAGCATGTATAAATGATAATGTAGCATATGGCAAAGATATTAAATTAGTTATTGTATGGTAATTGGCTATATATATATATATATATATATATATATATATGAAGCAAAAAATTTAGAGCTTGACTTTATAACAAACATATGCCCAAACAAAACCATAAAAATTATGGTGGATTTATGGGGTACCTGGGTGGCTCAGTCAGTTAAGCATCTGCCTTTGGCTCAGGTCATGATCCTGGGGTCCTTGGATCAAGTCCTGCATCAGGTTGGGCTCCCTGCTTAGCTCCTTCTCCCTCTGCTTCTCCCTGCTTGTCTCCACCCACCCCTAACCCCCCACAGGCCCCGCTCATGATGTCTCTCATCTCAAATAAAATCTTTTAAAATTATGATGGATTTAATATATACACACTTTCAAAAACTATATACTATTAGAAGAAAATATGGAGAATTAAAAATAACATGGTTTATGGCTGTAAATGTACTAAGACTGTTAAAACCCAAAGCCAAAAAGGCAAATATTGTTATATATTACCAAATAAATATTTAAACTGTTACATAGCAAAAGACACCAGAATTAAAATTTAAGAAGAAAAAGAAAGAATGAAGGAAGATAGGATGGTAGGAAGGCAGGAAGAAGAGAGACCACGGATTGAGGAGGAGGATGAAGAGCCTTAACAATAGCAAGCAAAACAGAGAAGCAATTGCCAGATTTGTTTAGTGCCTATTAAGGGCCAAGCATTATGACATATTCTTCATGTACACCATCTCTAATTCTAAAAATAAAAAAGAAATTGGTATTATAGATATTATTATCTATATTTTAAAGAGAAGAGAACCAAAAACTTTAAGGAAACCATGTGATTTAAATGAAGGAGTACTGAAAAAAAAAAAGTAAGTTCACTTGAGACAAGTGTATATAATTCATCGCAGGCACACTCTACATAGATATACACATTATTTGATAATTACATTTCCAGATATGTAAAGTGTCAATATGATAGCTAATATCCATTGCCTTATATACTCTTGTCACAAAATACCCATCAGTTGGTAATCAATTAGCAGGTTTGTGTGGCATGGGTAAGATTCAATATCCATGTACCTGTTTGCTGAATAAATTCTGACTTTAACAATTTTATTATTAGTAGTACTTGATTTGCTACAAATTTTTAGAACATCATACAGATTTTTTCCAATTAAATTGAGGTCATTGTCAGTAATTTCAAGAATTTTCAGCCATACTCTCAATGTAAGCATTTGTGTACATGCATGCACACACATACCCCCCCCCGCAAAAAACAGAGGTTCTTCATTCTAACAAAGTACATAATTTTATATTTACAAATGTCCTTATCCAAAGTTAATAAATAAAAGAGCACATAAAAAATCAGAGGATTTTCAGATCCATAGGTGTGGATAATTGATTTTATGATAACCACCAATAAATCACATCTTCTGGTGTCTATACCCTTGGGTCATGCCAAGTGACATGATTTGGTCAATGTGACATCAGTAAATGTAAGACCAACAGAAGTGTGATAAGGCCTTTGTAAACTGGCGGCTTGTCACCTGAAGTCCTGGAGAAAAACATGCATAAAAATATTGGGAAGAAAGGCCCTTTCATTTCAACTGTTCTAGTTGAGTCAAGTGTCCAGCTGATCCACTTGGGGAATGCAGTTGCAAAGTGAGCCCAAGTAAGATCAGAAGAACCATCTGGTCAACCAACAGAATTGTGAGAAATTATACATTGTTCTTAAGTCACTAAATGTTAGGATGATTTGTTATGCAGCAACAAATAATTGAAGCACTTATTATCTGTTTTTTACTCCATTACTGACTAGTTGAGAAATGTTGTATAAAGCTCTTAATCTCTGAGACTTTTCCTCATCAATAAAATCAGAATAATAATTACAGCCAACACTTGTATAGAGATTGCTATTTCATCCTCATCTCATTTAATCCTTATGGCAACTCTGAGTAGTGCAGTTGTTGTCTCTATTTCTTGGAAGAGGAAATGGGTCAGAGGTAAACAAATGTGTCCAAAGTTACACATATATTAAAACGTGACTTTAGAGTCTGTACTTTCAATTTTTATTTGATACAGACATGTTTGTGCAAGTCTTTAAACAAGAAGTATGCTCTTTCTCTCCCTTTTTCTTCCTTCCTTCCCCCTTTCTCTTTTCATAAGCATCCTGCTTATCAGGTTTGATATATATCAATTAAATTTTAAGTGTGACCAATAGTTCCTTTTGGTAAGTTGTAGGATTTCTCTCTTTAGCCATCTATATTTCGGTGGTTTTGCTGGAAGAAACTCTCTCTCCTGTAAAAACCTACATTGCTCTATTGTACTCTAGAGAACAGTCCATCTGTTTCTGCTGGTTTATACATAACAAGCTCTGCTCAGGAACCTAAAAGGACATAAATCTGGAACTACAGATCCATGTTTGTCAGTGCCATATAATACAGCTCCTGTTCATAGCTCCTGTTCAGTAATTATGTATGATAAACACCCTGATTATCATATATCTCATCCACTAAGGTGGTCTGCTAACACACACATAATATGGTTTAGTGACATAACTAGGCTATACACAGCTTTTTAATGTGCTATTTCCTGAACAGAGAGACTTCTTTTAATCTTTTCCAAGATTGTTCAAATGATGGTGCCTTGCATACTGAATGTGCCATTTACATTCAATTAAAATTTGAGGCCTCAACCTCTCCAAACTAATTTGCTCCAAATAAGTTTGCTTTCATTTCAGTGGTCCATTAAGAGACAATATTTTTTAGGCTCTACAGATTTATTATTGACAAATTATGAAAATTATACTTCTAAATAATTTTATTCCTAGATTTTCTCTAAGCAGTCTTTACCCACATGTTCTAGTAAGCAATATTTATTCATTAGGGTAGGCTAAATCAGACTTCATAAAAGTGAACAAAATGAATTCACATCCAATGTAAGTGAATATAATGTTGCTTATATGTACCACAGAAATGAGACTTGGGCTAGGTAAGACCCTACCCACTCTAGGTATTTGACAAATTAGAAAATATTTTTTAAGTATGTCAGAGAAAACTGATGAATCATAATACTACATGATTGTATGTAATTTATGAAACAGAAATAAAGCCCCTCTTGCTTGTAATGATTTTAAAGATATGTTAAATCTAAGAAAGTGATCCATATGTATTCTTTTAAAAATACTTGGAATCCCAGGAATATACAGCCTTTTAGATGCTGCAGGATCTAGTTATGACAGCACACATGGATACCTGGATTTTTAATAAAAAGTGTCAGAATATCTTAAAATTTTGAGGAATAAATTGAACTTGAAATGAATAATAGCTTCTACTGGGAGAACTGAAAACTCTAAGTCTATGTAATGAGATTTAAGCAAATATTACATGCAAGATCTTGTCCTTCTTTTTCCTGTTCTGTTTTACTCTCTAGGTGATAATTCCACATGCATGCAAAAGAAACCTGACTTGTTTTCTTAAGAGGATCTAGAGAATTTGCATTCTGATTTGCTCTTATTTTGCCAAGACAGACTTACCACATCCATTTGTAGTCTATATAAGGTCCCTAACACCTAAGGAAGTAAAGAAAGATAAACATTAAAAAAATAAATGTGGTTCCGAAATAATATTTATATGACCCTGTTTTTCTGATCTACCATTAGAAATGTTTCTTTACAAATGTCTTAAGATATGTCTATTTGTCTAATTATGAATCTATTCTTCAATATCTCCAAATTAATATTATCCAAATAATGATATTTTCCCTTTAGTTTTTCATATCCTTCAAGAACATTTAAGAGTTATTCTATAAACTATATGAATTTATTTTCAGTACATTATTAAAAATATACTTTTTTCTTTTAACATTTTTTATTATGTTCAGTTAGCCAATATAATTAATTTTTGGTGTTCAACAATTCATTGGTTGCATAAAATACATTTTTAAGTATACTTTTGAAATTTTTTCAGAAGAAATTTTGTTTGGTAAATCCTTCCTACCTTGTTTGTTAACAAATATTTGTTCATGATTATACACTAAAAACAAGTTAAATAAATTAATGAATATACAAACATATAAGATATATGTACATATGACTAAATGAATATATACACATACACAAATGTATATACATACATCTATACAGGTGTGTGTGTGTGTGTGTGTGTGTGTGTGTGTGTGTGTGTGTGTGTGTATTCTTTAATGTGACTGTTTAAGAGTATCTTATAAAATCCATGGAGAAAAAATGATATTGTTGGTTGATATTTCAGAAAAAGAATGGAAATAATCTCTACACACCTTTTATAATAATTATTTCACATTTTCCATGGAAAATTGGTAGTATACATATTCATATATACTTTTTTCCATTGATCGTTGTCCAATTTTTTTACCATTCCTTCCATGATTTAACTCTTACACTAGTTTATCCTCCATAGACCCTGCTTTAAAACAATCCTTACTTTGTATTACTTTTTATTCATTTATTCGCTCATCTTTTCAACAGAGTCTGAAAATATGTCATATACACCCTTATCCATTTGTTCCATAATAGAGATTCTAAATAGTTAATCATTGTCAGACCCTGCTTTCTTCTCCTCCCAGGAGATTGTAGGTTGAGTAAACTTGTCGGCCAAGATGAAGAGACTGAAAGGGAGACTATTGTGGGAAATCTCAGGGTACTTTCAGGTGGAGAATGAAGGTTAAACTTCTGAATCTTTGCCATCTTATATCTGGCCTCTTGCCTCAAATCAATAAATGTGCTTGTCCTTATATGCATAAAATGTTTATACTATCTGACGACTATGGGAAAACAATACTGGAGTAACTTCTTTGACTAATCTTTGAATTTATCACAAATTATGTTTTAAGTATTCTACTTTACGTATATAGTAAATGTTAAGACTTCTTGCTGAAATATTCATGATTGAAAACAATGATTGATAATAAACTGCTGGGAATGCACCAAAATAAAAAGCTTTTGTGTAACAAAGGAAACCATCAACAAAATGAAATGCAAGAAGTGGGAGAAGATATTTGCAAATGATAAATCTAATAAGGGGTTATTATCCAAAATATAGACTGTATTTATACTACTCAACACCAAAAAACACAAATAATCTAATTAAAAAAATGGGAAAACATGAACAGACATTTCTCCAAAGAAAACATACACGTGGCTAACAGACATAAAAAGATATTCAACATTACTCATCATCAGGGAAATGCAAATCAAAACCACAATGAGATTTCACCTCACTTCTGTCTGAATGGCTAAAATCAAAAACTTAAGAAACAAGTGTTGGCCAGGATGTAGAGAAAAAGGAATCCTCTTGTACTATTGGTGGGAAGGCAAACTGGTGCAGCCACTGTGGAAGACAGTACAGAAGTTCCTCAAAAAAATTAAAAATAGAATTATCTTGCAACCCAGTAATCACATCTTGGGTATTTACCCAGAGAAAACAAAACACTAATTTTAAGGGATATATGCACCCTTATGTTTATAGCAGCATTATTCACAATAGCCAAATTATGGAAACAGCCCAAATGTCTGTTGATAGATAAAAGGATAAAGATGTGGTATGTATGTAAGTATGTATGTGTGTACACACACACACACACGCACACACACACACACGCACACACACACACACACACAATGGACTATTATTCAGACATAAAAAAGAAAAGAATGAAATCTTGCCATTTGCAACAACATGGATGGGTCTAGAGAGGTATAATACTAAGTGAAATAAGTCAGAGAAAAACAAATACCATGTGTTCTCACTCATATGTGGAATTTAAGAAACAAAACCAACTAACAAAGGGAAAAAAAATGAGACAAACCAGGAAATAGTTTCTTAACTATAGAGAACAAACAGATGGTTATCAGAGGGGAGGTTGGTAGGGCTACACCAAGACTCTTCCAGGAAATTTAAGAGGCATCTCCCCAATCTATTTAGCTTATAATACTTCTATGTCTTTTCTCATAATTCAAATCCACTTACCAGTTTCTAATCCTATCTCAGTGTAGATATTTTATTAGGTTTATCTTCTATGAAATTCCATTTATATAATTTAGTTATCTATAATCAATATTTAACCAAACTACATGATTTTTGACTTCACTTATTAATCACAAAATTTTGGTAGTCAGTGTTAATGCTCTTCATTGACATCTTCCCATTGTGTTCCACTAGTTTTATTTTACCTCTTTCTATTCCTTACTTTCACTTATTATTGTCCTTCCTCTTACTAGAACCTGCAAAGCCTTTGACCCAACCTCCCCCACACAACATGCTTACCATTTAATTTTTTAATACATGGAAATCCATGAAAGAATATATCAACTAATCTCTTTTTTTTTAAAGATTTTATTTCTTTATTTGACACAGAGAGAGAGAGATCACAAGTAGGCAGAGAGAGAGGAGGAAGCAGGCTCCCTGCCGAGCAGAGAGCCCGATATGGGCCTCGATCCCAGGACCCCGAGATCATGACCTGAGCCGAAAGCAGAGGCTTTAAGCCACTGAGCCACCCAGGCGCCCTCAACTAATCTCTTGCCAGGATTTGAAATATCTTCTATCCATGATGATCTATTTTCCTGATTCTTATTTTTAATAATATAAAAATAAAATCATCATAATAATAAACCAGATAATATTTTGCTTTCTCTCTGATGTTGTCTGGCACTGACAATGAAAGTCACTAAACCATGATACTTAGAACAAATTCATTATTTAGGTTCAGTTACGTTTCAGTCTTCCTGACATACCATCTCTTAATCTCTAGTTTATTATCATATTTAGAAGAGTAGTTAGGATGTTTTAAAATTTCTATATAAAGCCTCTCAACAAACAAAAGTATAAAAAAAGATGGTTTTGGTGGTGAATCCTACCAAATATTTAAAGAGCTAATACCAATATTTCTCAACTCTTTCAAGAAAATAGAATTTGGGGAGGAAACACAATCACACAGCCTTTCCCTGATACCAAAATCAGACAAGTACTCCACAAGGAAATCACAAGCCAATATCCCTGATTAACAAAGATTAAAGAAAAATCCTCAACAAATTATCAGTAAATTCAATTCAACAATACATTAAAAGTATCATACATCATGACCAAATGGAAATTTTCCAGGGATGAAAGGATAATTTCACAATCAAAAATTAATCCATGTCAAATGCCACATTAAAATTGAAGGATAAAAATGATATCATCACCTTAATGAATGCAGACAAATCAGTGATAAAATTCAATATTCACTTTTGATAGAAATTTGTAATAAAGAGGGTTTAGAGGAAATGTATTTCAACATATTGAAGGCCATATATGACAAGCCCACAGCAGAGATCATATTCACAATGAAAAGTTGAAATCTTTTCTGTACAATCAGGAACAAGAGAAGGATGCCAAGTATTGCTACTTTCATTGAATATAATATTGGAAGTCTTAGCCAACACAACTGGTTATTCAAAGAAATAAAAGACATCCAAATTAGTAAAATTGTCACTATTTGCAAATAACATTATTATATATAAAAAAACTCTGAAGACTGCACTAATAACCATTAGAGCTAATTAGCATATTCAGTAAGGTTGGAAGATACAATATCAAAATACAGAAATCTGATGTGTTTCTATTCACTAATAATGAAGTAGCAGAAAGAGAAATTTAAAAAATTAAAAAGAATAAAATATCTAGGAACAAATGTAGCCAAGGAGGTAAAAGATCTGTACTCTGGATACTCTTAGTAATACCATTAGTAATACTACTATAGTAATATTATTTATTAGTGAAAGAAGTTGCAAAAGACACACCAAAAAATAAAAAGGTATTTAGTGCTTGTGGATTGAAGGAATTGTTAAAATGTCCATATTACCCAAAACAATCTACATATTTAATGCTATCCTAGTCAAAATTCTAAGGGCATTTTTCACAAACCTAAAACAATCCCCAAATTTGTATGGAATCAGAAAAGATTCTGAACAGCCAAAGAAATTGTAAAAAGAACGAAATCAGAGGCATCACACTTCCTGACTTCAAACTATATTATAAACCTATAACAATCAAAACGGTATGGTATTGGTATAAAAACAGACACATAGATCAGTGGAAGAAATATCACAGAAATAACCCCACACATATATGGTTAATTAACTTTTTGACAAAAGAGCCAAAAAGCTGTAATGTTAAAGGACATTTTCTTCAATAAATTTTGTTGGTACCTGGACAATTACCTATAGATTAATGAAACTGGATCATTATTTTATACCACACACAACAATTATCTCAAAATGGTTCAAATAAATTGAATGCAAGACCTGAACCATAAAACTCCTAAAGAAAATATAAGCTGTAAGTTTCTTTATATCAGTCTTGAAATTTTTTTTGATTTGACACCAAAAACAAAGGCAACAAAAACTAAAATAAACAAGTGCTATTACATCAAACTAAAAACATCTTCACAAGAAAGGACATCATCAACAAAATAAAAAGGGTACCTACCAAATGGGAGAGAATATTTGCAAATCATATATCTGATAGGTATTTAATAACCAAAAAATGTAAAGAACTCATACAACTTACAGCAGAAAAAAAATCCAATTTAAAAATGGGCAGAGTGGGCGCCTGGGTGGCTCAGTGGGTTAAAGCCACTGCTTTCGGCTCAGGTCATGATCTCAGGGTCCTGGGATCGAGGCCCACATCGGGCTCTCTGCTCAGCAGGGAGCCTGCTTCCTCCTCTCTCTCTGCCTGCTTGTAATCTCTCTCTGTCAAATAAATAAATAAAATCTTTAAAAAAAAATAAAAAAAAATAAAAAAAAAGTAAAAATGGGCAGAGTAACTGAATGGACATTATTTCCAAGGAAGACATTCAGATGCCCAATGGGTACATGAAAAGATGCTCTATATCCACTAATAATCAGAGAAAATCTAATCAAAAACACAATGAGATAGCACTTCAGACCTGTTATAATGGCCATTATCAAAAAGAAAAGAAATAACAAGTCTTGGCAAGAGTGGAGAGAAAAGGGAACTCTCGTACATTGTTAGTGGGAATGTAAATTAATGGAGCCACTATGGGAAACAGTACAGAGTTTCCTCAAAAAAAATTAAAAAAATAGGACTCTATATGATTCAGCAATTTTACTTCTGGGTACTTACCTAAAGAAAATAAAAACAGTAACTTGAAAAGACATATGCATCTCTATGTTTATTGTAGTATTATTTATAATAGTCAAGATAAAAAAACAACCTAAATTTCCATTGATGGAATATTCTTCAGCCATAAAAAGAAGGAAATCTTGCTAGTTGTGACCACATAGATGGAACTTGAGAACATTATGCTAAGTAAGATAAGTCAGACAGAGAAAGATAAATATTGTGCAATCTCACTTATATGTGGAATCTAAAACAAATGAAAAAACAAAACAAAACAGAAAGCTGAGCTCACAGGTACAGAGAAGAGATTGGTAGTTCCACGAGGTAATTAGTGGGGGGTAGGCAAAATGGATGAATGCGGTCAAGAGGTACAAATTTCCAGCCATAAAATAATTACATCATGGGGAGGTAATACACAACTTGGTGAATATAGTTAATGATACTGTATTGTATATTTCAAAATTGCTAAGAGAGTATATCTTAAATATTCTCATTATAAGAAAAAAAGTATGTATGGTAATCAATGTTAACTAGATTTATTGTGTTATCATTTATAACATATAGAAATATCATATCTTTCGGTTGTACACCTAAAAATAATATAGTTTTATGAAATATTCTATCTCAATTATATCTCAGTTTTTAAAAAGCCCCTGGATCCTTCTCTTCAATCATGTTCTCTATTACCCAATAAAGTATTTTAAGAAATTTAACTATTTTAAGAAAGTTAAATTACCCAAACTATCTTTCTCTGCTAAACAAATCTGTATTACTTATAAACAACCATTCATATTCCTTTGCAACAATCTTTAAATGATTTCTGTGTATGGCAAAATAATATATCTCTTACTGTTAGTAAGAATAAGCACATTTGCTTTGGTTACCCATTCCATGAATACTCCATATCCTGTGCTTAGGTTTGGTAGTGTGTGGGGATTTTGATAGATTTGATGCTACAAAGCTAAAACTCTGAGTTAAGAAGCCCCTAAGATAGCACAAAAACACAGATATTTTTGTTGTAAAGTATAGCCCTTTTGAAAGAGACAAATATTAAGGATAAATTATCTCATGGGTAGTGAAAGTTATCTTTTCAGAAACAGACTGTGGGATATGATTGCAGAACTGTGTAGGACATAGGGCTGTATTCTAAGCAGTATCCTGAAGAAGACAAACAATAAATGTATGTGAATGTCTCAGAGATTGAACAGCTATAACCTCTCTAGTCCTATTCAAATTGGATTGAATCAATCCAAAATAATTTCAGAGTAGATTATCATTTCATGTTAGACCCCTTCTTGGACTACTCTATTGAGGAGGTGATCTCTAAAACACAGTTGATATGGAATATCCCAACAGCTCTATGTTATAGAAGTAAAATTGATTTATCAAACATAACAAAAGTAAAGGATTAAATTTTTGATGTTTAAAAGAGGTGTTAATTTATAACATATTTGGTAAAGAATCTCAAGGAACTAAGACACTTTTGTTCCACCCATGATAACTTATATCAAAACATATCAGAATTTGTTGAACTCTCATTTCTTTTTATATTCTTGTCACTCCCTTCTTCAAGATTACACACAGAACTCTACTTCTAAAGAACTAGATTTGTTTCCAGTTGCTTTAATTCTCCCAGGACATCATTGAAAATATACTTCTATATCCTTTTTCTTTTCCCAATCTCAGTTTTCTGCACTTAAAAAATGTTAAGAGACAAAAAAAAATTGCATCACATATTTTGCATCATTTTTTCCTTTCTCATACTGTTTGGTGTATTTCTTAGGAGAAAAAATATTGCAGTTACCCATACTACTATTCTAACATAAACTTAGGAAGATTTAAAGTTTTCAGTTAACTTAAAAGTTGTACATTATAAAAATATAATTTAAACCACAACAAAGAAAAATTCTTCTTTTAAATATTTTATTTATTTGACAGAGAGAGCATGAGAGAGCACAAGCAGGGAGAGCAGCAGGGAGAGAGGGAGAAGAAGGCTCCCCACTGAGTGAGAAGCCTAATGCAGGACTTGATCCCAGTACCCCAGGATCATGACCTGAGCTGAAGGCAGATGCCTCAGTTAATGACTGAACCACCCAGGCACTACAAGAAAAAGTCTTTTGTAAATTTGTTCTCCATTATTGTGACACAGTATTCTAAATTCATTTAAGATCAATGAGTAATATTACCACTGTAAACTAAAGAAAATGACATGAGACATTGAAAGCCCAATAGCTTAAATAGAGACATTGAAAGCCCAATAGTTAAACATACTTACTGTCCAAAGAAGAATCATCATACATTTAAATGAAATGTTAATGATAAAGGTTGGCTCAATGTATATGGGATGTCTTGATAATTGCTTTAAATTTCTTTATGCCAACCTTAGTATATTAGTATATTAGTTCTACAGAGAAGCATAGCCAACAGAAGATACATGAAGATTTATTGTATGTATTCATTATAAGGTATTGGCTCACATGATTATGGAGACTAATAATTCCCATTATCTATCTTTTGCAAGTGGGAGACCCAGAAAGGCCAGTGATACAATTTGAAGGTCTGAGAGTCAGAGAGCCAGTGGTGTAGATTCAGGTTTGAAGCCTGAGAATCAGGAGTGTGGAGAGCAGGGAAAGACTGATGTCCCAGCTCAAATAGGCAGAGAGTGAATTCAAGTTTCTTTGACCTTTTTGTTATATTCAGGCCTCCAATCAAGTGAATAATGCCCACCCACATTGAGGGGGGCCATCTGCTTTAAGGAGTTAACCAATTCAAATTCTAAAACTCAGAATTCCAGACATACTCAGAAATAGTGTTTAACCAATCTAGCCTTCACACTTAACTTCCCTCTTCAAGCCCTGAAGATTATTTCAATGTCTGATTCAGTTAATTTCGATACAGTTAAATTTGTGTTAGTAACAATGATACTTTAGTATTTTTTTATTATTCATTCAAACTTACTTTTCTTAATTCTCTGATGTCTGACACTGTTTCTTTCTTCAGTCTTCTGAGAGTTTAGGGCCAACTTTTTCAGGAAGCTGATTAACTTCCACCTGTTTTTCAAAATACCTGTAAAAAATATACCTATTGTTTTCCTTTGGCTTTTGTTGAAGCACGTTAGTTTTCTATGGCTACAGAAAGAAAATTATCACTTTTTTTAAGGATGGAGGAAGAAACTCTCCTTGCCTCTTCAAATTTCTGGTGGTTCCAAGTCTTCCTTGACTTGTAGCTGTATCACTCTAATCACCACCTCTATTGTCCCCTGTCCTTCTTCCTTATATATCTCCTCTGTGTATCTGTCTCAGTATATCACCCTCCTTATAAGGACCCATCATTGAATTTAAAGCTTATCTTAATCTAGTAATCCAGGATGATTTTAATTAATGACATCTGAAAATACCCTATTTCTAAACAATGTCACATTCATAGCTACCAGATATTAGGACTTGAACATATCTTTTTGGGGTTCACAATTCAACCCACTGCATGCAGGTGGAATTTCCCAGAAAAAGACTCTGAGATTCAGTTAGGAAGTTTAATGGAGAGTATTCTGAATAAAAAATGTTAGGGAGTGAAGGAAGCAGGATTGGGCAAAGGGAATTTAAACTGTGATGCAGTTACAACTATGACCTCGATCATCTGGGAAACTCTAGAAGAGAGATAGTCGTACAAAATCATGCCATAGTATAGCAAAAGAACCAGGTCCTCAAATATCCTGATTAAACAGTCACTGGATATGAGTCATATGAGTCATCCTTGGGGATGATATTTGACAGCAAGTAAGGCAATTCTCTAAAGCATAAGTAATTTCCAAAGAGAACTTCGGCTGACAACCATCAGCCAGCAACACCCCCAGCAGCTAGGGAAATGAGTACTTCAGGTCTGAAATAAGTGTGGACAGAAATTTTAGGGTAATCCAGTGAATTCCACCCCTATATCACTGAATCTACATTGTTTTGTGACATAAACTCTGCACAGAGCTAAGCTAAGATTCTGGAGGTCCTCTTTATCAGGAGGATGGATATGATATGTGAATAAACTGTATGCCACTATGGTTGATCTTGAGGCTACAACTGATCCATGTTATTTCCTTATCACCTACTCGATATCGATTCCACTCATCCTCAGCTAGCAACTCTGCTAATCTGTCAATTAAAGTTATGCAGATTCTTATTTCTAAGAAATTTGAGCCCTTAGTCACCATACCATTTCCTTTTCCTATCCAAACTGGGCACAGGAATACCAAAATATGCTTACGTGAGTCACTCAGGTATCAAACACATTCTTGCCTCTGCTATTGTCTAAAAGCAGCTCCACTTCCATTTGACAATGACAGTTACCCTGCCAGGATGGTGATTCCCCCTACCCCTTTGCCTACTGGTCTCTAAGCACAATAAATCCAGGTATCTACACAATATCTAAGGTTAAAGTTTAATGGGATTCTAGCTATATGTCTTGAGGAGAATATTCCTACTCTGGCACCAGAGGAGCAAGCATAGAAAGCTTGATGTATCAGCATGAGGCATTGAAAGTGATGGTAGATGGAGCCATTCCTATCTCCACATCTATGTTCCCAGATCCAACAAACATAATGATCAGGACATTTATGACCCAAATGTGTTGTGACTTAGTTTTTGTTCTGGTGGTCACTGGAAATAAGAAGGAAGATCTTTAAGGTTGAAATATGTTGTTTTACAAGGCAGAGACATTGTACTGTCTTCACTTAAGTGGGAAGCATTAGCTTAATAGAAGGGTGGACAATTTCTGCAGACTTAAAGTTCAGAGGAATCTAGGAATTCAAAAATCAGATATTTTCATACCATATTTTAAGATCCCACTTCTTCCCAATGTGGGGCTTGACCTAGTTTCTAGGTAGACCAGCCAGGATCTAGAATTCAACCTTCAGAGAACTGGAGAAGACTGAGAAAGAACTGACACATAAAGTCATGTGAAAGAAGTACTTGAGAGTGCTGTGCTCTCAAGATCATCTCATTATCTGAAGAAGAATAAAAAATGTGAGATTTGACATTCAAAAGGAAGATCTCAGTGGTTCCTACAGGGAGCTTTAGATCTGAGATAGTTTTGCACAGTTGCTTGCATTGAAACAGGGACAATGCTTTACCAACCTGATTTACCAACAATTTTGCATGAACTATCCCTGGTAAGGAGGACCTGGGTAAGATGGCTCTCTTCCATTCAGGGACAATTATTCTGGAGGTTCTTATTTGAGAATATCCAACTGCCAACACTACCAGCAAATGAATGAGTGTTAGATCTTGAGGGATGTAGGAGCAGAGTCTGAGCAGCATACTACATTATCTACAATAGTTTTTGTTAGTTTTGTTAATTTGTTTTATGGTATAAGTCCTATGACTAAGTTTTATATAACTAAAACATACAAGAAGAAATACAATACTAGAAACATCTTTAATAAAACTAAGTGACCATATATTTCAAATTCACAATATTGGGAAATTGCTTATTGTTTCCTGAAAGTACATGAAGCTTAAAAAACTTAAAAGCTAAATAGAATACAATGTATACAATCTATCTCATGAAAAAAGGAAGCAAAACTACTCAAAGGAAACCAAGATTTCTTGAAATAATATTGTATATTATATTTATAGACATTATAAATATATACATATACTTATATACACAATATACATGTAATATATATTTATATATCTTAGTATATTATATATTACATTTATTATATAATATGTAAGATATACAATATTGTTTATATTATACATAGTGTAACAAGATTTATAGTAAACAGTATTTCCTAATTGTATTCTCATAGTCTGCCTTTAAAGATTTAGGGTAGCTCAAATGAAGTGCCATCTCAACATAGAACAGTTCTAGCTATTCTCAAGGCACATACTCATTTATTTTCATTTCAAATGTTCTCCCTTGATCTGGTTAGCCCTCTAGCCACATCATTTTGACTGTTGACAGAAAAACAAACAAACTTGCAGATACAGCCATCTGTTGACTATTTTTGAGGACTTTCTCCTCCTTGATAGAGAAAAAAAAGCCAGAGAAACAATTTCTTTTTTTTTTTTTAAATTTTTTAAAGATTTTATTTATTTGACACAGAGAGAGAGATTACAAGTAGGCAGAGAGGCAGGCAGAGAAACAGGGAGAGGAGGAAGCAGGCTCCCTGCTGAGCAGAGAGCCCGATGCGGGCCTCGATCCCAGGACGCTGAGATCATGACCTGAGCCGAAAGCAGAGGCTTTAACCCACTGAGCCACCCAGGCGCCCCAGAGAAACAATTTCAATTGACACGTGCACCCTAACATTTTTGTTTTGTTTTGTTTTGTTTTTTAGTCAAACTAATACCAGACCTCATAAAACATAGATTCTTAGAGGTTGTCCAAGCTGCTCAAATTTGGAAGGTGCATGGTAAGGCAAAAGTTGGGCCAGGAACTCTTCCTGGAATAATATCTATCCTGTGGTATTTTGATTACTCATTCTTGCCAACTGATAGTTTACTCCTGATCCTGAACTGTTGCCTCATTAGAAAACATATGGAAAACATATCCCATTCCTTACTGCTAGAAAGTTATGAAAAACAAAATGAGTTTGTCTAATTCTATGGCAATGAAGATATGAGGACAAATCAAAGGTACTATTAATATCAAGAGAGACAAATATATATGTATTTTAAATGTATGTTAAAGTGTTAGAATCCTATTTTATTATTAAAATATATGAAAAATCTTGTAAACCATAAACCATAAATTTCTACATAAAGAGAATTATGATTAATAATAAAATATATCTGCTGTTGATTTAATTTTTAAAAGGTAGTAGTTTTTCTTGGGTAACAAAGAAATGCAAATAAATAACCACTTAGAAAATGAAGAGCGAGTTATAGAAAATAAAACTTACATTTTATATCTTTTAAACTTTATGATTCAAGAGTGAAAGATAGTTATATGATCTACAAAGTAATAATGGAAGGGGGTATTTGATATTCAGGGGAAGCAAATCAACTTGAATATGATTACCTCATGAACACTAAATACTTTTTAATAAAGGAGATGTTGCATTTTGGCAAATAAGGAACAGTCCTTGTTTTTCTTCAAGTACTCCTCCTTAAAGCTAAAACACTCTAGACATAACATGACAACAAACACAGAAAGACTTTAAAAGGTGGAAATAAAGTGGATTACATAGGAACCTCAAGACTTGAGAGAAACAGAGGGGTCAGTCCCTGGATTTCCTATTGCCTCCCATATATTGTGGACAGGAAACTCCTGAAGTCACCAACTGGGAACTGCCAAAAGGCAGCTAAAATGTTACATGCTGTATGATCCATTAATATAACATATTTGAAAAAACAAAATTATGGATTTAAAAAACAAATTAGTACTTATAAAGCATTAGCAATGTTGACAGATGGAAAAGGGGAGGATGTAGTTATAAATGAGAAACAAAGTATCTTTATAGTGATGGAAATTTTCTTTATCCTCAATATCTCTATAAGTTATACTATGTTCACAAGTATAGCTATCATCTGTCACCATACAATGCTATTATAATACCACTGACTATATTCTCTATGCTGTGACTTTTGTTCTTGTAACTTATCTATAAGATATATTTTGTATTACATAAATCTCTTTAAAAGACAATTAAGTATTTAATGATAACAATGTAGTATGTGGTTTATGTATATGTACAAATAAAATACATGATAATGATAGAATAAAAGCTGGAAGGAAAGATGTGGAAATGCATTATTATAAGGTTTTTATGTTATATATAAAGTGATATAGAAAAAATAGATAACCTGAATAGGTCTCTTGTATTTTAAAAAATACAGTAGTAGCTTAAAAGTGTTCTAGAAAGCAAGCTCAAGGTCCAGAGAGTTCCACAGGTGAATTCAACAAAGAATTTAAGGAAGACAGTAATAATTCTTCAACAAAATCCCCTTTTGGATATTAATGTAAGGGGATATTTCCAAGATCATGCTACAAAGCCAATATAACACCAATACCAAAACCAAAGACATTACTAAGACAGAAAAGTACATACCACTATTTCTTATGAAAACAGTTGTTAAATTCCTTGAGAAAATTTTACTATGGTAAATCCAGCAATATCTAAAAATCATAGTATATCCTGACAAACTAAGATTTATGTCAGGAATATGAAGCTACTTCAACATTAAAAAATCAACCTTATTATTTCATTTATATGAGGTATCTAAAATAGCCAAAGTCATAGAAGTAGAGAACAGAATGGTGGTTGCTGGGGTCTGGGGAGAAGAGGAAGTGAGAAGATATTGTTCAATAGGTATAAGGTTTTAGTTATACAAGATCAGTAAGTTCTAGAGATCTGCTGTAAAACATTATTCCAATAGTTACCAATACTGTATTGTACACTAAGAAATTTTGTAGAAAGTGTAGACCTCATGTTGAATGTTCTTACTACAGGAAAAAAAAAACCCAACTAGTTGGTATATTTGACAGGGCACAGAATGTGAAGTTGGTTATCTTGTTAATGTGAACTATAATTAAATACCCAAGGGAAATTTGAAAACAAAAATCAAAAGTCAAAACTCAGCACACAATATGGCCTAACGCCCAGAACACTTAGCAGAAAGAAGATTACAATAATGGCTTTCTCACTGATTTGATATTTTACCTTGAATAAATCATGCTCAAGATTTAAAAAAAAATAAAAATTTGCAGGAATGGCAACAGAAATGGTAGAGGGAGTACCTCAAAAAATAATCTCAATAAATCACTGAGAACACTTGCAGAAAGTGTCAAAATCAACTTTTTTTCAGAATAACGGAAATTAATTAAAGGCTTGTAGCAATCTGGGAAGTATGTATTCAAGATCAATGACTTACTGTTGGTAAATATAATGAGTGTCATGGTATTTTACCTTACTCTATTGCCATCACCTCCTCTCCAGCTTCATGGCAGACTTGAAAACCAGCAGCCAGGCAATCATAGTGAACACAAACACTTTTCAGCTAGTGGTGGGAGCAAAAAAAGATTGGAGGTCCTTTAAAATCATATTCCTAGGATCATGGGGGAAGAGAGGAAAAAAAATGAAATGAGACAAAACCAGAGAGGGAGACAAACCATAAGAAGCTCTTAATCTCAGGAAACAAACTGAGGGTTTCTGGAGTAGAGGGGGGTGGGAGTGATGGGGTGGCAGGGTGATCAACATTGGGGAGGGTATGTGTTATGATGAGTGCTGTGAATTGTGTAAGACTAGTGAATCACAAACCTGTATCCCCGAAACAAGTAATACATTATATGTTAATAAAAAATAAAATAAAGAGGCAAGTAAGTTTTGTGGTACCCCCCCAAAAAATCATATTCCCAGGGATTTGTCATCCTTAAGATGTATAATTATTCCCTGAAAGACCCTACTGAGAATCTCAGTCTTATTGGACCTCACTCAGGCTCTCCCAGAGTGAACAGAATTGTCCCCAGGGGCATTTGTCATAAATAATCAAAGACAATTGTTTAACATTACCTGAGGCACTCAGCAATAACCACAGCAAAGAATGAGCTAATCAAAAAGCCTATGAAGGGAAGATGGGGAATGAGTTTCATAGGGACCTTTGAAAAGTTCTAACATATTCTTAGGAATAAGAATAGGGCTGTACTTATGAGCAGAGCTGTGTACAAACTTGGGAAAGACCCAAGAAGGCACTACATACATGTCTCTAACTTTGAGCCTGCCCAAGCCGGAAGTGAAGACTAAGGCAGGGTTGTAAAGAGCCTGGCAGAGGGTTAGAAGTGTACCCCCAAATACCCAGTAAACTCCTTGGAAAAGACTGGGAGATTGTTTTCAGATCTTCAAGGAAATCTCTATCTCTAGATAGCTGAATAGTCAGGTTACTAAGCGGAGACATTAGGGCCACACATGTCAAAAACTACAGCTCTGCAGAATTAGTTCAGAGAAGTCAATAAACAAAAACCAACCACCAAAAGAAACAATGAAATGCTATGGAAAGGGACAGTTCTGGTTTTTAGACTTGCCACATTATTTAAAATAAACAGTTACCAATAAAATTATAAGACACATAAAGAAATAAGAAAGTATGGCTCATATACAAGAAAACTTAAAGCGTGCAGTAGGAAATGTCCTTGAGGAAGCTTAGATGTTGGACTTTGTTGAAAAAGATTTTAAATCAGCTATTTAAAATATATATAAAGAAATACAGAAAACTGTGTCTATAGAATTAAGGAAAAGTATAAGAATGTTTTTCCCCAAGTGAAATATATCACTAAGATGGATATTATTTCTTAAAAAGAAAGTCTCTATTTGAAAAGTTATAATAGCTAATATGAAAGATTCTTTAGAGTGTGCCAACAGCAGCTTTGAGAAGGTAAAATAATTACCATTTTTAAGATAGTCAAATTCAAATTATACAGTCTAAATAATTAAAATATTTTGGAGATTTGAAATACATATAGAATTAAGCAGTATAACAATAAAAGGCAAAGATGAAGGAAATACATAGTACTAAAGTATTTCTTGGGTTCTACCACTGCTGTGGTAGCAGAGATACTACCACACTTTAAAGCTATAAATATTATAGATAAAAACAAATATCATGATGAAAGTGTCAATTAGAAAGGAAGATCTAAATCTCTGTCAAATAATCTTATTTCACAATACACACAGCTATATTGGCTAAAGATAGATTTGAAGAGTTCGTATTTGTAATGTGAGACTTTAACAAACTTTCCCAAATTGCTAATAATTTATTTTTTACTTTTATTTTTTTAAGATTTTATTTATTTATTTGACAGAGAGAGAGAGAGCACAAGCAAGAGGAAGGAGCAGGAAAGGAAGAAGCAGGCTCCCCACTGAGCAGGGAGCCTGATGTGGGGCTCAATCCCAGGACCCCAGGATCCTGTCCAGAGCCAAAGGCAGAGGTTTAACTAACTGAGCCACCCAGGTACCCCACTAGTAATTTAAGTACACAAGAATTTAAATACATGATCAGCAAATGATGTAATTGATGTATAGATTATTGTACCCTACACAAATCTGTATAAAAGAATACACATTTTCAGATGAAAATAGAAAATTCCCCAAATTTGTTATATAAGTGTTATCCTACAGAGTATTTCTAACATTGGGATTAATTTAGGAAAAGACAAAAAGAGAACAAGAAGTCAAAATGTCTGAGTAGCACATAGGACAAAGAAAAATTCACATTGGTTCTTCACAAAAGATGCAAAATCAAAATTCCTTTATTATAACCTAGAAACTGAAAAAAAAATCACATCTTATGCAAAGAGTAATTGAAAATAGAGATAATAGCAAAAGTCAATTAAATGGAAAACAAACTAGAAAATGAACACCACCAATGCTGGGACTTGGAGGAAAGCAATAAAATTCATAAATAAGTAGGCAGATCAAAAAAATAGAAAACATTATTAATATCTGTTTCAAAATTAAGATATCAATGTAAATGTTTCAGGTATTAAAATAGTAGAGATATTAATTATATTAGATTTTTGCCAGTAAAATTGACAGTTTAGCTAAAATGCAGAAATTCTTTGAGAAGAAACTTTATAAAGGTGAGAGAAGTATAAAATATCAGTAATATGATTTATATTAAAGAAAATAAACCTAAGATTAAATATCTTCCCTTCAAAGAAATCTTCAGGACCAGATGGTCTGTTAAAAAACTGTTAAACAGTTTTTAATAGTTTTTAACAGTTTTTGCTGTTAAAAACTCCCAAGTATTTATTAAAAATAAAAAAGAAAAAGGCTCAGCCTTACACAAATTCTTTCAGCAAATAGAAAATGAAAAAAAGCTTAACTCTTTTTTATATCAGACAAACATAAACTTGGCACCAAAACTGTCAAGCATATTAAAAGAAAGGAATATTGGAGGGTAAAACTGCATAAGAATACTGCAAAAACAAAAACAAAAACTAAAAACAAAAACAAAAAACCAAAAAGAAAAGTTCTGAAGTTATCTAATATTATCCAGGGATATATAAAACTAATTATATACCTACCATAAGCAATTGGGCTTATTTTATGATTGCAAAGGTAGTTAAATATTTAGAAATTAATCAGTATCATTCATTACATTTAAAGATAAAAGGAAAAAATTATCTCAGTGTGAAAGATTCAAAGTATTTGATGAAATATTCATTCATGATAGAAACACTTAGCAATCTGTGACTATAAAGTAACTGCTTTACAATCACCATCATCATCATCATCTTCCCTAATGATATTAACATACAATAAGCATTGTACTTAAAGATTATAACATGATTTCTCTTATCTAGATTAAGAGAAGTATCTCTGTTGCCATAATGTTTATTCAAGAACATAGTGGAAGTTTTAGAGCAAAATGGTAAGGAAAATATACATACAGGATAAGTTTTGAAAAGAAAGAAACTAACTGGCACTTTACACATAAATGATTATCTAAAATAACCTCAAATCATGCAAAACTATCAGAATACAAATGAGTTTGACAAAGTCACAGGCTAAAGTTAATAAAAAATAAATTGTATGTACCATTAACAAAAACATGTTCTAAAAAAGATAATTCTTTTTTACATACTAGGAATTAAAAATGTCAGATGCAGTCAATCTACATAGTCAAGTGATTTTCAACAAAGAAAAAAGTAATATAATGGAGAAAATGTAGTCTCTGTATGAATGGTCCTGGAAACAATATCCATATGCAAAAAAGAAAATCTAGACAAGACCTTATACTTTTCACAAAAATTAACTCAAAAAATGACAGACATAAATGTAAAATGCAAACTATAAAACTCCTAAAAGATGATATAAGACAAAATCTAGACGACCTTAGATATGGTAGTAACTTTTTAGATACAATACCAAAGTCAGGATCAATGATAGAAAGAATTCATAAGCTGACTTCATTAAAATGAAAAACTCCTGCTCTGCAACAGACCCTGTCATACAAATGAGAAGACAGAGTACTGAGAGAAAACATATGAAAAGACAGATATGATAAAGAGTTATTATCTAAGATATACAAAGAACCCTTAAAACTCAACAAGAAAACACGCCAGTAAAAAATAAGAAGGGGCTCCTGGGTGGCTCAGTAGTTTAAGTGATGCCTTCAGCTCAGGTCGTGATTTCAGGGTTCTGGGATAAAGCACAGAGTTGCGCTTCCTGCTCAGCCTGCTTCTCCGTCTCTCTGTGCCCCTCCCCTTGCTTGGGCTGTCTCTCTCAAGTAAATAGAAAAACAAACAAACAAAGAAACAAAAAGCAAAAGACCTGAATAGACATTTTACCAAGAAGATATACAGATGGCAAATGAGCATGTAAAAAGATGCTAATCATATGTTATAGAAAAGTGTGAATTAAAAGAATGAGATACCACTACATACTTTTTAAAATGAACAAAATCCAAAACACTAACAGCACCAAATTCTGTCAAGGTTGTGGAGCCACCGGAACACTCATTCATTGCTGGTGAGAGTGCAAACCAGTACAGCCACTTTGGAAGACAGTTTGGTGGGTTCTTATAAAACCTAAAAAAAAAAAAGAAAAAGAAAAGAAAAACAAGGTGTAAATGTGAATCACATTAGGGAATTGACTTACTGTTTAATTTTAAAAAGTCTGAAAGTGCATTTAAGAGCAGGACTGAACAATTAGCTTCATAATTCGGTTATGGTACATACCAGTCAATCTGAATGTAACTTTGCTTTTCATGTACTCACATTAGTATCACAGCTGAGATTCTGCTACATAATTCACTTTTTCACATCAAGGCTTACCAGACAGCCACAGTCAAATCTAATGGATACGTATGCCTTCCTCTGATAACTACGTTTAAATTAGTGAGGTTTTGTCTATTAAAAAGTTCAATTTTCTTTAGCAATATTACAGTAAAGCAGCCAAAAAGATTCAAACACTTCAGGTTAATGGTGAAGTTGGAGAACATGGATAATGTTACTAAACATGGAAATATCTATGAATATGATTTACATACAATAATACAATATATTACGAGTGTGTTTTACTTTCTCTTCACAGTTCTTTTTGCCAGCTTATCTTTACAATCAAATCACATCCTTCCTAATTGAAAGCTTTCTGGAAGCATTAATATTAGAAAAAGATTACTATGAGTTCCCATAAAGTTGGGCTTAATTTCTAAATGGCCTTATAAATGGTTAGCTTTATGTCCTCATTTGAATAGTATCCAGAAAGCTTTCCTTTAAATATATTTTGAATTTCAAGAGCTTCATCATTTTTACTGTTAAGGATTCATGACCTTCATATTGTTATTAAAAATAAAAATTATTGAAAGGAAGGTAAAAGCAGTATGTGCCTGAAGATTATACAAAGAATTCAATTCAGAAGCCCATGTAACAAATAAGTTAGTATTGTAAGTTTATACTTAAGGTCTCAGTGCAACATACCTTATCAACTCCTTTCTTATTTGCAAGTAACCATCCATTTTTTTGCAAATAAAATTCCACACTAACATTTCTAATATGATGATTTTCAAACATTTAGCCATTTCTGGCAACCTTTATCCTCTCAAATTTCAAGTTAATTTACATGTTTACGAACCGATCCTATTGCTGATTTCAATCTTTTATACAACTGTTTGCAAGTAAATGACAAAAAATATAATATCTTAGCATGAAAGAATCATGAGACACAATATAATGCTACCTAGGAGTACAACAGTGGAACTCAACATGAGCCAATCTCAGCTCATCAGCATTGCCACAAACGCAATGCTTCACTTTGTTTTATGAGTATCTAGAGCCAGAGGCTATAAAATTGCTGTGAGGGATTACCTACTAGGGACCCATGTAGACTATGCCAGGAGTAACACAGAGGTCTTTTCATACTATTATCATGTAATATGAATTCCGTACCACAGAGTTTGGATATATAGGAAGTGCTTTTTATATTATGTCCTAAGGAAGCATTTGCTCCAAATACTAATATTCATTCTACCACACCATTCCCTAGAATCCTCATTCAGCATTACCACACATGTTTGCAATAATAACAGTTTTACTGGCCAATGTTCTCAGCAGCAAGAGCACAAAAATCTATGTTGGCAAAGTGCATACCAACTATCCACGTGTGTGGGTCCTTGATTCTTGGCAGTTTACCTCAATTGTAAATAGGACCAATGGCCAGAAATCCTAGCTTGTAAGTTCTCTCACCTCATTTGGAAACATTTATTTCATTCTAACAGTCCCTCTGGTGTACAGAAAGAAAAACAAAGTCATAGTGAGTTTTTAAATAAAAACATGGCATACCCTGCCATTTCCCTTGAACATCCACATTATATATATATATATATTTTTTTTTTCATTTAATTCAGACTTGAAGCCGAAAGGCCCAATTGATAGGAGTTTTCTATTTACAAGAAACAAACAGTAGACTTCACTATAAACAAATGTATCTTTGGGGAAAGTTTAGGAATATGCTTAATAAATATATTAATAGATTGTTTTTCATATTTTTTTGTGTAAGGTATCATTATAGGAAAACAAATATCAAAAACATGTCCATATTTTTGGTTTAGTACTGATGTCACCTGAATGTCTTGTGGTGAAAACTCTGATTTTTGCTCTATACTACTTGTGAGCCATGAAACAAACAAACAAAAAAACAAAAATTTTCCTTTATTTTTCTATTTTATAATTTATATTTGGCTATAATTTAGTAGTGATTTGAAATAGAAAACCACTTTTTACATTCAAAAGTTATTTTAGCTGTGATCAAGTGGTTTTCTATAAAATCAAATAAACAACCTTCTAAATAATTAGTTTCCTTTGGTTCCTACTAACTTAATCCACTATAACAATGCAAACTGACTTCAAAATCCACTTCTGAACTCATTTTTTAAAATGAACAGTAATAGTTCCTAAACAATAGAATTGTAAGAAATTAAAGGTTTTACTAAGAGTTATTTAGATGAGAAAATTATAGCTTCATATTAGCACATCTGTACCTTGACAATCAAATGCATGAGTGCATTATAATTTCAGCGAATTATGCAAAATGCTAATTAAAAAGTCAAATTTACTAATCATCTCTCAGGGTCATAACTGGAATAGAATTTGAGTAAGGACAAACAATTCCATGAAATGCATTTTCATCGTGTAGTTTTTAGAGCTGCATGAAAATGCATAGCAGAAAAACAATTTGTTTTTATATAGATATTAATTGATTTTGTTATGTTCAACCTATCAGAAATTGTTGGTTACTCCCTTATAAATTATGGCTACATACTGTAGCTATGAATTTGAGATAATGGTACATTATAAACCTACATAATTATAATAAATGTAGGTCTTGTATATTAAATTAAAAACTGATTAAGCAGTATAAAGTACTCATAATTTTCTACATCTAACATCTACATTTCAAACATAAAGCATAAAAATAAAATGTTTCATATATTTCCCATTTATGATATTTTCAATCACTCCTTTAAAAATATTTCAAAATAACTCTCTATATTTACTTCTAAGTATTGTTTGGAATACCTGGATGTTTTAGAATGTGGCACTATACTTTCTCAGATAAATATCTATATTCATGATAGGTGGATAGACAGATATTAAAGAGATGGGTAGATTAGATAAAAAATATAAATTTTTACAATTGTATTTTGAAAATGATATTCGCTCTTTAGTATCTCTTCTAAAGATTTAGTGCTAAATATTGTTTTCCTCTGTTCCTCATTCTGTTTGTCAAAGCTACAAAGAATAGCAAAGATAGAATAATTCTATCCCCCTGATTCTGCCTATACAAATTCTTCCCGGCATTTTAAGGACCAGATGAGATCCTACATCCTTATAAATAGAGTAGGTAGGAAAGGAGATGGTGGAAACAAACTCACTCACTGTCTTCTGGATAAGTGAGTAAAATAAAATAAAATTAAAATTAAAATTAAAATAGTTTGGTAATAGCTCTTCCAAAATGCTGACCAACATGCTTCATATGAGAAAATATGAGTATATAAGTTGAATTAAATTCAGGTTACCAGATTTATTAAGTCCAAATTGGTTGTAGAACGTTGATGCTTCTCATTAAGTATCTGAAATTTACTATTTATTTTGAGATGTCTTTGACAGTCAGTGTAAAATCATGTCTAGTGAAGTCCTACTTTCAGGATTCATTTGGCAATGCCTCTTTTGATTATTAAATTTAAGTACTTATTACCTGCAATTCTATAAAATGTTTAATGTTCCAAGACAGGTATTTGTAGAGACTCAAAAACCTCTGTGTTGTAAGGACAAGGTAGATTCTGCCAGACATTTTAATGCCACTGCTGGTCACTCAGGCTATAATTGGCTCTAATTAGCTCTCTTATCCAGCTGTAACATTCTTTACCTGCAGCTGAGAGGCACTCAGGAGAGTGGAAAAACCTCTCCTATTGAGTATTTGAAAACATCAGCTAAATCCCTGCCAATATGATCATTATAAATGAGCTGCAAACCCATTAACTCTGATAGGAAATGGTTTGTGGGAAGTGAGATTTGATCCAAACTAGCCCCACAATAATAGTAATCAATGTCCAATGAAAACACATTCCACTATGTGAACATGGCCTATAAGTAAAGGATGTATTTAAAACAGTAGACTGGACAGGCTGGGTGAGAGTTCAACTTTTTTTGTTTATTCAGGTTACTTCCCATTTTACATACGGACTTAGGGTTTTTGAGGCTCATGAATAAAATGCTCTTTCATAAATTCAGAACTTACAGGTTTATTCTAAAAACTTAGGGTGATAATAATGGAATGATCTCACTGCTATATAATTTTTCCCCATGGATAAAGATATGATATATGCACATTCATTGAAAACCCTATACAAAAGTCTGAGAAAAGCTTTCTCTCCAATCTTCTTTGATTGATTTGAAAATATTTTCCTGATTTCTCAAATGATAAGAACTAGCAAAAGAAGATGATATATATTCTGATGAAAGGTAAAGGAGGAAGAAGCTGGGGTTTAATTCAAAACAAAACAAAAATTGAAGATCATTTATTGTTATTTTCACTAGATGAAGATTATGTTAATTCTTAACTGTTACTATAATTCCTAAGACTTTATTTCTGGATATGTGTAAAAGAAGGAATAAGTAAAAACTTATCAAAATAATGCTAATGTGAAACTAAAATCAGTAGTGGAATGGAAATCAAAGGGGTGGCAAATACAGTTTGTTTGCATTCATAGCTGGATAAATTGTTCTGTTTCCTGTGGTTGTTTCTCCCATCTAAAAGTTTCTATTTCTTCCACATTGGAAGTTCCATGGTTGAACTCATTTATTTTATATGCCTCTAAAAAATGAGCTCTAAAATTATGACTGCCATAATCCAAAGGAAAACAATAAAAACAAAACAAAACAAATTGTCCTTTCTTTGATGACAGTTGAATCTCCAGTAGCAGCAAGTCTTTATTGAGTATATACAGAGATATATATGAGCCCTAGGAATACAGCAAATCTTAATTTTTGAAGGACTCCTATTTGAGGAGCATACAATGGGTATGCAAACAAGATACCATTAAAATGTAGCGTATTCTGTGGGTTATATAGTTGAAAAGAGTAAGCAATATCTACTGTAAGACCATTGCAGAGCTTTATAGAAAAAAAGGGAATTATGTTGATCTCAATGGAATGGTGAGATTTAGACCTGAATAAAAGAAGGTAGGAGGTAGTCAATTAAGATTGCTATGACAGATATTAATTAGGGAATAATGCAAAAGCAATTTGCCTATAACAAAAGATTGGTGGAGGGAAGATACAAAACATATGTCATCATCAAACTATATTTTCTCTAAAAAACTTTGTGTGATTCTATGAAATTATCGGGTAGAAATGGGATTGAAAAGAGAGTCCTAAAATACTTTTAAAATCTGATATTCTTTTTATCAAATTAATCTTGATTAGGTATTTTTGTTCTTTTACATTCTGTTGGAGTATAATATATAATACATATCTACTTATATTTCTAGTCATACTTTCTTATTGACTTCCATTTTTTTATTATTTCCCAGTCATTTAAAATTGTTTCTTTTGTTTGAAAATCAAACAAGTTTCAAGAGGATTGTCAAAGTACATTCTTCCAGAAGATTTATTAAAACTGACTTGCTTCAGTAACACTGCTTTCAGTTCAATATTAGTGACTATTTAGCTTAGAGCAATTTAAACCAGAAGAAATCTGGGGAAAGAATTAGATTAAGTAGAATGTAAGCGAACTATGGTTTCAAATATCTTATATTTTTAATGAAGATAATTGGACAATTTATGGAATAACAAGTCTCCTACATAGGCAAATTTAAAGACCTAAAGATATTAACATGTGAAGTCTTTATGTGAGATTCAACATTCTTGCATTAACTCATTTTGATATTTAATTTAAATCTGCTATAAATAAACTGAGACACTTCTAGATGTTTGTATGTAAAATATACACCATAAAGTTAATACACTCAATAAACAAAACACTGTTATCTTTTTAGCATTATGCATTATCCTATGAAATAAAAAAAAAGTCCATACTGACCTGCCTCCAAATGGTATATTTTATGGACTCTATCTATTTAAGGGAAATTTTTCAGAGACAGGGCAATTTAAACTTGCATATTTTTTTCAACCTTTAAAAATTACTGTTGAGTGTTAACCTAAATTTTTAGCTTCTACATTCTACTTCTTCTCATTGAGTTTTTCAGTTTTTTCTTCTGGACTGCTGAGACCAGATAGCTCTGCCTTCTGATTTCTAAGCCTCCCATAGCATTACTATATTCAGCTGACTAGGCTCAGTGCCTGGATCATGATCACACCTGAGGCTTCCACTGTTCAATTTGCTCATCCCCCTTGTTGTAACACCTTCTCCAGTGATTCATAAAAGCCAGATTACAGTTCTTCAGTGACAAAGATATTGTGAGCTCATATCTATATATGTATTCTCCCCAAAATGAGGAACTTCAGTTTTAGCTTCAATGTATAGAGACTATAGAACTCCTCACTCCTCTCTACATTAAAAAAAAAAAAAAAGCTTACAAACTGAAAATCAAAAACTTTTCTTGGACCCATCAAAATTTGGAGACTAGGGAATCTACAAATATATAGCTTCTAAGAATTACTTACCAGGACCAGAAATCGCTGGCAACCATAAAGTGGTAGAACACTTAAATGCTAATGTTGAATTACTGGAAGCTGAGTGCAGAATAGCATGAGAGTGAGAAACTTCCAAGAAGGGATACACTTATTGGCAGGCTTCCACGCTCTCCTTTCAGGAACTTGAAGAGGTTCTCCTGGTAAAGGTCTGAAAATGATCCCCTCTTGGCCCTGTCCCTAAAATAGCAAAACCCTAGACTCTTAGAACAAAGACTTAATCTCTATGGCAAAAATATATCAGAGGACCATTGTGAAACCTTTCCTTCGGAGGAGAAAGGAATTCTGTCCCACTTCTGGATACTCTAATCTTGTATTACCTATGGAAAACAAATAGTCAACAGAGTACAAGGCTTCAAGGAAATAGATTGATATTACTGCAGCCAGAAAAAGAACTAGAGGATAGGAGGGGATACAATTTATTTTGGAGAGAGGAAAATACTTGTAAAGGACACACCTCTAAGCCACAGTCTCACTAAAAGACAAAGAATCAGATTATAGAAATCACCCCACCATACCAATAAGCTTCCAGTATTATAACAGTGGATTACAGCTGACATAGCTGCATGACATGGAATTTCTTTGAACAACAGTATAAAGGAAAGCAAGAAAGCCAAGAGGGAGAACAAAAACAAGGATGCTAAAGCAGTTTGAAGGCTCTCGTACCTATAATTACAATAAACATTAAACAGAGTCCAGCTCATATCCAGATGGATATAAATCAGCTCATTGGAGTCCTGTTTACTTCCCTTACTATTTCCCAATATACCCTTTGCCTTTCAAAAAAAATGCACACACACATGAGCACACACATACACAAATCCAAAGACATAAAGCAAGCATCAGAACCAGATTTCAGATATGACACAGATGTTGAAGTTATAACAAGGAATTCAAGATAATCATGAGTAATATGGTAAGTGCTGTAATGGAAAAAGTAGAATATATGCAATATAAAATGGATACTGTTAGCAGAGAGATGGAAACTATAAGAAAGACTCAAAATAAAAAGCTAGACATGAATTAGTGAACAGGTAGTCAGTAAAAACTTCCAAAACTGAAACTCAAAGAAAAAAATGAAAATAATTGCAGAAAAGTTGGAGAGATATTAAGAAAAAAATCAAAATATAAAACACACAGAAGTGGTAAATTTTAAATATATCAATATAAGCACATCGTATATACAGTCTAAAGAAGTCAATAAAATCCAGACTGTAAGGCTGCTTGAAAAAATGTCCTGGGGTCAATAATATTCTGCTTAAAATTAATGATACCAAATTACAGATCCAGGAAGCTCAGAAAGTACCAAGTGGATTTAGGAGACACACACACATACACACACAGGTAAATCATATATAAACTGCAGTAAACAAAAGACAAATTGAAAAATCTTAAAGGAAGCCAGGGGAGAGGTTATTTTACCAATAGAAGAATAAGGGCATGAATTACAGCAGGGTTCTTATCAGAAAAAATGCATTCAAGAAGGAAGTTGAGTGCAGTCTTTACATACTGGGGGAAAAAAGAAGAAAAGACCCTGCTAACCTAAAATTCAAATCCTATGAAATTATCTTTCAAAAGTAAAATATAAAGGGACGCCTGGATAGCTCATTCAGTTAAACATCTGCCTTTGGCTCAGATCATGGTCCCCGGGATCCTGCACCAGGCTCCCTGCTCAGAGGGGAGCCTGATTCTCCCTCTACTTCTGCAGCTCCCCCTGCTTGTGCTCTCTTGCTCTCTCTCTCTTTCTGCAAAACAAATAAATAAAATCTTAAGAAAAAAAAGTAAAATATAAAGGCTCAAATAGGGTAAAGTGAAGGGATAGTGAAAAAGAGTTGGAATAGCTATATCAATTTCAGACAAAGAAGACTTCATTCAGAATGAGAAATATTATCAGGGAAAAGTAGGATATTACAAAATTTTCTTAAAAGGTCAATTATTGAAAAAGTCAAAACAATGCTAAGTGTTTATATACCTAAAAACAGTGTGCAAAGTACATGAGACAAAACTGATGGAACTAAAAGGAGAAATAGACAAATCCAGTATTACAGTTAATCCTTAACATCCTGTCAGTAATTGATTGATCATGTAGGTTAAGGATAAGAATAGAGATGATCTAAGTAGCATCATCAATCAACTTTATCTAGTTGACATTTATAGAATACTCCATCCAACAACAGTAGAATACACATTCTTCTAAAGCTCATATGGAGCATTAACCAAATAGAGCATATCCAGTGCCATTAATCACATCTTAACCAATGTGAAAGTATAGATATACAAAATATGCTGCCAGACCACAATAGAATTCAAGTAAAAATCAGTAACAAAAATATTTAAAGATTTCCTAAAGTTTTGAAAATTGAACAGAACATGATAAAATAATCCATAGGTCAAAAAGAGAGAAATTAAATATAATTTGAAATTGTTGAATTACATAAAATAAAAATATAAATTATCAAAATATTTGAGATCCAGTGAAAGCAGTGCTTAGATATATTCATAAATATATACATTAGAAAAGAAGATATATCAGTAACCTAAACTTTCATCTTAGAAAACTATATAAAAAGTATAAAATTAAACATACACTAGTCAATAGAAGTAAAAATAAAAATTAGACAAAACTGATTAAATCCCTAGCCAGGCTCAGGAATAAAAGAGGAGGTAATGCTACTCATCTCATGAAAAAGGTACTAAGGGATACTATGAACAACTTTTCTCTACAAATATGAAAATTTTCATGAAATGAACCAATTACTTAAAAGACACAATCTATCAAAACTCACCTAAGGAGAAATAAATAACCTAAATAGCCCTCTGTGTATTAAATAAAATGAATTAATAGACATAAACATTCCCAAAGAGAAAATGTCAGACAAGATTGTTTCACTTGTGAATTCTATGAAACATTTAAGACAGACATCATACTAATTCTATATAATCTCTTTCAGAAAATAGAAAAAAGAAAACTTCCCAAGTCATTTTACATGACAAGCATTATTCTGGTACCAAAGTCAGATAAAGACATTATAAGAAAGAAACTAAAAACAAATACTTACCCAATTGACTTAAAAA
Organism: Ailurus styani; assembly: GCA_002007465.1. NCBI lineage: Eukaryota > Metazoa > Chordata > Mammalia > Carnivora > Ailuridae > Ailurus > Ailurus styani. Next base: position 3,001,788 of record LNAC01000013.1, on the reverse strand, counting down.
CCTATGTCTATACAAAAACCAATATGAGAATATTATAACAGATTTATTCTACTCACTAGAAGCATCCAAGAAGTTCTTCAATAGGTGAATGATTAGAAGCAAAAAAAAAATGTGATATGTCCATACAGCAGAGTACTATTTATAAATAAAAAGAAATGAGCTATGAAGCCATAAACGACATGGGTGTATCTTAAATACTTATTTCTAAGTGAAAGAAGCCAGCCTGAAGAGGCGATGCAATATATAATTCCATTTTTATGATGTTCTTGAAAAGATTTAACTATGCAGACTACAGAAAAATCAGTAGTTTTCAGGAGTGTGTGAGTTCAGGCGGAGAACTGAACAGATGAAGCACAGGGAACATTTTAGGGTAGCAAAACTATTACGTATACTACTATAGTAGTGCATATACAACAGTATGAATTTTTCAAAATCTACAGACCTCAAAGTACAAATAATTAAATTCAATGTATGCAAGTTAAAAAACAATAAATGAGGAGATTGGAGAATTCCAGAATGGAATGCAGACAATGACAAAAGATTGTAAATATATAATAAATTATTATTATTATTATTATTATTTAAGATTTTATTTATTTATTTGACACACACAGAGAGATTACAAGTAGGCAGAGAAGCAGGCAGAGAGACAGGGAGAGGAGGAAGCAGGCTCCCTGCTGAGCAGAGAGCCTGATGTGGGCCTTGATCCCAGGACACTGAGATCATGACCTGAGCAGAAAGCAGAGGCTTTAACCCACTGAGCCACCCAGGCGCCCAATAAATTATTTTTTATATAACTTCACTAAAGAAATTGAGGGAAGGGCGCCTGGGTGGCTCAGTGGGTTAAACCCTCTGCCTTCGGCTCAGGTCATGATCTCAGGGTCCTGGGATCGAGGCCTGCATCAGGCTGTCTGCTTGGCAGGGAGCCTGCTTCCTCCTCTCTCTCTCTCTGCCTGCCTCTCTGCCTACTTGTAATCTCTCTGTCAAATAAATAAATAAAATCTTTAAAAAAAAAAAAAAGAAAAGAAATTGAGGGAAAAGGTAATGATCCAAGTAAATTTGGCAATGAATAGAAACTGCTAGACTACATACAGACTAAAGGAAGTGTACATACATTTTGTATTTTATTGTATAAAGTTATTTTCCATGGGAGTAAAGGTTAAAAATTTTGAAACTTCTATGCTAATATATTGGGAATCAATAAATAAGTAAATGAATGGTGGATGGGGGAAACAAAGCTTCTCCCTTCGGGGGTGGGAAACTACATATAAACAAAGAGCAAAGTTTAGAGCGAACCATGTGGCACTAGATTAGAGTTAAAGATATCAATATTAACTCAGGTTTAGTTTAAGATAGTAGATGGATCAACACATTTTTGTGTACACATGGGTTATTACATTCACACGTATTTCCTATCTATGTCCTCTGAGAAGGCCTGGAAAAGTAATGCTCTGGTAGCAATGAGTGCACATAATGCCCAGGTCTTGATTTTAATATCATTCTTCAATAAATGGCAGCAGGGCCCTTTGGAAAAATTGGATGCTATTACTGTAAGGAAAATCTCAAAAAGAAAAATTTTGCAGTTGTGTCAAATGAATGCAGGATCCACCAGAAGGAGATCCCAATACCTCCCAATACCTTGGGAAATCAAAGAAATGATGTAGCATTGGATAATGATTCAAAACATAAAATATCCATGAGTCCATATTGTTGTAAATCCATGACTGGGTAAATAATGAATGAGAGAGGACAAATAAATCTCTAGCATGGAAAATACCAAATCATTGACGTATATACTCCTCAAGGAGGTGTGGCATTATTCCCATCCCTTAATTTTAGAGGATACACATGTTGCTTTCTAACGATTACAGTATGGAGGAGAGGAAGAAATTTTATCGTAGAGACACGTGACAAACACTACCTTAGCCAGATGTCCAAGGTGAATAGCATCAATGATAAGGCATGGTAATAGCATACATACCCTTTATCTGATGAGAATGGCACTTTCCTTCTCCGGTATCCCCCTTCCAAAAAAGCATAACTATCGTCTAACTATGAGAAAAACATTAGACAAATCATAATTGGAGAAAATTCTACAAAATATTATACCAATGGTAGATACATCCTACAAAGTGGTAAGTACATGTATTTATTCAGTTTATTCAATCAGTCAATGGTTTATTGATCACGATGCTCTGGTCAGTTTTAGATGCTAAGATTATAGCAGGAACAAACCTAATAATATTCCTATAATCATGGAGTTTACATTCTAATGAGGGAAATGAGTTAGTGAGGTATAACATGGCATCTTGGATGAGATTCTAGAACGATAAAAGGGCATTAGGTAGGATCTAATAAATGCAAATCAAGACTGGATTTTAGCCAGCGACAATGTGTCAAGAATAGTTCATTAATTTGAGAATCGTACTATACTATAATGTTAACAATAGGACATACTGTGTGCAGAAGACACAAAAAGTCTCTAACGTCTTTGTGATTTTTTTTTTGTAAATTTATAACTAATCTAAAATGAAAGGTTTAATAAGATTTTTTTTTTTTAAGGATACAGGGCATCTCAGAGACTAATTCAGTATTGGTTCTACATCCACCATGTGTTGTACTGGAACCAGTTGTTTTCTCTGCTTATTAAGATCTTGATGATAAGGTTCTTTTTTATGCAGGGACCACTGCTAGCTCATGTAATATAGTTTTATACATTTGATCTTTAAAGAGGCTTATAGGCCAAGGCTTGCATCAAGGCTTCCTGCTCGGCAGGAGTCTGCTTCTCCCTATCCCTCAGCCATTTTCCCCTACTGGTGCACACTCTCTCTCTGTAAAATAAATGAAGAAAATCTTTAAAAAAAGAAAAAAAAAACTTTTTCCCTAGGTTTCTTTCTCCTCCTTATATATATTTGTGCATGCAATTGAGTATGTCGGGTTTATGATGTTCCTAACTCTGCCAGGTCATATCCAGTTGATGCTGGAAAAGGATTATCTATCTTCTTCCAATAGATCCAAACCCCAGATCTTCCTAAACAAAAAATCCCATCATAGTAATTCTTCACTTTTGAAATGTGTTTGTATTTTGTTTCATCACTTTTGTTGATCTTTTACACAATTTCATTAGGAAGTGAGCTTCAGTTATTTTTTATTTTCTTCTTTAATATCTACCTGGGCAGGAGTGGAGGGTGGATGTGAGTAGAAAGGATACTAAGTTTAGGTCAAATATAAATTATGTTAACATGGTCCTTTCTGTTAATGCCTTTAATTTATCCATATCGATGTTCTCTAATGAAGAATGAAATGCATATGCAATAATATTCCTGTGCCTGGCCTGACCAGCAGGCCAAACAACTGTGTCCAACTGAGGGACAAACACGAGGTACCACTGTTGTCATACTAAATCAGCTGCAATTACACAACATCTGCTTTCTGTTCAGATTATAGATCTGTGATTTTCTAGTCATCATACTACTTTTCCTGTCTCCAAACTGTCTCTATTATAAAGTCAAATTGATACTTAAACCAGTTCCTTCCCCTTTATTCATTCTTCCTACTTCAAACTAGAACTACTATGTATAACACTTTTATCCTAATAATTATTTTCAATACACTAAAGTATATTCTACTTTTGAAATTCTACTTTGGAACTTTTAGGAAGAGCTGAATAGGGAAAATATTTTAGGAGTGACTTTCCATTATACTTTTAAATCATGTCATGGCATTACTTGCCTACTCTTCATAGATTCCAAAGCAGTAAGTACACTCATTTATTCATTCACTCAGTCAACAGTTTTTTGAGCACTATAGTTTGGTCAGTTTTAGGTGCTAACAACCTAATAGCATCTCCACAATCATGGAGCTTATATTCTGATGAAAAAGGCCAAAGTAAGATGAAGTATATTATATAGTGGTAACTGATAAGGATGAAAATGAGCAAAAAAGAGAGATAAAAGTTCCAGAAGTTGAGCATAAGGTGCAATTTTATATATAGTAGTCAAGAAAGGAAAGTGACCTTGAAAGTTTACTCTGCTTCATGGATAAATACTGTTTTAACTGGAAATACTTCTAGATATTTTTTCTATATCAGTGATATCAGTGTTCAGTTGTGACTTGCCTTCACAGAGATAACACACATATTACAATCAATGGTAGAAAATGTCAATAAGGTAAATTGATTTACCCTTAAGTTTAATGTTGGAGAGTGATTCAGAAAGGATACTTCCATAGGACATGACATTTCATGATTTAAATGCTATGCATAAGCTACCTGCCTGCTCCCTATTCTTCCCTCAAAAATAACTTACTTGAGTTAATCCCACATGTTCTTTCAATCCTTAGTGAAATATCACTTTCCCAGGGAATCTTGTTTAACTCTCACCCCATTCAGGTTCAGGCATGAAATGATTTGGTAGTTTCCTGTGTTTACTCATGGAAATGTCAATAAAATTTTAATTATATTTTATTTGTATGAGCATATATTTAATACCTGTCTCTTCTATTGGGATGTAGCTTTAGGACAGCAGGGGTATAGGTTTTGTTCCTGGTAAATTCCAGATCATTAGCAGAGTGCCTGAAAAATCCTTGGCATTTACTGATTTTATAAATAAACTAATTCTTTGTCATCATTGAAAGGAAAGAAAAACTTGTTAAAGATTTGGATTTTTGTTTGGTAGGTTTGAGCCTGTTTCCTTCTCATAACATTTTGCTGTAGTATAAATGAAATAACTGTATCAAATTTATCATGGTGATATGAGTTTTTATATTTATTATAAAATAAAGTACATATTTAGCAGCGAGTCTTCTTATAAAATGTCTTTTTGTTTCTTAAGATGGCTTAGAGAGGCAGTCCAAGAAGGCAATATAGGAAAACCCTGAACTCCTCTCTTCCCACAGACACACAAAATTTACACCTATATAGAGCAATTCCTTTTCAAAAGGAATGGAGGGCTGATTGTACACTTTCTACACAGCAAATGATAGAAGAACTGCATGGAGAAGGACAGGAAAGATGAAGTCATGAGAACAAGAATCCTGACCCCAAAATAGCAACCTGCACTGGGAAGCATGACACTGAAGGGCTTGCATGCAGACCCACCTGCCCTGGGGCTCGGAGGAAAAAAAAAATCAGTTTAAAGGGAAACTAGATTATAAGTGAGGAAACACCATTTACTAAATCTAGAGCATTCATCAAGTTTGGTGGGGGAACTGCTGGAACTTTCTCCAGCACTGGAGGTGCCAACAAGCTCTAATTTTTACTTTCCCACTCCATCTTGATGGTGTGAGTGGAAGCAGGGTCCAGGCACACTAGCCAGCCTTCTAGGACTGGCCCCAGCCAGCCCAAAATCCTGGCCTACACCAGCTGCAGCTTCACCACCCAAGGTGGATGCAACAACGGCATGGGGCTGGGAACCTCTGGCCTGAACAGAACATAGTCATCCCACAAAGACCTCTGTGGCACAGAATGCTCCAGGACCCCTTTGGGCCCTGTCCTTTTCGGCCCCAGCTGTTCTGCCAAGGTGACTCCATGGTGATATTCTCTCAACACCCCGGAGCCTATACCCAATCCAGTCTGCTAAGGCAGCCCAAGCATTGTGCACCACAGGTCCCCCCACATCCCATGCCCACTCCAGTTCCCCATATTTCCAAGACCCTACTAGCATAGTGCAGTCTGGGACACTCTCTATCCTATGCCCAACCTAACCTCCCTGTCAAGGTGTCCCTAGTGCGTTATACCTTGGGATCCCTGCCACCACCCAGCTCCAGCTCCAATTGTCCTGCCAAGGTGGCACCAGTGTAGCACACTCCAGGGCCCCCCAAACCTACAACCATTCCAACTCTAGTCATGTCATCAAGATGGCCCTGGGTGTTGGGTCCCAGGATACCCTGGCTCCGGCTATAGATCCAGCCAACCTACGAAAGCAGCTATCTATTCTACCTAGGGAATGCTCTTACACAAGACCATTCCTTCAAAAATGAGTGAAGTCTTGGGGCTAAATAAGACTTTTATGAGTTAAAAACAAATACAGACCACCCTGATTCCCTGGGTTGTAGGAAGAATGGGTGCCACCAAGGTGCTATGGTAATCCTAGGCATAGGAGTCAGGAAACTGGCAGAGAGCAGCAGGCCTTGGTGTTGGCTTTTTGCTATAAACTGAAAACTGCCCCATGGTCCTGCAACCACTTTCCTGGGATGGGCCAGCAAGCATGCTGAGACCCTCCCTGGGAGAAACAGTATGGGTTCACATCAGGAATATCCATGAAATTTGGAGTTTTGAAACTGTCAGTGCCTAAAATAAAAAAGCTCAGACATGGGCAGGGTGAATGTAGAATTCAGAGGAAACTGGGGAATCAAATAGGGTGATGGATTGCTTTTCCATGAGGACCATTCAAGAGTAGGGGGCATGAACTTTCAGCTCTGAGGCTAAAGAGTAGGGCACAGCCATTTTCATCCTGCCCATCAATGCTGAAAGCCTTTGGGGAACAAAACAGGGCTGCCTAGTGGACTAGAGCCATGGACACCCAACCCTGCCTTGGTGCATCAACGGATAACATTTCCACTGAAACAAGTAAGCCTGAGAACCAGCATAGCAGGCCCTACCCCAGAAGACCAGCACAAATAACTAGATCACACCAAGTCTATTGGATAGAGTGATGCAAAGCTTTCACTCTGTGGGAAATAGGATCGAGATTCCTTTTTACTTTTCTTATTTCTTTTAGTTTTATTATTTTTTCATTTATTTTCTTATATTTTCTGCTTCCTTTTTTATTTCTTGTTCATTTTTTAAAAATTATATATATATACACACATATACTTTTCATATGTGTGTGTATATATACATACATATATATGTGTGTGTATGTATATATATACACATATATATATATAAGATCTACTTTTATTTAATTATTTCTTCATTTTGGGATATAGATTTTTCTTTCTTAACAAGCAGACCAAAACACATCCAGGATGTAGTTTTTGTTGTTGTTGTTTTCTTGTTTTGGGTTTTTGTTTTTCTTGGGTTTTGTTTGTTTGTTTGTACTTTTTGGGGTTTTTTGTGTGTTTATTTTTGTTTGTTTTTGTTTTTGTTGTTATTCTTTTTTCTCTTTCTTCTTTTCTTTTCTAGACAAAACGACAAGATGGAGGAATTTACCACAAAAGAAGGAACACAGGGTAGAACTCATGACCTGGGATTTAATCAATAGAGATTTAAGTTGGATGTCTGGACTAGAATTAAAACAAAGCTTATAAGCATATGAGCTATGCTTGAAAAAAGTATAGAAGACACTAGAGAAACCCTTACTACAGCAATAAAAGAACTAGAATCTAGTCAACCTGCAATTAAAAATACTATAACTGAGATGCAAACACAAGTGGAGGCTATAAAAACAAGCATGGATGAAATAGGAGCAAATCAGTGATACAGAAGATAAAATTATGGACAATAATGAAGCTGAAGAGGTAAAGAAAGGTAATGAACCATGAAGGTAGACTTAGAGAACTCAGCAACTTAGTAAAATGTAATAACATTCATATCATAGGAGTCTCAGAAGATGAAGAGAGAGAACAAGGGACAGAAGGTTTACTTGAACAAATTATAGCTGAAAACATCCCTAATCTGGGGAAGGACACAGACATCAAAATCCAAGCAGCATGACAGCCCAAGACCTTTGGAATGCAGTAAAGGCGGTCCTGAGACTGCCGGCAGTACAGGCTTACCTCAAATAGCAAGAAAGTCTCAAATACATAACTTCACCTTACACCTACTGTATAACTTACTAAAAACTTACAAGTTACCAAAACTGAAACAAGAAGAAATAGAAAATTTGAACAGAACCATAACCAGCAATGACATGGAAACAATAATCAAAAATCTCCCAACAAACAAAAGTACAGGACCAGATGGCATCCAATGGGAATTTCACCAAGTATTTATTTAAAGAAGAGTTAATATCTATTGTCAAACTGTTCAAACTCATTCTACAAAACGAGCATTACCTTGACTCTAGAACAAGACAAAGGCTCCACTAAAAAGGAGAACTATAGGCCAATATACCTGATGAACATGGATGCAAAAATTCTCAATAAAATACTAACAAATAAAATTCAGCAGTACATTAAAGGAATTATTCATGACGATTAAGTGGGGTTTATTCCTTGTCTGCAGGGATGGTTTGATATTCACAAATCAGTCAACATGATACAGCACATTAATAAAAGAAAGGATAAGAACCATATGATCCTGTCTATAGATCCAGAGAAAGCATTTGGAAAAATATAGAATCCTTTCCTGATAAAAAGTCTCAACAAAGTAGGGATAGATGGAACATTCCTCAATATCATAAAGGCCACTTATGAAAGACCCACAGCTAATATCCTCAATGGGGAAAAACTGAGAGCCTTTCCCTTATGGTCAGGAATAGGACAAGGATGTCCATTCTCACTGTTACTATTTAACATAGTACTGCAAGTCTTAGCCTTAGAAATCAGATGAAAAAAGAAATAACAGACATCCAAACTGGCAAGGAAGAAGTCATTTTTTCACTATTTACAGACGACATAATACTCTATATAGAAAACCTGAAAGACTCCACCAAAAAATTGTTAGAACTCATACATGAATTCAGCAAAGTTGCAGGATATAAAATCTATCTGCAGAAATCTGTTGCATATTTTTTCACCAATAACGAAGTAGCTTAAAAAGAAATCAAGGAATCAATCCCATTTCTAATTGCACCCAAAACAGTAAGATACCTAGATAAATCTAACTAAAGAAGTAAAAGAGCTATACTCTAAAAACCATAGAGTACTTATGAAAGAAACTGAAGAGGACACACAAAAAATGAAAAGGCATTCCATACTCATGGATTGGAATAAAAGCATTGTTAAAATGTCTATACTACTCAAAGCAATCTGTGCATTTAATGCAACCCTCATCAAAATAACAACAGAATTTTTCACAGAGTTAGAACAAACAATCCTAAAATTTATGTGGAACCACAAAATACCCCAAATATCCAATGCAATCCTGAAAAAGAAAAACAAAACTGGAGGCATCATGATTCTAGATTTCAAACTATATTACAAAGCTATAGTGATCAAAACAGTATGGTGCTGGCACAAAAACAGACACATAGATCAATGGAACAGAATAGAAAACAGAAATGGACCCACAACTATATGGTCAACTAATTTTAAACAAAGCAGGAAAGACTATCCATTGGACTAAAGGGTCTTCAACTAATGGTGTTGGGAAAACTGCATAGGAACATGCAGAGGAATGAAACTGGACTTCTTACATCATGCACAAAAATAAATTCAAAATGGATGAAAGATCTTAATGTGAGGCAGGAAACCATCAAAATCCTAGAGAAGAACACAAGCAGAAACCTCTTTGACCTCCACTGTAGCAGCCTCTCTTAGACATGTTATCACAGGCAAGGGAAATAAAAGCAAAAATGAACTATTGGGACTTCAATCAAGATAAAAGGCTTCTGCATAGCAAAGAAAAAAATCAAGAACAATAAAAGGCAGCCTACAGAATGGGAGAATATATTTGCAAATGACCTATCTGTAAATGGTTAGTATCTAAAATCTACAAATAACTTATCAAACTCAACAGCCAAAAAACACATAATCCCTTTAAGAAATGGGTAGAAGACATGACTAGACAGTTTTTCAAAGAAGACATCCAGATGGCTAAAAGACACATGGAAATAGGTTCAACATCACTCATCATCAGGGAAATTCAAATCAAAACCATGATTAGATATCATCTCACACCTGTCAGGATGACTAAAACAACACAGGATACAACGGGGGTTGATGAGGATGCAGACAAAGGGGAATGCTCTTGCACTGTTGGTGGGAATGAAAACAGGTGCAGCCACTCTGGAAAATGGTATGGAGTTTTCTCAAAATTTTAAAAATATAACTACCCTATAATCCAGCAATTGCACTACTAGGTATTTACCCCAAAGGATACAAATTACAGATTCAAAGGGATATGTTCACCTTGATGTTTATAGCAGCATTATCAATAGTAGCCAAACTATGGAGAGAGCCCAAATGTCCACTAATGAATGGACAAAGAAGACATGATATATATATAATATTATTCAGCCATCAAAAAGAATGAAATCTTGCCATTTGCAATGACATGGATGGAACTAGAATGTATTATGTTGAATGAAATAAGTCAGTCAGAGAAAGACAAACACCATATGATTTCACTCATATATGGAACTTAAGAAATAAAACAGATGAACATATGGTGGGGGAGAAAAAAAGAGTGAGGTTAACAAACCATTAATGACTCTTAATGAGAGAGAAAAAGCTGAGCATTGATGGAGGGAGGTGGGTGAGGGATGGGCTAGATGGTGATGTGTATTTAGGAGGGCACTTGTTATGATAAGCATTGGGTTTTTTATGTAAGTAATGAACCACTAAATTCTACTCCAGAAACCAATATTGTGTTGTATGTTAACTACCTAAAAAGTATATTAAAAAATAAAATAAAACACAGAGAATCAAACAAGTGAGGAGAAAGAGATGTTTCCAGTGAAAGAATTGATAACCCACTCCCCCAAATATACTCTAATGAATGGAGATAAGTAAGGGGCCTGACAAAGAGTTCAAAGTAACAGTCATATAGAACTCACCTAATTTGGGAGAAGTATGGAGAAACGGGGTGAAAATGCCAACAAAGAGTTAAAAAGAAATATCATAAAGAACCAATCAGTACTGAAAAATTCAATAACAAATGAAAAACACACCAGAAAAAAATCAACTGCAGATTAAAAGATACAAAGGAATGGTTTGGTGATACAGAAGATAGAATAGTGGATGTTACCCAATCAGAACAGCAAAAGGAAAAAAAACATAAAAAGATGATAGCTTAAAGGTCTTTAGGATAACACAAGTATACTAACTATACGATATTATAAGGGTCCCAGAAGGAGAAAGTAGAAAGGGACAGAAAGCTTATTTAAAGAAATGATGGCTGAAAACTTCTCCCACCTGAGGAAGAAAACACATCTAGATCCAGGATACATGAGATTCCCAATCAAAATGACCCTAAAGATTCAACTAATCTTCAACAAAGCAGGAAAGAATGTCCAGTGGGAAAAAGACAGTCTCTTCAA